>CAMZMU010000100.1:22867946-23313246 GCA_947311845.1 Poa pratensis
TTGACGAGGGAATATCTCCCCGGCCAACGGCACCAGAAACATGCTTGTACGTCACACGTCAGTTGGGAACCCAAGAGGAAGGTATGATGAGTGCAGCAGCAAGTTTTCCCTCAGTATGAAACCAAGGTTTAATCGAACCAGTAGGAAAACGAGGTTGCTTCGAAGGTGTTGGTGAAGGAGTGTAGTGCGGCGCAACACCAGGGATTCCGGTGCCAACGTGGAACCTGCACAACACAATCAAATTACTTTGCCCCAACTTAACAGTGAGGTTGTCAATCTCACCGGCTTGCTGAAAACAAAGGGTTAAACGTATCGAATGGAAGATGATGTTTGTTTGCATAAAACAGTAGAGAACAATGATTGCAGTAGATTGTATTTCAGATGTAAAAGAATGGACCGGGGTCCACAGTTCACTAGTGGTGTCTCTCCAATAAGATAACTAACATGCTGGGTAAACAAATTACAGCTGGGCAATTGACAATTGATAAGTGCATATAACATGCATGTGTGAGTTGTGGTGTCTACTATGAGATTCATTTGGGCATTACGACAAAGTACATAGACCGCTATCCAGCATGCATCTATGCCTAAATAGTCCACTTTCCGGTTAACATCCGTACCCCTTCCAGTATTAAGTTGCAAGCAACAGACAATTGCATTAAGTAATGTGCGTAATGTAAACAATACATTCATCCTTGAATAAAGCATTGCTGTTTTACCCCTAGTGGCAACAACACATCTACAACCTTAGAACTTGCTGTCACTATCCCAGGTTAAATAGAGGTTGAACCCAACTATCATGCATAAATACCCCCTCTTGGAGTACAAGTATTCACTTGGCCAAGGCTTCAACAAGTAACGGAGAGCATGCAAGATCACAAATGACATAGACATGATAATATAATATTCAGCTCCACATAGGTATCAATATAAGTCAGATCCCAGCAAACACAACATGTAGCATTACAATAAGATGATCTTGATCATGATAGGCAGCTCACAAGATCTAAACATGATGGCACAAGTGGAGAAGACAACCATCTAGCTACTGCTATGGACCCATAGTCCAAGGATGAACTACTCACGCATCACTCCGGAGGCGGGCATGGCGATGTAGAGCCCTCCGGTGATGATTCCCCTCTCCGGCAGGGTGCCGGGAAGAGCTTCAGAACCCCCCGAGTTAGGGTTGACGACGACGGCGGCAGCGAATATGTTCTGGATGAAAGGCTCGGTGTTTTAGGGTTTTCACGTCTCGGGGAATAAATAGGCGAAGGGGCGATGTCGGCGGACCCCCGAGGGGCCCAAACCAGGCGGCGCGGCGGTGGGGCCGCGCGCCAGGTGGTTTGGCCACCTCGTGGCTCTTCGTCTCTCCTTCGGACTCCGTGTACGTGCTGGAAAAATAGGGACTTGGCCTTTTGTTTCGTGCAATTCCGAGAATATTTCCAGAAGTAACTTTCTGAAACCAAAAACAGCAGAAAACAGGGAACTGGCACTGTGGCATCTTGTTAATAGGTTAGTCCCAGAAAATGCATAAAAGTGATATGAAGTGTATATAAAACATGTAGCAAATGGTATAATATAAGCATGGAACACAGAAATTATGGATACGTTGGAGACGTATCAAGCATCCCCAAGCTTAGTTCTACTCGTCCTCGAGTAGGTAAAACGATAACAACAAATAATTTCTGAGGAGACATGCTTTCACACAATCTTGATCAATATATTGCAAGGCTCATGTCATGAATGAAGTGACTCAAAGCAATGTCTATAGTTTGCTAACAAATAGATAAAGAGTAAACAATGAATATATAAGCAAAAACTTTTCATGAATAGTACTTTCAAGACAAGCATCAAAAAGTTTTGCATAAGAGGTAACTCATAAAGCAATAGATTCAAAGTAAAAGGCATTGAAGCAACACAAAGGATGATTAAGTTTCAGCATTGCTTTCAACTTGTAACATGTATATCTCATGGATAGTTGTCAACATAAAGCAATATAACAAGTGCAATAAGTAAATATGTAAGAATCAATGCACACAAAGTTGACACAAGTGTTTGCTTCTAAGATAGAAAGGAGTAGGTAAACTGACTCAACATAAAGTAAAAGATAGGCCCTTCGCAGAGGGAAGCAGGGATTAAATCATGTGCTAGAGCTTTTTAAGTTTTCGAAAGCATATAGAGAGCACAAAATAAGTATTTGAGAGGTGTTTGTTGTTGTCAACGAATGGTAGTGGGCACTCTAACCCCCTTGTCAACCAGACTTTCAAGAGCGGCTCCCATGAAGGACGTTATCTCTACCAGCAAGGTAGATCATCCCTCTTCTCTTTTGTTTACACATGTATTTTAGTTTCTTTATAGATGACACTCCTCCCAACCTTTTGCTTACACAAGCCATGGCTAACCGAATCCTCGGGTGCCTTCCAACATTCACATACCATGGAGGAGTGTCTATTTGCAAAATTAAGTTGCTTACTGATAAATCAGGGCAAAACATGTGAAGAGAATTATTAATGAAAGTTGTAATTAATTGGGGCTGGGCACCCCGTTGCCAGCTCTTTTTGCAAATTATTGGATAAGCGGATGTATATGCCACTAGTCCATTGGTGAAAGTCTGTCAGAAGTAAATGACAAGATTGAAAGATAAAAACACACATACTTCCTCATGAGCTATAAAACATTGACACAAATAAGGAGTAATAAAGTTTTGAATAGTTTAAAGGTAGCACATGAAATATTTACTTGGAATGGCAGGAAATACCACATAGTAGGTAGGTATGGTGGACACAAATGGCATGGGTTTTGGCTCAAGTTTTGGATGCACGAGAAGCATTCCCTCTCAGTACAGAGTTTAGGCTAGCAAGGTTGTTTGAAGCAAACACAAGTATAAACCGGTACAGCAAGAATCACATAAAAACATATTGCAAGTATTATAAGACTCTACACTGTCTTCCTTGTTGCTCAAACATTTTACCAGAAAATATCTAGACCTTAGAGAGAACAAATATGCATCCCAAGTCTCAACAAGCTCTACGGTAGTTCTCCACTACTAGGCTTTAACTACATGATGCAAGAGCTTAAACATGATCTACTTGAGAGCTCAAAACAATTGCAAAGCATCAAATCAAAACAAGACAATGATCTACAAGAATGCATATGTCTTTTCCAATACCAACTACTACATGTAGCATTTTCTTTCTTCCAAACAAACACCAATCAATTTATTTAAACATAAACTCTCCAAATGATAATATAATGCAGCAAGAGAGTATTTATAAACAAGTGCTAACAGCTCGAAGAGATGCATGAAAAACAGGAGCTAAAAGCACTGCAGTAGCTAGTTAAGAATACTCAACAAATATAAGTGAAGAACATGAGTATTCACATGAAAAAGCGGAGCGTGTCTCTCTCCCACACAAGGATTGCTAGGATCCGAATTTATTCAAACAAAAACAAAAATAAAACACACAGACGCTCCAAGTAAAGCGCATAAGATGTGAAAGAATTAAAATATAGTTTCACTAGAGATGACCTGATAAGTTTGTTGATGAAGAAGGGGATGCCTTGGGCATCCCCAAGCTTAGACGCTTGAGTCTCTCTGAATATGGTTGGGATGAACCACGGGGGCATCCCCAAGCTTAGGCTTTTCACTCTTCTTGATCACATAATATCACCCTTCTCGCTTGATCCTTGAAAACTTCCTTCACACCAAACTCAAGACAGTTCTCATTAGAGGGTTAGTGCATAATCAAAAATTC
The DNA here is from genome assembly GCA_947311845.1 of Poa pratensis. Classification (NCBI taxonomy): domain Eukaryota; kingdom Viridiplantae; phylum Streptophyta; class Magnoliopsida; order Poales; family Poaceae; genus Poa; species Poa pratensis. Next base: position 22,871,702 of record CAMZMU010000100.1, read on the forward strand.
TCATATTCTGTAATGATACAATCAATCCCAAAGCTTCTGGACATTAGCTACAGCCACCAATGCTTTGTGGAGCAAAGAAATCCACACAAACACAGTAAAAGAGCGAATGCAAAACAAAAGGCAGAATCTGTCAAAAACAGAACAGTCTGGAATGACGAATTTTTTCGAGGCACTTAAGTTGCTCAGATGGATCTGGCCTAAAATAATGAAAGTTGCGTACATATCTCAGGAATATGCGTGATTTTTCAGAATTTTTTGAATTTTCTACAGGGAGATAAGCTCAAATCCGTGACAGCTAAAAATCTGTCACTGCGCAGAAATCCAAATCTTGCATCAACTTTCAATATAGAACTTTACTTGGCACAACATTGCGATAAAATAAAGATACAAAGGAGTTGCTACAGAAGTAACAAAACTCCTTGACTCAAAGAAAACAAAAATAACAGCAAATAAAAACGATGGGTTGTCTCCCATAAGCGCTTTTCTTTAACGCCTTTCAGCTAGGCGCAGAAAGTGAAAATCAAGTGTTGTCAAGTGGCAAATCATTCAAATCATCAAAAGCTTCTTCCAACACACAGCTTGTAACAATGGGTATCTTAGATGTTCCTGGAGGTGTTTCATTACCTTTAACCGTACTAAAAGTTTTATCAATTTTAAGTCTCATAATGAGTCTTTGGTTTTGGCACTTTAGGAACATACATAAACTTTTGCTCTCTACCCACATAAACTTTCTCCTTTTTAGACTTAAGAGAAGTAAAGGTTGAACTTAAGGTTTCAATAGCTTCCTCTAACTCATCAATTCTATGATTTTGGGTGTCATGGATATTATTATCCTCAAGAACAGTGATTCTTTCATTGATGGTGGCTATTGATTCATTAGTCTTACCAATACAATCAAGAAAATTTGGAAAAAAATTCTCCATAGAGTCTAACTTATTTATAACATCCTCCAAGGTGATCTCAATTTTAATATCTTTAGTGGGTGGTGTTCCTACCAAACTTTCAATAATATTACAGGCTTCTAAAGCAGGAGTACCCAAGAAATTTCCACCTGTAAGAGTGTCTAGAACATACCTATACCAACTAGAGATACCAACATAAAAGTTCCTAAGGAGGATAGTGGTAGAGTGTTTCTTAGTACATCTATGATGAGCATCACTAATTCTATACCAAGCATCTTTCAAATTTTCACCTCCTAGTTGCCTAAAAGAACGAACTTCAACTTCAGGAGCATTCATTTTGAAAAACAAAATCAAACGAATTAAACAAGTAACTAATTTTTTTGTGTTTTTGATAAAGAGAGCAAACAAGACTAAATAAAAATAAACTAAGCAAGACAAATAACAAAGTAAAGAGATTGGGTGTGAGAGACTCCCCTTGCAGAAGCAATTCGGTTTTCCCCGGCAACGGCGCCAGAAAACGTGTTGGTGGCTCTAGTTGACGAGGGAATATCTCCCGGCAAGTGCCAGAAACAATGCTTGTACGTCACACGTCAGTTGGGAACCCCAAGAGGAAGGTATGATGAGTGCAGCAGTAAGTTTTCCCTCAGTATGAAACCAAGGTTTAATCGAACCAGTAGGAAAACGAGGTTTGCTTCGAAGGTGTTGGTGAAGGAGTGTAGTGCGGCGCAACACCAGGGATTCCGGTGCCAACGTGGAACCTGCACAACACAATCAAATTACTTTGCCCCAACTTAACAGTGAGGTTGTCAATCTCACCGGCTTGCTGAAAACAAAGGGTTAAACGTATCGAATGGAAAATGATGTTTGTTTGCATAAAACAGTAGAGAACAATGATTGCAGTAGATTGTATTTCAGATGTAAAAGAATGGACCGGGGTCCACAGTTCACTAGTGGTGTCTCTCCAATAAGATAACTAACATGCTGGGTAAACAAATTACAGCTGGGCAATTGACAATTGATAAGTGCATATAACATGCATGTGTGAGCTGTGGTGTCTACTATGAGATTCATTTGGGCATTACGACAAAGTACATAGACCGCTATCCAGCATGCATCTATGCCTAAATAGTCCACTTTCCGGTTAACATCCGTACCCCTTCCAGTATTAAGTTGCAAGCAACAGACAATTGCATTAAGTAATGTGCGTAATGTAAACAATACATTCATCCTTGAATAAAGCATTGCTGTTTTACCCCTAGTGGCAACAACACATCTACAACCTTAGAACTTGCTGTCACTATCCCAGGTTAAATAGAGGTTGAACCCAACTATCATGCATAAATACCCCCTCTTGGAGTCACAAGTATTCACTTGGCCAAGGCTTCAACAAGTAACGGAGAGCATGCAAGATCACAAATGACATAGACATGATAATATAATATTCAGCTCCACATAGGTATCAATATAAGTCAGATCCCAGCAAACACAACATGTAGCATTACAATAAGATGATCTTGATCATGATAGGCAGCTCACAAGATCTAAACATGATGGCACAAGTGGAGAAGACAACCATCTAGCTACTGCTATGGACCCATAGTCCAAGGATGAACTACTCACGCATCACTCCGGAGGCGGGCATGGCGATGTAGAGCCCTCCGGTGATGATTCCCCTCTCCGGCAGGGTGCCGGGAAGAGCTTCAGAACCCCCCGAGTTAGGGTTGACGACGGCGGCGGCAGCGAATATGTTCTGGATGAAAGGCTCGGTGTTTTAGGGTTTTCACGTCTCGGGGAATAAATAGGCGAAGGGGCGATGTCGGCGGACCCCCGAGGGGCCCAAACCACAGGCGCGCGGTGGGCCTGCCGCCAGGTGGTTTGGCCACCTCGTGGCTCTTCGTCTCTCCTTCGGACTCCGTGTACGTGTTGGAAAAATAGGGACTTGGCCTTTTGTTTCGTGCAATTCCGAGAATATTTCCAGAAGTAACTTTCTGAAACCAAAAACAGCAGAAAACAGGGAACTGGCATGTGGCATCTTGTTAATAGGTTAGTCCCAGAAAATGCATAAAAGTGATATGAAGTGTATATAAACATGTAGCAAATGGTATAATATAAGCATGGAACACAGAAATTATGGATACGTTGGAGACGTATCAAGCATCCCCAAGCTTAGTTCTACTCGTCCTCGAGTAGGTAAACGATAACAACAAATAATTTCTGAGGAGACATGCTTTCACACAATCTTGATCAATATATTGCAAGGCTCATGTCATGAATGAAAGTGACTCAAAACAATGGTCTATAGTTTGCTAACAAATAGATAAAGAGTAACAATGAATCATATAAGCAAAACTTTTCATGAATAGTACTTTCAAGACAAGCATCAAAAAGTTTTGCATAAGAGGTAACTCATAAAGCAATAATTCAAAGTAAAAGGCATTGAAGCAACACAAAGGATGATTAAGTTTCAGCATTTGCTTTCAACTTTGTAACATGTATATCTCATGGATAGTTGTCAACATAAAGCAATATAACAAGTGCAATAAGTAAACATGTAAGAATCATGCACACAAAGTTGACACAAGTGTTTGCTTCTAAGATAGAAAGGAGTAGGTAAACTGACTCAAATAAAGTAAAAGATAGACCCTTCGCAGAGGGAAGCAGGGATTAAATCATGTGCTAGAGCTTTTTAAGTTTTCGAAAGCATATAGAGAGCACAAAATAAGTATTTGAGAGGTGTTTGTTGTTGTCAACGAATGGTAGTGGGCACTCTAACCCCTTGTCAACCAGACTTCAAGAGCGGCTCCCATGAAGGACGTTATCTCTACCAGCAAGGTAGATCATCCCTCTTCTCTTTTGTTTACACATGTATTTTAGTTTCTTTATAGATGACACTCCTCCAACCTTTTGCTTACACAAGCCATGGCTAACGAATCCTCGGGTGCTTCAACATTCCATACCATGGAGGAGTGTCTATTGCAAATTAAGTTGCTTACTGATAAATCAGGGCAAAACATGTGAAGGAATTATTATGAAAGTTGTAATTAATTGGGGCTGGGCACCCGTTGCCAGCTCTTTTTGCAAATTATTGGATAAGCGGATGTATCCACTAGTCCATTGGTGAAAGTCTGTCAGAAGTAAATGACAAGATTGAAAGATAAAACACCACATACTTTCTCATGAGCTATAAAACATTGACACAAATAAGGAGTAATAAAGTTTTGAATAGTTAAAGGTAGCACATGAAATATTTACTTGAATGGCAGGAAATACCACATAGTAGGTAGGTATGGTGGACACAAATGGCATGGGTTTTGGTTCAAGTTTTGGATGCACGAGAAGCATTCCCTCTCAGTACAGAGTTTAGGCTAGCAAGGTTGTTTGAAGCAAACAAGAGTATAAACCGGTACAGCAAGAATCACATAAAAACATATCGCAAGTATTATAAGGTCTACACTGTCTTCCTTGTTGCTCAAACATTTTACCAGAAAATATCTAGACCTTAGAGAGAACAAATATGCATCCCAAGTCTCAACAAGTCTACGGTAGTTCTCCACTACTAGGCTTTAACTACATGATGCAAGAGCTTAAACATGATCTACTTGAGAGCTCAAAACAATTGCAAAGTATCAAATCGAAACAAGACAATGATCTACAAGAATGCATATGTCTTTTCCAATACCAACTACATGTAGCATTTTCTTTCTTCCAACAAACACCAATCAATTTATTTAAACATAAAACTCTCCAAATGATAATATATGCAGCAGAGAGTATTTATAAACAAGTGCTAACAGCTCGAAGAGATGCATGAAAAACAGGAGCTAAAAGCACTGCAGTAGCTAGTTAAGAATACTCAACAAATATAAGTGAAGAACATGAGTATTCACATGAAAAAGCGGAGCGTGTCTCTCTCCCACACAAGGATTGCTAGGATCCGATTTATTCAAAATAAACAAAATAAAAGCACACAGACGCTCAAGTAAGCGCATAAGATGTGAAAGAATTAAATATAGTTTCACTAGAGATGACTGATAGTTTGTTGATGCGGGCCCCGACCCGACTGTTATACGTGATGCTGTGTGTCACCGGTTAAGCGATAAACCGGAGGTTACGGGTTTACCAATCCCCGGCCAAAACCTTTGGCAGGCGTTGCTCGGTATGGATCATCGGCAACGCAACACCCCGATTGATGCCTTAACAAGGCACAACCCGTCAATGTATAATAGAGAGTATCAAGACTTGTGGAACAACACTGGCACATCACAGACTCTACGACACAAATCATTATAGTTCAACTCTTATTAGAGGAAGATAGCAAATATTACAACCAGAGGTCACAGACCCACAGTACATCACGCGAAGCGAAAATAAGTTGTTCTAAACAACAGATCCAATTATGGCCTAAGAGGCCTATAGATAAACATTCCAGCGCCAGCTGTTCCGGGATGTCCCCAAGCTGCCACCTGGGAACCCCAGACTACTCGTCGACGTCCACATAGAACCCACCTTCCGTGTCGGTGAAGTCCTCCACTGAAACCAAATAAACAACGTTGAGTTCGACGAACTCTGCAAGATTATTAGAGCTACTAGTCGATGATTGGCTTTCAAAGGTTTTAGGGGTGTTTTGCATAAAGCTGGTTTTCTTTATAAAACACATCTGGCATCGACTAATCAGAATATTTTCAAAAGGATAAGAAGTAACTCTTTTCTTTTGATCATTTCATCAGCAACCACCATTTAATCACTCCACCAGTCTACAAAGGCACCTCCCCGAATCACCCTCGAGAAGTCAACCTTACAAATCTTGGTAGTACCTTTAGTACTCCGGTTTTAATCACTCCTTTTCAAGTTTTCTATGTCTCTGAATCCGGCACCAAGTCGTCCTTAACCGAGGACACGGTTTTCGAAAAGATTTACCCTACAGGGTGTACTGTTTTAACCACCGTACCGTCCGGCTCATTGCCTGACATTAGCTCTCTTCCGGGAAAGCCGGTGAGGTGGGAGCGGTTACAACCTTTACCTTGTGAGGACTAACCCAGGATCATCAGTGGCGGTTAGGACTGCCAGGATCAATCACCCCGCCCTACGGCCACTCATTTTCCTAAACACCACCATCCTCATCTCAGTCTTGGCCACCATCTCCACGCACACGCAAATGGAAGCTCAAACTAGAGGACCCTGCTAGCCCCGCCCAAGTTAGTTGGTCGATAGGATCCCATAGGCCCATCGATGAAGCACGCTCAGTCTTGGCTCGAAGGGGAGAACTCGCACTTAGGGCGCGAGAACGAGACAACCATCACATTCCCCGTGGCCTCTCATCCCCGCCTTAGCAATTTATTATCCATACCACATTTTCCATCACATCCGGCCATTCCATCAACTGTTCCAACATTGAAACATCCACCGGACATCTATCCTCTAGACTAAGCATGGCTAAGCAATTACATATCAAGTATAATTATCTCGGGCCAACACTTCAATCCTATGGATATTAGGGAGGATACAGGTAATGGCAACAGATTTCTAATGCAACTAGTAGGATACTCTAATCCAAGCAAAAGACATTTGAAACCGAATGCAATATTTTAGTGGGGAAAATAATTGCGAAAACATAGGAGGAGACATGCTCAGAGGGGGGATTACGCTTGCCTTGTTCAGCGGGCTGGTAAATACGGTTTCGTCAGGGTATTGCGGTTGCACCCCGACTGATTGATCTATCGATGCATAAAAACACCGGAAAGACAACAATCAATAATCACACAAGCAAAAACAGGTGCAATGCACAAACACATGATGGCATGACATTTTAATGCACTGAAATTTAACTAACAAGTTAAATGGGGTGCAAATAATTATTTCGACAAGAGGAGATAAAGTCCCATATTTAATTTAATGTTTCCTTACTTCCTAAAAAGGTGCAGTACTACAAATGTGTTCGAACATGCATGGGAATGATGTTAATGGACGGTCCATAATATTCGGAGCATTTTGATATATCAAACACCCTTTTCTGATAAGCCATTAAAAAGTTATTGCATTTTCAGAATTCGATTTAATGCTGCCATTTCAGCAATTCATTTTAAACAACATTAAAACTAATTATTCTTGTTTGAAAAAGGTTGAAACATGAGGTATATTATGTGCTGAACATTTTGATAGGTCAGACATAATTTTTGGATCATTAATGTTAAGGTTATGAATTTCCCAAATTCCTTCTATAATCTGCCCTTTTTCTAAAGTGCAAGTAAAAGCTATCTCCGGTGTTTAGTTTAACATGAGAATGATGTTAGAGTGTAAGGTTTATTCCACTGATCATTTTGATACCTTATTTGCAAATTTTGGATCAACAGTGAATAAGGTATGAATTTTACAAAATGGAGTTCTTTTCTGCCATTTTAGTTATTTTAATAAAACAGCAACTAAATTAATTTAGTTGGATGTGTGAGGTATACCAATAGACTCACTTTATTTTTCTGAACATTTTGATATATTATTTGTAATATTTGGACAAGTATTCAAGGAGATATTGAATTTACAAGTTTTAATAAGATTTCTGCCTTTTATTTATTTTTCAGAGAAATTAACCGAAGCGTTTTCTAACGCGGGACTGGCTACACCACGTCACTGACGAGTGGGCCAGCAGCCACGTAGGCTGCCACGCAAGCACGCGGCCCCACGGTGTGGTTTGACCGCGGCGTGGCCACGACTGGGCGGCACGCGCGGTGACCGCGGCGACGGCGAGCTCTGCTCCGGCGGAGGAGCACGCGCGGGGACGGATCTCGGAGCGTAAACGATGTGTACTACTACGGTGCATCTAGGGAGGAGGCCATGGACCAAAATGGTCGCTGTTAAGGGCTCCGGTGGCGCACCACGGCGGAGGTGAGCTACGGTCTACGGCGTGGCTGCTGCAATCCGTCGGTCTAGTGCGAGAGAAGTAGAGCGGAGATGTCTAGGAGGTGCGCTGGCTCACCCTCGACGCGTGGATGCTCGCAGCGGTGACGGAGGAGGCCGGAGTCGACCGCGAGCTTGCTCGGAGGTCCGGCGGCCGGAGTTGGAGAAGATGGCGTGGATCTCCGCAACGACGGTGCCCCGGCTCGATTCCGTGCACGGAGAGGAGGAGGAAGACGAGGCGGAGGCGTTGGCGTGCTTGGATTTGCTCGGGGTGGTCTCTAGCGACGGCGAGCTCGGCTCGGTCTCGGCCATGGTGGGGAAGAAGGAGAGGAAGAGCTAGGGCAGAGGAGCGTGTCGAGCAGAGGCCCGGGGGCCTTCTTATCTCCTTCGCAGAGGAAACGGAGAGGGGGGGGGGGGGTCCGGGCGGCTCGACGCAGGACATCGCGGGGGGGGGGGGGGGGCTGGCGTCGCGCTGTCGACCATGGCGCGCTCGGCCGGCGCGGGAGGTGAGAGACGACGGATTCTTCTGAAAACCCCCTAGTATACTTTTCCTTTTTACAACTAAGTCCTTTTTTTCTGTTTCTTTCTTTTCCTTTTAAGACCAGTAGCTCTTTGGGGAATTATTTGGGGCACTTAACTTATTTCAAAAATTATGAAAATATTTGGGCAGCCTCCCCATATCATGTAGAGGCTCCACAAAAAATTGGCGTCTCAAAATAAAATGTTTTGAGCAAGATTTGTTCATAGGGTTTGATTATGGCAATTTTGCTAATTCCAAATTTATAATCTTTAGAATTTTCAGAGCAAGTTCAAAATAATATTTCTGAACTCTTGGAACTTCCTTGACAATTATGGATTAGCATTTGTATTTGTGTTTGTCAAAAACAAACACATTTGAATTGCAAGGATTGAATTTAGTTGGTGCCCTTGTTTTCATTTGTTTTAATTTGTTTTCATCACTTTGTTCAACTTGAACACTAAAAACAAATAATGCTATGATGCATGAATGAGATGCAAAAGTGAAAATTTGGTTCACATTTTAGGTTCACAACTTGGGGCTGTTACAGTTGATGAAGAAGGGGATGCCTTGGGCATCCCCAAGCTTAGACGCTTGAGTCTCTCTGAATATGGTTGGGATGAACCACGGGGGCATCCCCAAGCTTAGGCTTTTCACTCTTCTTGATCACATAATATCACCCTTCTCGCTTGATCCTTGAAAACTTCCTTCACACCAAACTCAAGACAGTTCTCATTAGAGGGTTAGTGCATAATCAAAAATTCTCATATTCTGTAATGATACAATCAATCCCAAAGCTTCTGGACATTAGCTACAGCCACCAATGCTTTGTGGAGCAAAGAAATCCACACAAACACAGTAAAAGAGCGAATGCAAAACAAAAGGCAGAATCTGTCAAAAACAGAACAGTCTGGAATGACGAATTTTTTCGAGGCACTTAAGTTGCTCAGATGGATCTGGCCTAAAATAATGAAAGTTGCGTACATATCTCAGGAATATGCGTGATTTTTTCAGAATTTTTTGAATTTTCTACAGGGAGATAAGCTCAAATCCGTGACAGCTAAAAATCTGTCACTGCGCAGAAATCCAAATCTTGCATCAACTTTCAATATAGAACTTTACTTGGCACAACATTGCGATAAAATAAAGATACAAAGGAGTTGCTACAGAAGTAACAAAACTCCTTGACTCAAAGAAAACAAAAATAACAGCAAATAAAAACGATGGGTTGTCTCCCATAAGCGCTTTTCTTTAACGCCTTTCAGCTAGGCGCAGAAAGTGAAAATCAAGTGTTGTCAAGTGGCAAATCATTCAAATCATCAAAAGCTTCTTCCAACACACAGCTTGTAACAATGGGTATCTTAGATGTTCCTGGAGGTGTTTCATTACCTTTAACCGTACTAAAAGTTTTATCAATTTTAAGCTCATAATGAGTCTTTGGTTTTGGCACTTTAGGAACATACATAAACTTTTGCTCTCTACCCACATAAACTTTCTCCTTTTTAGACTTAAGAGAAGTAAAGGTTGAACTTAAGGTTTCAATAGCTTCCTCTAACTCATCAATTCTATGATTTTGGGTGTCATGGATATTATTATCCTCAAGAACAGTGATTCTTTCATTGATGGTGGCTATTGATTCATTAGTCTTACCAATACAATCAAGAAAATTTGGAAAAAAATTCTCCATAGAGTCTAACTTATTTATAACATCCTCCAAGGTGATCTCAATTTTAATATCTTTAGTGGGTGGTGTTCCTACCAAACTTTCAATAATATTACAGGCTTCTAAAGCAGGAGTACCCAAGAAATTTCCACCTGTAAGAGTGTCTAGAACATACCTATACCAACTAGAGATACCAACATAAAAGTTCCTAAGGAGGATAGTGGTAGAGTGTTTCTTAGTACATCTATGATGAGCATCACTAATTCTATACCAAGCATCTTTCAAATTTTCACCTCCTAGTTGCCTAAAAGAACGAACTTCAACTTCAGGAGCATTCATTTTGAAAAACAAAATCAAACGAATTAAACAAGTAACTAATTTTTTTGTGTTTTTGATAAAGAGAGCAAACAAGACTAAATAAAAATAAACTAAGCAAGACAAATAACAAAGTAAAGAGATTGGGTGTGAGAGACTCCCCTTGCAGAAGCAATTCGGTTTTCCCCGGCAACGGCGCCAGAAAACGTGTTGCTAGCGCTAAGTTGACGAGGGAATATCTCCCCGGCAACGTGCCAGAAACAATGCTTGTACGTCACACGTCAGTTGGGAACCCCAAGAGGAAGGTATGATGAGTGCAGCAGCAAGTTTTCCCTCAGTATGAAACCAAGGTTTATCGAACCAGTAGGAAAACGAGGTTGCTTCGAAGGTGTTGGTGAAGGAGTGTAGTGCGGCGCAACACCAGGGATTCCGGTGCCAACGTGGAACCTGCACAACACAATCAAATTACTTTGCCCCAACTTAACAGTGAGGTTGTCAATCTCACCGGCTTGCTGAAAACAAAGGGTTAAACGTATCGAATGGAAGATGATGTTTGTTTGCATAAAACAGTAGAGAACAATGATTGCAGTAGATTGTATTTCAGATGTAAAAGAATGGACCGGGGTCCACAGTTCACTAGTGGTGTCTCTCCAATAAGATAACTAACATGCTGGGTAAACAAATTACAGCTGGGCAATTGACAATTGATAAGTGCATATAACATGCATGTGTGAGTTGTGGTGTCTACTATGAGATTCATTTGGGCATTACGACAAAGTACATAGACCGCTATCCAGCATGCATCTATGCCTAAATAGTCCACTTTCCGGTTAACATCCGTACCCCTTCCAGTATTAAGTTGCAAGCAACAGACAATTGCATTAAGTAATGTGCGTAATGTAAACAATACATTCATCCTTGAATAAAGCATTGCTGTTTTACCCCTAGTGGCAACAACACATCTACAACCTTAGAACTTGCTGTCACTATCCCAGGTTAAATAGAGGTTGAACCCAACTATCATGCATAAATACCCCCTCTTGGAGTCACAAGTATTCACTTGGCCAAGGCTTCAACAAGTAACGGAGAGCATGCAAGATCACAAATGACATAGACATGATAATATAATATTCAGCTCCACATAGGTATCAATATAAGTCAGATCCCAGCAAACACAACATGTAGCATTACAATAAGATGATCTTGATCATGATAGGCAGCTCACAAGATCTAAACATGATGGCACAAGTGGAGAAGACAACCATCTAGCTACTGCTATGGACCCATAGTCCAAGGATGAACTACTCACGCATCACTCCGGAGGCGGGCATGGCGATGTAGAGCCCTCCGGTGATGATTCCCCTCTCCGGCAGGGTGCCGGGAAGAGCTTCAGAACCCCCCGAGTTAGGGTTGACGACGGCGGCGGCAGCGAATATGTTCTGGATGAAAGGCTCGGTGTTTTAGGGTTTTCACGTCTCGGGGAATAAATAGGCGAAGGGGCGATGTCGGCGGACCCCCGAGGGGCCCAAACCACAGGCGGCGCGGCGGTGGGCCGCGCCGCCAGGTGGTTTGGCCACCTCGTGGAGTCTTCGTCTCTCCTTCGGACTCCGTGTACGTGTTGGAAAAATAGGGACTTGGCCTTTTGTTTCGTGCAATTCCGAGAATATTTCCAGAAGTAACTTTCTGAAACCAAAAACAGCAGAAAACAGGGAACTGGCACTGTGGCATCTTGTTAATAGGTTAGTCCCAGAAAATGCATAAAAGTGATATGAAGTGTATATAAAACATGTAGCAAATGGTATAATATAAGCATGGAACAACAGAAATTATGGATACGTTGGAGACGTATCAGTCGCGCAACCTTCAAGTAACAAGAGCAACGGAAAAAAATCAGCTAGAATCAATCACGAGTATCAAACAATCACCCGGAAACATTGACATGGTGGAACCACCGGCTAGACCTGCATCGTGCAACCTTCAAGTAGTGGAGCAAACAAAAAAGCTAGAATCTATCACGAGTATCAAAGAATCCTTCGGAGACACTGACATTGTGGAGCTTTAGATGCTCGTGGGGGGTTCGAACAGAGTCAAGCTCGCACGCGCAATCAAAATATATATGAACGGCGACTAAACTTCTGCCATTAATAACTTGTGTAGACCGTGGTTGTTGGCGCCAGCCCTCGTCTAACCGACCATCCGACCGTGCATAGACCACATTTTCGACAAAACGTGGTAGATGGTGCGCATCTACCACGAAAACAACAAAATCCCCCAAAAGATGTGGTAGATGGTGCCCATCTACCACAGACGACGGGGTCAAACGGAATAACTGCCACTTTTCTTCTAGTGTTGGGAGTGTTGGGTTTCAACATTACGGTTTTGGAAATTATTTATTTTCCTCTATTTGCAGTTTCTTCAATTTTTGTTCAGGAGAAAGAGAAATTGAGGGCGGCTCATTTATAGGAGAGCTTTGGGATCAAGGACAACGTTGTGAGTACTTCTATTCTAAATTATTTTTGGGTTTCATTCGTGTCTAGCAAGTTTATATCTGGAATACTATATTTGTTGCATTATTCTAAGACGCGCCGCATAACAAGAAATATGCCAAATGTGATTCCAAAACATTGTTTTTATGCGTAGACACAGTACACACATTATCATTTATTTCAAAAGATATGTTTGTGCCGATAAGCACTACATTCATCTCTGTGTGTCTTCCTACCATGTGGGAATCACATCTAATGCTTTCCGATAACCTATATCTCTTATATCACTTTGTGATGACCCCCGTCAATCTCAGGTAAGAAAAGTGAGAGGTTGAAAAAAAGCCTTACATGTGGGGGCCTGACATAGCAATGAAAAATAATTATGGGATGTCCAGGTGCTCGAGTCAATCTTGTTCTCTATAAACACATCATAATGTGTGTTCTGTGTGTAGGATACATGGTTGGCCCATAGGACAGGCAAGAAAGGCGAGAAGGGTCCAAAATGGTAAATTATATAGTAACCACCATGATATTATCCATTACACACAAGAAGTTGTTTAATGTTACTGTAGTTTTCCTAAAAGCATATGGAATGATTTTTTTTGGTCAACAACGTACAACTTTAATTACAAACTTAACTTATAATATGTCTATAAAATAGTATGAACACATATAAAGATAAGTATTCCACAAGAAAAATGCAACGACGCCATTTAAATAAGCTCAGTCCATATAAGTCGATATTCTTAGTGGTCAAATATGTGAGTTAAAGATGGTGAAAAATCATGTGTGTCTTACATTTCAGGACGAAGGGATTATGTTAACACGATAAAATGCTTAATTTGCGAAAGCAAATACATCCCACATGGCGTAAGAAAAAAAATGTGAATAACGAAAACAAATTTAGTTAAGCATGATATCCTCTTTTCGGTGAAAGTCCTACATGCTTTACAGAAATCTACGTAACTAGATTTTCAATGTTTAGTTTTGCGCAACACAATTTTATTTTATAGACTGGCGAGGGGGGGGGGGGGGGGGGGGAGGGGAGGCTTCACTAGTAGAAAAACGAGTATTGTAGTCTGTTTCATAAGATCATATCAAATAATAAACTACAAATGCAAACTTTTTAAAATCCACACAATTTCATCTCCATTGCCGATTACTTTAAAAAAATGTTGTTTCATAAACGAAGTACATATGATGGACACTTTGTAAAATTTTGACTTGCTGCACAATTTTGACCACGAAAAAATAATTTCATTGTTTCAGTTTATATTCTACAAATTTTTTATAAATATGTTTATTTAATCATACACTAGAAACTGCTACATGCTGGGATATTTGTTATTTGTTAGATCGTACTCTTTACCGAATTTTACTAGAAACACCTATAAAATTATATAGATTATATATGAAAGCTAGAAAAGACTTTTGTTTAAGAAATACATTTTGATATATTTCAATGACATTTAGTACAAACAACACATCAATTAATATTTAATAATATTACCTGTTATGTGTTAAAAAAGGTGAACAAACATAAAATTATATTTATAATATTGCAGCATGCTAAAAATAAGAGCTAGAGAACTATAAAAGTTTAGTACAAATTTTATTTATTTTGGTTTGTCCCTAATATTCATTGGACCGACACTATAGGAAAATGAACTACCAATATTATTGGATTTGTTTTGCTTCATCAGAAATGAGCATCATATAAAGATGCCTTGTAGCAACGTTGTTTGGCTGAAGGGATACCTGTTGTCGGGCCATATCTTGCAGGAAAATAGGATTCAAATTGAAATATTTTCAAATACATATATGTCCTCCTAGATCTCGTTATACTCAAAAGAGAGCAAAAGAGAGGACACGCGGTGGTTCTGATTGAAGGTGGAATGAAAAAGGGAAGAAAATTGTTCTACGCTGTGAACTCATGGAATAAAGATTTTTGTCCTCACAATAACACTCAAAGTGAGATCATGAAGGGTGGAAATGGGAACATACAAGAGTGTGACTTGACAAAAAATGTCACAAAATTATCCCATACAGAGAAAATGGTAATTTCCTAAGTTTAGAGGGAAACATATATTAATCTGATTAATCAACGATGTGCTCATAACAATTAAAATGTTCTAATTATAGCACTCAAATATCAATTTACTTTAATTTTAAGGAGAGCAAAATAAGTTAATTTCGAGAAAGGTGATGATAAGGTGCAACGTGATGATGAACTTTTTTTAAAAAAATTAGAGGGTAAGTTCATTATCCTAGAGTTAAATTCATGAGAAGTTTTTCTATCCGGAAGGCGTCAAGTTAGTCCTAAGTCTACGAAATTGCATATGTAGATCTGAATAGTATTTAAGTGCCTCATAACATGTCCTATTGAGTCCCAGTCAGTTTTGATCTACACATGTCTCATGTTGACCATGACCACGTAGACTATAATTGTAGTAAACCTCCTCACACATTTCTTCTTCTAATTCTATGGCCCTCTTTCTTACATTTTTTTTACGAGGATTCGGTGCCACCAGCAAAGGTGAACCCTTGGTCCGCCACAATTCTCCACACCTCTCTAGATCCTTGGTCAGCGATAGAAGCACTTGGCTCTTTCTATGGGAAAATTGTGACTAAGTCACACCACCCTTTGTGGGTTGTTGATAGGTGCATTAAGATCCGGGTTGCCTCTCTTCTCCCTCTAGATTTTTTTTAATATCTGACATAATATATATTTATGATTTTGTAAAACAATAAATATTGAAAATTTTAAATTGCAGAAAAAATTTCTGAACTATATTTTCCACATTCTAATTATAATTTTCAGTGACCTATAAAGTTTCAAATCCATATGATTTTGTGTAAGAGATAAAAAAAAAGCTCAAAAAGTAGTGTGGGAGTAGCCGTGTAGGTGTCATGGGGTTATCACTTAGAGCATCTCTAGTAGTGCCCTCAAACCCTCAAACCCCTAAAAATAACCGCTTTTTTACAGTTTTCGACGAAAAAATCACGTAGACTAGAACCTCTAAACCCTAAACCCCTAAAAAAATTTACAGTTTGGACCTGCAACCCTCCGTCTGGCCTGTAGAAACGAGGGTTGGAGAGCCCAACCCTCCCGACCCGTTCTCGACCTCACCGTAGCGCGGGAGGGATTTTTCAGCTCCTCCCTCCTCGCCTCTTCCCCGGATCGGCCGCCGCCGGCCGCCCGCCGCCATCCCCGGCCGCCCTCCCGCCGCGCCGCGTCCCCGGCCCGCCATCCCCGGCCGCCCTCCGCCTCCCCGCCCCGCCGCGCACCGCCCTGAAGGCCGCCTCCTCCGCATCGGAGCCGCGCCCGGCCGCCCCTCCGCCTCCCCGCGCCGCTGCAACCCGCCCTGCGCCGCCTTCCCCGCCCTGCCCGGCCGCCCTCCCGCCTACCCGGCCGCCGCTTTCCTGCCCCCTGCGCGTCGCCTCCTCCACATCGACGCGGAGCCGCGCCCGGCCGCCTCCTCTCCTCGGGCCGCTCCCGGCCGCCCTCCCGCCGTTCCAGGCCGCCGCAACCCGCCCTGTGCCTGCGCCCCGGCCTCCCTGCGCCGCCGTTCCCGGCGCCGACGCCGCTCCTCCGCATCGGCCGCTCCTCCTCCGCATCGGCCGCTCCTCCTCATTCGAACGAGGTATGTGCTTGTTTTTTTTTCATTTTGTTTCATTTCCTTTATTGTTTCATTTTGTAGCACTAATTAGTGACTGCCCTTTGCAGATGGAGATGAACAACGACGACGTTGTCATGGACTCGTTGTCCGATTCGTCGGATTGGTCGTCATCCGACGATTCCGACATCGATGAGTTGTTGCAAGACGACGACGTCGAGATGATGAGCCTACTCATCGACGTGCAAGCATTCGAAGATTGGGCAAGATACAACCACGTAATCCGTCCGTAGATTTGCTAAGTTGGTTATCCGGTTGTATGGTGAGAAGTACCTTCGAGCACCAAACGAGGAAGATACAAAGAGATTGATGGAAATCAATGAAAAAAGGGGATGGCCGGGGATGCTAGGTAGTCTAGATTGCATGCATTGGACATGGAAAAATTGCCCAAAGGCATGGCACGGCATGTATTGCGGCAAAAGCCGTGATGCTACAATTGTGCTTGAGGCCGTGGCATCGGAGGACACATGGATTTGGCATGCATATTTTGGGTTGCCCGGAACACTCAATGATATCAATGTGCTCAATAGATCTCCTTTGTTCAAAAGATTAATTAAAGGGGATGCTCCAACTTGCAACTACAAAGTCATGGACAATGAGTACTCAATGGGGTACTATCTCACCGATGGCATTTATCCCGAATGGGCAACTCTTGTGAAGTCCATCAAGGAGAAAAATGGGGTGCCCTTAACCAAAAAAGAGGCTCATTTCACAAGGGCACAAGAGGCAGCCTGAAAGGATATTGAGAGAGCTTTCGGTGTCTTGCAAGCAAGGTTTGCCATAGTTCGGGGTCCGGCTCGGTTTTGGGACAAGAAAACCTTGGTGGACATCATGAAGTGTTGTGTCATTCTACACAACATGATCCTAGAGGATGAGAGGGGGTTAAACTTGCCTTGTTTCTATGACAATGTTGGCACACGTGTGCAACCGGAAAGAAACCCTTCTCGCGTAGAAGCTTTTCTTCAAGCACATCGTGACATAGAAGATGCAGCCACTCATGGTCGGCTACGTGATGATCTAGTAGAGCACCAGTGGCAGTTGGATGGGCAGCGCCGTGGCGCATGATCTTTGTTGTATGCTCCAACATTATTGTTGTATGCTCATTATTGTTGTATGCTCCAACATTGTTGTAATAACTTGAAGGATTATTGTTTTATGTGCTTCAATGTACTATTCGGTGTTGTAATAATAACTAGAATGATTATTGTTTTATGTGAAATGTGATGATATTTGTGATATGTGAAATGATGATATGTGATGAAAGTTGTGATATGTCATATGACAGTTTTAAAGGTTAGGGTTGAGGCAAAGATTAGAACCTCAAACCCAACCCTTATAACGGAATATTATAAGGGTTGGATTTGAGGGTTCTAGTCTTTGCCCCTGTTTTTCAACCCGTAAAAGTGCACAAAAAGGCCTATTCTCAACCCTTAAAACTGCTATAAGGGTTTGAGGGTTTAAGGGTACTACTAGACATGCTCTTACAACTTTCTCTATCTATGGTAACTAGCGGACACGGTGGATGTGAGCTTTTCTTCGGGGAAACGATGCAAACTGTAGCTGACCGTGATGGATTGCTGGAGCATCCTTGTGGGTTGTGATAGCAACAATCGATCCAGCCAGGTGAGTTCATCAGCGGTTTCAGTCCCATATTGCCATTCTGGCATTGTGCCGATAGCTCTCGATCGAGTAGTCTTGGACTCTAGACATCAAGTACGTGTGCATCAGTGGCAAGGCTTCTCTTGCTCATGTCTGCAACACTGGTCCGCGCTCGAGCCAGCTGCCGTACGCGTCCTGCTGAGATGCAAACACTCCAACCCCATGTACAATGCTCGTGCATTGTCTTGCCCAGTCCGTCCTAGAGCAGTCAAGCTTGCGTCGTCGGAGTCCGGCAGCCACACCGTCGCAGGACCTTCCAAACACCTGAGGCAGGCGAGTTCGAGCGGCTGTACAACCCGCTGAGCCTGCTCCGCGTGCTTCTGTGCAAGAGCCTGGGACGAGCTAATTAACCGCGACAAGCACGAAGGATTGCGGCGGACGATGGGTTCAGGTTCGCTTGCAGCTGTGACATAGTTTCCTCCAGCGTGCCCCTCACTAAAATTAGAAGAGAGAGGGGCCACAAAATTAGAAGAAACAATATTTCACGGTGTCTTGTGCAAAGTATTGCCGACCTGGCAATGGTCAGCTCGCCACATGTTCAGGTCAAAGATTATCGGGGACCGACGAGTCGACGACTTAAATATCTCTAGGACTCATATATGCATTTTTTTAGAATTGAGACTAATTTACATCTATCCAAAAGAATTAGGAACTCGGACACATTTTAGTCGTGATCTTATTAAAGGAAGTCCACAAATTTATTCAAGCCATGCATGTTGGAAAAATGAGCAATTTCCACATGATTTAATCCATAAAAACAGTAGATAAATCATGACCAAAAAATATTAAATAAATTAGACAAGTGATATGATACAAAGTATGAAATCAAAAAGTCTAAACATATTGGTAGTAGCAAAACTTGGAGCATTATCTCGAAAAGATGAACAAGAACCATGTACGGTGCAGAGCAGGGACTGTTCACGTTCACAAAATTAGACATACCGTTGAGAAGATCGTCGATGTTGGGGAAGTAGTCGTCCACGTCCATGTTGGAGAAGAATCAAGTAGTCGCGCGAGATCACTCCCCAATAACCTTATCACCCTTCTCTAGTACAGAATCACAAGAGACAGGTTCCGAGACCTAGTGTTCCGTCCCGTGGTGCAAGCGGCGGCGCAATACTCGAAAATCAAGAGGTAGGGGCATGTGTTGTGTTGTTGTGGTGTGCCTCTTGGAGAGAAGAGACCTCTCTTTTTATATGCACATAGCTGAACTGAACAATCTAGGAGATGTTGTAATGAAGCGTTGGGAGGCGAAGGGAACAGACCAAAGCCAAACAACAAGCCATGCGTATTCGTCTTAGAATAGTGTGTAAAAATATTTCACCTTCATCCACTCATGCTCGGGCAAATAAGACAATGCGCTCGTCCTTACGAGGCGGACAACGTGTAAGTGTCTCCTTCTCTTCTCATAGAAGTGTTAAAGGAGTCTTGATGTAGATCCTACTCCTTATAAACTAGCAATCTGAAACTAAACTTTAGTCCCACCATTTGCCATGCATGAATGGGTCAACTTGGGCCTCTAGGATTTTTAGGAATTATTATAATAGCTAAATGGGCTGGGTCAATTAGTAAAAAATTCAAACAATTCCCCGTTAGATTTCAGAAATATTATTTAGGTATTGTTACGGCAATGGAAATTGTTAAGTTGAATTTCCACCTAGAACTTCATGCTTCAGTAGTTTGCAACTTGAACTACAAATTTTCCGTGAATCTAGCTTCACAAAAGTGTTGAATGATACTGGGTTGTCGTGGGACTTCCCAGTGGGTAGAGTTTATACATCATACTCCAACGTCTTTCATGAGTTAATAGAGAGCACACAACTCTCGTGGACTGCGACGTTTTACACTCGGACTCACAAGTGAGTTTTTTTTTCAAGAAATATTCTATAGGGCGACATCTTTGTCTAAAATAAAGCCTCTTAAACAACATTAAGACAAACATCAACCTGTCGTGCAGTTTAGGAGAATATTAAATCTTCATGTAGTGGTATTGTATACAGTAAGATACTCCTCTCAGTTTACCAACAGTTTGTCACTCAATTCTACTTCACGCGATTTTCGATCACATAGAGTGTGTTACCATCGTGGATAACTTGTATTGTAGGTCCCATACCCCATTTCTTCCGATGCATTATCTATCAAATTACTTGTTTGTATATAATACTCCCTCCGATCCCTTAAAAGATTCGTACGAAAACAACCTAGCTAGTATAACTGGTACGTATGGCATGCGACGCTTTTTTCGGATCGGAGGTAGTAATACAAGTTATCCACAATACAAGTTAATGCAAAAATTTATATGTTTGGATATATAATACAACGCAATAACTCCAGAGTCTCTTCTGTTCACTTGTCTTGATGATTTCATATTATCATTACAACTTTTAGTCATGCATAAATGGGTCAAGTTGGGCCTCCCCTATTTTCTGGAATTATTGAAATAGCTAAATGGGTTGGTCCAGTTAGTCAAGAATTCCAACCATGAATACCTCTTAAATCGTTGGGTACATGGATTCTTACGTGCGAGGAAGTTGAATATTCTCCTGAAGAAATGAAGGACACTCACATGCACCACGAGAAACTAGACCGCAATAAAGTAACAATTAAGGAACCTATTAACCTCCCAATCTTTATGTTATTTGTTTTTTGTTAATCTTGCTTGTGTTTGTTGATGTAGGTACACATGAAGTTTCATATTTTCTTGAAAATCAACCAATCCGACGATCTTGCTACAATTTGTTTTAGAATCTGGACAAGAAACACTGCAAATCCGAAAACTTTTGCCACTAATGGTGGTTCTTGGAGATTCACCTGACTCTTTTTGTTCAGATTCTTCTAAACCCCTATAGGGTGTGTACTCTTATCTGTTCAGATGTACACAATGCAAAACTTGTTAGTCATGTCATGACAAGTTAGCTTGGTGTTGTGCACACGAACAATCCAGACAAAATTAAGGTGCAAGGCAGATTTATTTTAATATAATTTATACTAAACTTTTATACTTTAACATGAAATGGTACTCATGAGAATAATATTCAATTCCGTATTTATCATTCCTATGCACACAACAGTTTCTAAATGATAGTTGCATCATTTTTTTATAGACAAACTCATATAGTTGAAAAGAAATACATTGCGCTAGATTTAAACTATATTTGGCATAATAGTTTTGTTTGTCATTTAATTTTGGATACCATAAACTATATAGAGTATATATTTATCATAGAGATATCATTATAGATATTTTGGTGTATAAATTGTATGTTGGCATGATTTTGTACCTCATATTTTCATGATCAAATATGTCTTACTACCTACACTTGGCATATTAATGAGATAACAATGAGTGCCTGGTGCATACATGGTACTTAAATAGCATCACTAATATTAGTCATTAACGAATAAATGAATTAAATATATTTACTTTTTTCATGGAAATACGATTTGATTGTTTGATATGGTCATGTGTAACTGCTCGGTATCATCTTTTTCTTAAATAAAGACATACATAGGAGCGGGGCTCCATCCACACGCACTGAAGCCGACATCATCAGATAGTTTTTTTACTAGAAGGGAGCGAGCAGATGCGATGGGTGACACCACACATAGTGTGTGGGGGGGGGGGGGGGGGGGGGGGGGGGGGGGAGGGGGGTGCGAGAGGCAGGAAAATTAGTTATTGTGGGTCCCCTATTTAGATTTACAAGGTACCAGATGATGAGGCCGTTTCGCTGGTGTCTTCTTGCCTTTTTTGTTTTCTAGTTTTTCTTGTTCACATTTTGTAAAACTCTCTTTCTAATGAAAGAATTTAGCAGCTCTGGTGCTAACAGTAATAACATTCAACATATTGAATTTCAAAAAAAAAATCAACATATTGTCAAAAAAAAAAGTAATAACATTCAACATTGTGATAGGTTGTTCTAGTTGACTTATCTAGTAATAAAATGATTCCTACGTGGGAGAGCCACGTGATTTTTTTGATAGAGGAGGGTGCAACATCATCAAAATTGCAAGTATGAGGACTTGAACTCGGATGGGTGGGAAGGCATCAGCCCTCTCCAACACTAGGCCATGCCTTAGTCTGCGACTTATCTAGTAATAACATTCAACATTGTGAGTACTATTTCCATCCCTTCGATGGAAACAATGGACGGTCAAGATATATCACAAGAACCCAGGGTTTCCATCAGCCTCCCCGCGGAACATCGACTAGTCCCTTCGCGCGAGATCCAGCCCAACCCAACCCATGGCCGCGGCCGCCGCCGTCGCGTCGCCCGCAGACTGGACGGTCGTGCGCCGCCGCGGCCGCCGCAGAGGAGACGCCCCGGCGACCGTCTCCCATCCAGACTCGCCGCCGCCTCTCCCGGTGACCCCGATCCCCTGGTCGCCCTCCGACCCGTCCCTCGACCCGGCCCGCGTCTCCCGCCTCCTCGACCGCGCCCGCGCCGCCATCTCTCGCCTCGAGGCGTCCCGCCTCTACCGCCGCCTCCTCCTCCCCGACACCCCGCTCTGCCGCCGGCTCGCCTCGCTCGCCCCCGCCGCCTCTCCCTCCTCGGCGTCGGCAGCTTCGAGTCCTCCCCCGCCGCGCGCCTCCAGCTCGCACTCGCCGCCCTCATCCGCCGTGACCTCCTCCCGGGCGCGTCCGCCACGGCCGACCTCTTCGACCCCGTTCTCTCCGCCGTCGAGTGCGCCGTCGCCGTCGCACTCGGATTCGCTGTCCCGAGTCTTGACGACGGGGGCCGCCGCCGTGTACCGGAGCCCACGCTCTTCTACATGCCTCACTGCGAGGCGTCGCTCTACGACGCTCTCCTCGCCGCAAACTGGGAGCCCCGCGCCCAGCTCCGCCGCGTCTGCGTGCTCGGCAACAGCTTCCAGCGGTACGCCCTCCAGGCAGAGGATAACCGCTCTGGCCCCGCTGCCAAGGCCAAGCTTGTCCTTGAGGCAGAGCGGTTCGCGTGGGAGGAGCGCGTCGACGAGGCCCGGGATGTGGACGAGGAGGATGGCTTCTCCCGTGCGTTCAACGAGACTAGCTGGCATTTCTTCGAGGGGGAAGATGAAGTCGACCAGAGGAAGGAGATAAGTTCCGAAGCTTTGTCCTTCGAGAAATTATCAGTGTAATTCTATGATTTGTGTTATTTGGTTGGAGATGCATTCAAAGATTCAGAGATAAACATCGTAACAAAATGTATCATTGTAATTCCTCGAATTGTACTATTTGGCTGGAGATGCATTCAAAGATTCAGAGTTGACCATCTCAACAAAGTGTATCACTGTAAAATTCTGTGAATTGTATATTTGTATCACTTGATTGGAGATGCATCCAAAGATTCATAGTTGGCATCTTAACAATAATGAATGATGTGAGCTCCTGTCATTCTTAGCAATTCAGACACCAAGTGATCCCCTGATTTCTTTCTGCGACCTAATGAATTATGAAAATAAACTGTCAGTATATAGTCTCAAAGTGTCATTTTCAGGAAGCTCCAGTGTCTCATGAGGTTAATTGGTTGATTTTCTCTCTGAGAATTGGTACTGTGCTATAATTTGTATACCCCTTTATACCTCCGAGAATTGGTACTTTGCTGTAATTTGTATGCCCTATACCTCTGAGATAATTTACTTTTATGGCTACGCCATGAATACTCTTCCAAAGGACATTTTGCTGTTGCTTTACTGAAAGCCATAGCTTACTGCTTTTGTCGAGGGAAACCATAAGTTTAAGGTGAGTATTCTTTGCTGTTCAGCAAGCCGAAGGCAGTTGACTTTGCCCGTCACATGATCTAAAGAAATCCCTAGAACTCGAGGATCTGTTTTTCGTTTCCGTCTCTAGTTACTGCATCATCATACGGTTCCTCCATTTTCTACTGAAATACCTCATCTCTCATGAGTGATTTCTAATTTATGTGACTGAAGGCATCTGTGGCTACCATCAGCAGCGGTTTCTTAGAGGCTGGGGATGTGGATGACGCGGATGGGTTCTCTCCTGCGTTCAATGAGACGAGCTGGCATTTCTTCGAGATGGACCACGACATTGACTGGAGGAAGGAGATAAGTTCCGAAGCTTTGTCCCTTGAGAATTTTCGCTGTAATTTTATTAATTGTGCTATTTTCTTGGAGGTGCATCCAAAGATTCAGAGTTGGGCATCTAAACAAAATGTGTCACACGAATTCTATGAATTGTACTTGTTGTATTACTTGATTAGCGATGGTATCAAAGATTCAGAGTTGACATTTTAACAAAATAATCACTGAAATTCTATGAATTGTATTACTTGATTGGAGATGCATTCAGAGATTCAGAGTTAACATTTTAATAAAATTTGGCGTTCTTCTTGATTTGCATTGAACAAAAATGAAAGCTGTTTTCACTGTGTGCTTCTTAGGAATTCAGAAAAATGAAGCATGTCTCATTTTCAGAAAGCTCCAGTGTCTCACGAGTTAACCTGTTTGGAATGGATGTAACTATTGTGTTGCGGGCGTCGTTGTTTAGTTCTCGCAAAAATTACATGCATTCCAAATGGTTTGATTTTTTCTGCCGTGGGAAATGAGAAAACTGTCATGAGAACAGTCACTGTAAAGCTGCGCCTCGGATATTCTTCTGTAGGGTATTTATTAATTTGTTATTTTGCTAAATCCTAAGCCCTAAAAAGGACATATCACTGATTTTCATTGAGCGAACCATTAAGGTCCATTGGAGGAGCCCATGCCCCACTGTGAGGCGTCGCTCCACGACGTGCTACTCGCCGCAAACTGGGAGCCCGTCGCCCAGCTCCGCCGCGTCTGCGTGCTCGGCAACAGCTTCCAGCGGGCCCTCCAGGCAGAGGAGAATCGCTCTGGCCCCGCCGCCAAGGCCAAGCTTGTCCTTGAGGCAGAGCGATTTGCGTGGGAGGAGCGCATCGACGAGGCCCGGGATGTGGACGAGGTGGATTGCTTCGCCCGTGCTTTCAACGAGAATAGCTGGCATTTCTTTGAGGTGGAAGATGAAGTCGACCAGAGGAAGGAGATAAGTTCCGAAGCTTTGTCCTTCAAGAAATTATCAGTCTAATTCTATGATTTGTGTTATTTGGTTGGAGATGCATTCAAAGATTCAGAGATAAACATCGTAACAAAATGTATCATTGTAATTCCTTGAATTGTATTATTTGGCTGGAGATGCATTCAAAGATTCAGAGTTGGCCATCTCAACAAAGTGTATCACTGTAAAATTCTATGAATTGTATATTTGTATTACTTGATTGGAGATGCTTCCAAAGATTCATAGGTGGCATCTTAACAATAATGAATGATGTGTGCATTGTGTCATTCTTAGCAATTCAGACACTAAGTGATCCCCTGATTTCTGTCTGCGACCTAATGAACTAAGAAAATAAACTGTCAGTATATAGTCTTTCAAGTGTCATTTTCAGGAAGCTCCAGTGTCTCATGAGGTTAATTGGTTGATTTTCTGCTCTGAGAATTGTTACTCTGCTATAATTTGTATACCCCTTTATACCTCCGAGAATTGGCACTTTGCTGTAATTTGTATACCCCTTTACACCTCTGAGATCATTTACCTGTATGGCTGCGCAATGAATATTCTTCCATAGGACATTTTGCTGTTGCTTTGCTGAAAGCCATAGCTCACTGATTTTTTCGAGGGAAACCATACGTTTTCAATAAAAAACACTTGCTTATGATTTAAGGTGAGTAGCCTGCTGTATTATCCATTCAGCAAGCTGAAGGCAGTTGTCTTTCCCCGTCACATGACCTAAAGAAATCCCTAGAACTCGAGGATCTGTTTTTCCATGCATTCCAAATGGTTTGATTTTTTCTGCTGTGGGAAATGAGTACTCTGCCATGAGAACAGTCACTGGAAAGCTACGCCACGGGTATTCTTCTGTAGAGCAGTTTTTTATTTGTTATTTTGCTAAATCTTTAGCCCTAAAAGGACAGCTCACTGATTTTCATTGAGCGATCCATTAAGGTTCATGACAAACCACTTTCCCAAAGTTCAAGGAAAGACATAACCACTGATTTTTGTTACGCAGCCTGCTAGTGCTCTCTTATACATTCAGTGGTCGAGAAGGTAGATGCAAATTGGCTTGACCCTCACATAACCCCAAAGGATCTATTTTTCTGTTCTCTGTTCTGTTTCTCCTAACTGCATCATCATAATGTCCCTGATTTTTTATTATCTCTAATGATTGACCTAATCTCTCCTGAGTATATTCTATGTATGTAACTGATCATGTGATATTTTTCACGCAACCGGAGCCCATTCCTTTGATCAAGGCCTCTGTGACCACCATCGCCAGTTTTGCAATACATCGTTGAGAATGTAAAACGCACATAATTTTGTTTTTCTCTTATTTATGTTCTTTTTAATACAACCCAAAATTTGGGTTTGGTTGTTTTCCTTTTCCCTTGGTTTTGTACATAAACTTTGTATGTTTTTTTTTCTTTAAGAAATGTGTTCAGGCTGGCTGTTGGGCCGCCGTAGATTTCCAACCAGCCGTCGTTGACAGGGCTTTACTAACATATCTATTTAGGGGGCCAGGCCTAAGGCCTAAGAGTGCAAACGTTTGCCATAGACTTGGCGATATTGCTGAGCTCGGCCTCGGGAGCTCCTGTAGGTCGCCTTACGGCGACCGAACTTGCCAGCGTCGCCTACTAGGAAGTCTATGTGGGCTGGCCCATATGCTAGACACGCATAGTACTGTTTCTTTGCGGCGACTGTTTTTTTTTTTTTTTTGAAATTCGGCGACTGTTTCTTCTCGGTTATTCTACGTGACAATTCAGCGAAGGTATATGCACGCGCGTGGCGGGATTTTTTGTTTACTGTTTCTTGTGAAGCCAGTGCGTGCCGCCAATTTTTTTTGTACTATTTCCTTCTATCGTACCATTTCTAGCGCGAGGGTAAAAATGTGAAGTACATATGATTTTCACATAAACATGAAATTTCACACAGGAAAATTTGACTACGTATGATTTTGCAATGTGAATAAAAATAAAAAGTGTGAAACTGAAATAGTTTTGAACATTTTTAAAGATGGTATGGGTAGGCAAAATAGAAACTAAAAATTGAACGATTTTAAAACAGGAACATAATTTTTTAAACGGAAACTATGTTTGAACGAATTTCAAAATGAACAAAAAATAAAAAGTGTGCAACGGAATAGATTTAAAAGTTTTTTCGGGAAAAAGGAAAAGGGGTAGGTGAATAGAAACTAAAATGTGAACGATTTTGAAACAGGAACATAAAAAAGTTTGAACGAAAACTATGTTTGAACGAATTCTAGAATGAAAAAAATAAAAAGTGTGAAACAGAAATAGATTTGAACGTTTTCTTAAAAAGTAGGGGTAGGCAAAAACAGAAACTCAAATTTGATTGATTTAAAACGGGAATATTTTTTTTTTAACAGAAACTATGTTTGAACGAATTCCAAAATGAATAAAAATAAAAAGTGTAAAACGGAAAAATGTTTGAACGCTAAACGGAAGTATGTTTGAACGCTTTTTAAAAAGTGTGAAACGGAAACTATGTTTGAATGAATTCCAAAATGATCATAAATATAAAAGTGTTGAATAGAAAGGGATTTGAACGATTTTTTTAAAAGCAAGTAGTAGGTGAGCAGAAACTAAGATTTGAACGATTTTTAAAATATGAACATGAAAAACTTTGAACGGAAACTATGTTTGAACGAATTTCAAAGTGAACAGAAACTAAGATTTGAACGATTTTTAAAAAACCGTGAATGAAAAAATTAACGGAAACAAT
Source organism: Poa pratensis (assembly GCA_947311845.1). NCBI lineage: Eukaryota > Viridiplantae > Streptophyta > Magnoliopsida > Poales > Poaceae > Poa > Poa pratensis. The sequence continues at coordinate 22,899,566 of CAMZMU010000100.1, forward strand.
GTTCGAACGAATTTCAAAGTGAACAGAAATAAAGATTTGAACTATTCTTGGTCCGTGAACGGAAACATGTTTTGAACGGAAACTACGTCTAAACATATTTGAAAAGGTGAACAGAGACTAAGATTTGCACGATTTTCGAAGACGTAGCTTTGAACGTTTTATAACGAAATAGATTTGAACTTTTTTTAACGGAATAGATTTGAACGCTTTTTTAAAGAAAAGGGGCAGGTGAACATAAACTAAAATGTGAACGATTTTAAAACAGGAACATAAGCAAGTTTGAACAGAATATATGTTTGAACGAATTCTAGAATGAATAACGATAAACAATGTGAAACATAAATAGATTTGAACGTTTATCAAAAAAGGTTGGGGTAGGCAAAAACATAAACTAAAATTTGAACGATTTTAAAACGGGGAAAAGAATTTTTCGAACGGAAACTATGTTGAACGAATTCAGGAATGAACAAACTATGTGGATCGGAAAATATATTTGAACGCTTTTAAAAAAAAGGTAGGGGTAGGCAAACAGAAAAAACTTTCAACGTAAACTATGTTTGAACGAATTCCAAAATGAACAAAAAAGCAAGTAGTAGGTGAACATAAACTAAGACTTGAACGATTTTAAAGGCGGGAGCAGGAAAAACTTTGAACGGAAACTATTTTGAACGAATATCAAAGTGAACAAAAAATTAAGATTTGAACAATTTTTAAAAAACCATGAATGAAAAAAAATTGAACGGAAATTTGTTCAAACGCATTTCAAAGAGAACAGAAACTAAGATTTGAACTATTTTTTGACCGTGAACGGAAACATGTTTTGAACAGAAACTACGTCTAAACGAATGTGAAAAAGTGAACAGAGACTAAGATTTGCACGATTTTTGAAATCGTAAACAGAAAAAATGTTTGAACGGAAACTATGTTTGAACAAATTTTAAAATGAATTGAACCTAAGACTTGAACGATATTTTACAATGAACGGAAAAAAAAATGTTTGAACGAATCTAAAAGTGAACAGAAAAGGGCATTTTTAAGACTAAAAATTGTACAACGTTGTTGATAAAAAAGATTCAATATAATTTATATAGCAAAAAGAAGTGGAACTGCGACAGCTCGATCTTCTTCTCGTTGCATGACCTGTTGGATTATTAGTCAGATGTTGCTATGGTAGTTTGAGCTCTCTCTTTTATCAAGATGAACCATAACTACATGGAGAAAAAAACTGATGTGATGGTACACATCCTTGTATCTATTGGACAAATGAAACTGTCTTAAAAAAATCTATTGTTCTCCTGCTACCATTTCTCATATTTGCAGACTGTTTAAAAAAAAAAAACTGGAATAGCCGAACGCAAAAAAGAGAGCATCTCACTGAAAATAGTAATTCGTGAGTAAGCACAATAACATGGTAATATCAGGATAAACTAGTTTTGGAATTTAGTACTGTAGTTCTGAGAGCAAAATGAAGCTACTCAGAAATAATAGGTGATAAACTCTGATTATGCAAAGCTCCTGCGAGAAACTTATTACATCATTCAAATCTGACATTTGCATTCTTTTTCAGAAAAATAGTTGTTGCCATAAACGTTTTGGGTTGACAGCACCATGTCTCTCCTTGTGCAAAATGACAGCACCATGTTGCTTCGGCCGCTGAACCTAGCGCTTCTTCATCCTCTCAAAAGGTTCAACTTCGACCTTGTTCAAGGTAGAGTAAAAAATTGTGAAAGCCTTGATCATCCTGTATTTTGGGATTGAACTCTACGGAAACAAAATAATAGTAAATAGTAACTACCAAGTTGCAAGAAAATATCATTACAGATACCATATATCATGCAAGGAAAAAGCTTGAAAAGGAATAAAAAATGTATGTGTGTAAAAAAACCCTGAGTGAATTGTCCCATAACTTTTCCATTCAAATTTTCCGCATATAACATGACATAAAAGCCACAATCATGCCTAGAAGAAGAAAAACATGTAAATTAGATTCCTGCATTTGGTTAACCTATAGAAAATAGTAGAACAAAAATGGTTGTTGGATGAAACTAACATCAATGCATGTGTAGGATAACTTAGAGTCCTGCATGTGTTGAACTTCTCAAAATCCTTGCAGCGAAGTTTCAACGCTTTGCAAACCGTTTTCAAGTTGCATACCTCCAGATAAAAAGGATAACACAAATAAAACCAGGTTAAATGACTTCCAAAAAAACACACGAAAAAGAAACTAACCTACGAAAAACATCCGCGACAAAAAGACATACCAGGTTATGAAGAAGTACATCTTTAATTTTTTTTCAGATATCATGGCGGCAGGATAAAAAAAGTTAGTTGTGCAGTAGAGTTCACAGATATTAGAGTCCAGCGCGTCGAAACAACTGAAGGGAAGTGCATCTGAATAAAATTAAAAAGAAACCTGAATATTTTGAGAGGGAACATTGAATAGAAAATGGAAAATGCATATATGATAAGATAAGGACAATGCGGAAAATACAAGATAAATCTTTGTAATGTCTACTCCTTGGCTGATCCTTCCAAACTCTGCGATTAGCTTAGCCTAGTTATTTTTAGTGTAGGAAAAAATGAATCAGCCAACCGAAAAAAGGTTGTCCAGAGAAAATAAGGTAGAAGATTTAGACTGAGTAAAGCAGCATAAGCTTACAGTTAAATAAGGGCTGAACATGTACTTCTGGAGCTGAGGATTTGGTACAACAACTCTTTTATATTCTTCGTTGAAGATTAGAGCGCCATGGGCTTTAAAGCTATGTGGAAACTATTATAGGTGACACTGTACCCTCCAATAGAAACAAAAGTAGGACTGTCGAAAGAAGAGGAAATCATAATATAGATCAAAATGAGATAATAAAAGTAGAAAATAGCTCTTAAAACATCACAGACTGATAGACAAAAAATACACTAGCAGCGGGACAATTTAGAAAAAACTCAGGAGTTATCTGCTTTAAAGTACTTAAAAGAAATTATGATAATCTAAGGAATATAAAAGAAATTGAAGCAAAACAAACAATCTACTAGCTAAGCTAAGCAACATCAAGTGTAAAAATCAATTAGGTGTTTCCCACGCCTCATTTCCGCCTTTTAAAGAATAAGATGCTACATTTAGGCAGAAATTTAAAACAACAAATAACACAAAATGCATCTTGCATAGCACAAAAACAGCAGGTGACTAAATACGGAAAATAAGCATCTCATCTCCATATGGCAGATAGCCTAGGTAGGAAAAACATGAACAATGCTGCACATAACCTCTAATTAGAAAACACATGCTTCGAGATAAACAAGATGAATACATATGGAAACAAGATGAAAACACATGCCTAGGAAGGAAGGAAAAACATGAGCAGTGCCTAAACTAATTAGACAACACAACACATTGCAGAACAAAAAAAAACACATCTACTTGTATTTAGAATGGGAAAATATTCAAGAGAAACAATACAACAAAACCTCAACTAGTACTTTATAACCACTAACACCCATATATTGGTCACGCACAAAATCACTATATTAGCACAAAAAACATGCTCACGAAGAATTGAATAGAATTTGGGCATAGTTATTGAGCTGTGAACAAACTTGCCGACGAATCGAACTAAAAGTACATGACACAAAGGCACACGATGGATATGCAAGAGTACGGAAAGAACTTCCCTCTATCAGATATGGTGCAGTACAAAAATCTACCGCATAGAAACACCGTAGGAAGAGGCTTGGTACACAACTCTCTGCCGCACAAAAACCCTACCGCACAGGCGCAATCCATGGACGCAAAAAAGCAGAGGGATTGAAGGATTCATGGCTTCATGCATATACCTTCCGCCGCCATCACCGGCGATGAACCAAAGGAGAAGACCAATCGATATCCACCAAAAAAGAAACATGACAGCGGAGCTTTCGCAGCAACGGATCTGAGAGATCAGGGAGGAGAAGCAGTGGGGAAGAAGGAGATCGGGAGATCGGGAAGGAGAAGCAGTGTGGAAGAAGGAAAAAGGAGGAGCCTTGTGTATGCCTGAAGGAGCTCGTGTCTGCACTGGGCCCGACCCATAGAGTGGATCCTTCAGGCGGCGGAAGGAAAACGCATCGCCGTAGGGCGATGTATAGGATCCACTCGAATCACCAGTTCACCACCGTCGAGGCCTCGACGAAGATAGCCCTAGAACTCTCCTCCAAGATGAACCATGGGAAAGAGGAAGAGGACGGGGCTGGAGGGCGGCGACTGTAACACCCCGAAAATTTAGACCGAATTTTTAATTATTTTTGGACGCCGGAAAAAAAACTTTTTCGGGTTTCTAAATGTTTTCTTCGAACCCGTTGGTCTTTGATTTGACCTTGGTTTCGATCTCTCAGAAAATTTCCAACCAACCTCGATCTTTGTCGACCTCCACCATAATCCCAGGATATTGTTTTATCTGCTAAACTTTGGTTCCATCTGGGTATTGCAAAAACCCTTCTGCCTGTCCTACTAAAGCCTCCACCACAATCTTAGCTTGGAATAAATTCTACCAAGCTACCATATGGTTCCCTCATACATATACATCACTCCCATGGAAAAATATTTCCTAGTCCCATGCAATATTCCAAAGTTAAACCCTATTTCCTGTTATGTCGGTTTCAATCCGAAAATTATCCAGACACCTTCCACTCATCCAAAAATTCTACCATTTTGGGAAGGTGCATGATTCCACCTCCTGAACATTTCACTCCACTGTCCCAACCTCATTTGACCAATATTTGAGGTACTTCCTTTGTAATGCCCTTTTCATGCCTATTTGCAATTTCCAAAGGAACCCCTATTTTTATGTCTCCAAAACTTCTACAAAAATTAGGGGATGACCCCTAGGCAGTATTTAGCCCATTTATGCAAAATTATTTGATACCTTGTTAAGAAAATATTTGACTTTTCCTCTGTCCAAGTTTCTGCCCTAAAATTCGAATGTTTTCAAAACCAAGCCAAATGATTTTTGTAGTGAGAGGAAAGTACCTAGATGCAAGCCCTGGTGGTGCCTACCCCTCTGGGCAAAGTCTTGATCAAAACAAAAATCGTTTGCTTCTCCAAACAACCTTTTTCCATTTGGACCAGTACTGGTTTTCAAAAGTTCTAGTCGCACCAAGTTTCTAATTTGCAAAAACTTTAGTCACCAAAGTTGTAGAGTTTTGAATTTGGCGTGCAGCGGTGAAAACCCCATTGCGTTTGGAGCCCCGAGTCACCGGGAACGCGACGATGCCGCCCGTGTCGCGTCCAGGACGCGCGCTTTGCTTAGACCCTAAACCCCGATTACTGCTGTGGACGGTGCCTAATCCGTGTGCTGCAGTGCACCTCGTGCCCTCCCTGTGCACCAGCTCCCCTTCTTATCTTCTCCACCGACAGCACAGGGCTTGGAAGATAAATGGCAATGCTCTCCCGTGCACCCCCCTCCTCCTCCCATTTTCTCCTCCTTCCCTCGGAACCGTGGAGAGCAACTCAAGCTTCTCGCACCCCAGCACCCTCACTCTCCCCCTCCTGGAGCCCCTCTGCTCCTCTAGCCACGAGAGGGCGGAGCCCTGCTCCGTTCCGGCCATGGACGACGCCGTTGGTCCACTGACCACGACGAGCTCCACGCCGAGCCCTCCCTCGATTCAAGCCGTGGAGGAGTTCCCCTAGGTCCCCTCTTCCTCCCGGACAACTCCTTGTGCGAAATGGTGGCCCGAAGCCTCGTTTGCGTCCGAGGATCGCCGGCGGCGAGCTCGCACGGCACCCTTCCGTGGTGGCGTCCCCGGGGCTCCCCCTCGTCTGTGGCCGTCCTCGACGGAGGCGGCGCAACGGGGCGGCCCTCCCCGCGTCCTGGCGGCCGGCGGCACGCACCAGAGCGGCGGCGGCAGGCGGCGGCCGAGCCGGCCGTGCTGCGCAGGGCGCTCTCCCGAGCGTGCAACGCGGGAAGGAGAAGGAAGCGCCAGCGTGGCGGGCCTGTGACGCCGACAGGCGGGTCCCGCGCTGGCCCAGCGGCCACGTCAGCAAAGTGGAGGCGCATTTGGAGATTTCCGTCTTCCTCTCTGGAAGACGCCTTTCGGAGAAGTGCGCCTTCAGCCCAGCCCAGAGCAGCGTGCAGCAGGCCGGCAGGCCCAACTGCGGCCCAGCCTGGAGGCAGTAGTGGCCCGTTCTGGTTTTTTTTCCCGCGCAGTCTGTTTCTTTTTTCGAGGTGAGCAGCAGATAGCTATCCGTCGCTCGTCAATATCTTTTGATCCGTAGCTCCGTTTGGAGCGAATCAAATTTGTAAATTCCTAGTTTGAGGAGCTCTGTCTAGTAGTATTGGTTTTACATATCTGTAAAATACTTGTATGCTCAGTACCCTTGTATGCCTGCTTACGTGTATCCCGCGGTACCGGCGAACTGAGACCCCAAACCGTGATGTGCCCGTGACCCCCAAGCCAAACGGTGTCGATCTTCGCAGGCAAGCTAACCCTTGCTATGAGCCGTCCCACAATGTTGTTTGTTATTTGCTTTTGTCATGCCAAGTGTTTATATTTGTCTACGTTCGGCATATTTTGTGTCGGTCTGTTATTGTGGTGTTTGTTATGTTGCTTCGATTATTGCTCCTGCCATGTCATATTCATCATCCATGTATGCATTAGAATGATGTGTGAATTATCTGTGCGCCTCACACTTGCGTGGCTTTGTCGAACCCTCTAAATAAACAACTATAAAACATGTATCGCTATGATTGTTTGCTTCTTCTTCTTCGCCGAGGTGAGGAGCGGACGAATGTCGTCTTATGATCCTCGGAGTTGGGGCATTTGCCAAAAGAGTTATTTGCTTCTTACCCCTCCGTCAAATATGGTTGGCGTAAGCCACCCGGACTGCGACGCTTGGGAGCTGACTTTCCATTTGGTTCTTTTTGCCAAGATTGCTGACACCACGTTAGGTTAATCCTCGAGTGGAATGGATGCTTTCTTTCTTATGATTGCTTTTCGGTTCATTGTTTGGAGGCTACATGCCTCACCAACTTTGTAATTAATCTGCGAGGGCGCTGGCTGGAGGAACCGCCACAGTCGTCCGATCAAACCAACTAAGCTATATTTTGTAGTTGATATGTGGTGGCGCTTGTTGGCGGGATCGCCACGATAGTCACCCGGTCGACGCTAACCAACTAGTTGATCCGTGGTGGCGCTTGTCGCGGAATCGCCGCGATAGTCACCCGGTCGACGCAGACCAACTAAACCATATTTCGTAATTGATCTGTGGTGGCACCGGCTGGAGGAACCGCCATAGTCACCCAGTCAACACAAACAAACTATTGCTTGAAATATTATGTTGCTAATGTCTTGTTGTTTGATGATATATTATTATGATATTATGGTTGTTGTGTTGGACTAATCCTCTGTCGCTTGGACTTGTTGTGATGAAACTTGATTAAATGAAACACCCCTCCAAACTTCGATAGGGTCAGTCCATAGTGCCACTAATCTGAACATCGAAAGCACTACCACTGTCGCTCATATGGGCGGGCCTTGACCTACGTAATCCTATCGAGCCTCCTTTGATGCCACCCTTTTTGGCAAGTCTAGTCGGTTACCATAGTTGGTCGGGGCTAGTCTTGCGAAGGTTCCGGAGCTAGGCGTCGCTCATGGGTTGGGGACGTGCCGGATTCACTTCTGCATAAGGCATATAGTTATGTCGGTGGCTATATAGGGAGTGTCTTGATGGCGTGAACGGTCGAGTGAGTGTATCGGACCGTCTTATGGATGTGATCCTAAAGTACCGGTTGTTCATGATCCACTTAGATGAGTGAAGTATTGCAACCTCTCGAGAGTGTCAAATCTGGATGTCTAGCCTCGTTCCAAGGTTATGGAACAACAGTTCAGTGTCGGTCACACTATTGTCTTTGTCGAGTCAGGAGGTTAAACATAAGTTCTGTGTGAAAGAAAGATGAACAACCTGATTTCACTAAATAAACAATAAGTTGATGCAGGGAATGTTACTTGAGACGTGATTGTGAACCAAGTTTAGGGATGGCGGTGTGATGCGTTGGGAAGCCTATAGTTAGGCCAGAGCCCACATCAACCGTGCGTGCCCAGAATGGAATGATGAGGCCAGTGGGCCTAGCAGTGATCACAGGTGCTGTTGTGTATTATTTGGTACCAACTGGTACACCCGTTTACTCGTCACAGGTAAGCCCTCTGTATGATTGCCGGTACACGATTCAACCCCACCTGGCTTGGACTCTGTACTGGTGATACCCCCGTTGCTTGCTTATGACATGTTTGGTTGTCAATGCCATGCTACTTTTATGTCATGTATCTAGAGTACACTTGACATGTTGTAGGATTTTATTTCCAGTGTATACCTTGTTGCATGATTGTTGGATTGTTTGTGGTGAGGGGCGATACTTGCTGAGTGCATAATAATGTACTCACGGGCCTTGTGATTGTGGCCAGATATCGGCGAGGAATCACCTTCTACCTTAGCAAGGAGATGGAGCAAGAGCGTGCTAGGATCAGTAGCCCAGCCAGATACCTGTGGAGTGGAGCCGCTCCAAGCCGTTGCCTCATTTATGTCTTCCGCTGCCAGTTAAAACTCTGAGTTGGGTCATGTTTGGCTTGATATTTTGTAAAGCCTCGATGGCCTTGTAAACCCTTTTGTAGCACTTTGTGCCTGATTGTGTGATGATTTCCGCTATGTTGCATTGTCGTAACGTGCGGCCAGATATCTTGGGCTGGCGCACGGGGCGACCGCCGCTCTGGAAATATGTGCCAGAGCGGGGTGCCACAGCGACACCTGTGGAGGCAGTGAGCTGCCGCTCAAAGAAAACGAGATCCACAGCACCGTTGCATCGTCTGAGGGCGCAGCTCGTTCGATCTATGTCGTGGCAAATACCTACGACACCTGTCGGGCCTTCTCCCTGTACAAGGTCGATTACCCCTACTCAAGCTCCGACGATCGCCCGAAGCGGATCCGACCGCTCACCAGACTGGAGAACGTGGGCGGCAAGACCTTCGTGTCCGTGCAGACACAGAACCGAAGTGGATCGTCGCAGTCGGTGGCGATCGCAAAGATTTCCACACCGTCGTGTTCGACACCGAGACCAAGGAGTTCATCCGTGGGCCAAATCTTGGAGGCGCGAAAGATATTCCCGTGCTGTTCTCTGTGGAGGATAAGATCTATGCCCTATCGTACTGGCCCGAGGTGAAGGGGGAGATCGATTTTGAGCCCTGGTTCGAGGTCCTTGACCTGTCCCGAGCTAAAGTCGTCGACGGCCGCCTTGAGGGCTGCTCCTGGGAAGAGCTGCGCAACCCACCTTGCTTCCCGTGCGAGGTCACCATGATGCAGCATCGCTATCCGCCTATGGTTATTGTCTAGTCCTATTTGGTGCTTGGCTCCTACATATTGTTGTCACTCCAGAAGGCAAACTCTGGCACTTATGCGTTCAACACGGTTTCGAGAAGGTGGCAGCAGGTTGATACCAAGAATCTGCCTTTCACGGGCCGTGCCACCCCGCATGGCGCCGACGGCCTCTACCTTGCCATGACTGCCCATGAGCACCCTGGTGTACTTCAGGTAAACCCGCAGTCGTATCTGCTTTCTGCATTAAGCTACGTCCTAGCGAAAATGCGAGCACATCTGAAAAGGACGATGATCCTGCCATGAAGTTATCCGTCACCGAGTTACCGATAAAATCTGATACTACAGGTGAAGCTGTTACTGGGATCTACTTCTCTTCATTGGACGAGGGAAGTTTCTGCTCATTGAACTGGAAATGCCGCAAACCCATAGAGTCTCCTCGTGACGAGATCCCTGATCATGTACCTTCCGATGAAGAGATGGCTCGTGGTGATGATATCATTGTTCAGTTGCCAAAGAAGGCTTACATAACCCTAGAAACGTATCAAATGGAGAACTCTGCTCCACCGGAGACAGAGCAAACACCGCCTGTTACAATGCAGAAGATTGCAATATCTAAGCAACATAAGCAGTCCTTCAAGATTAGATCTGGAGGGTTCATTGGCCTAGGATTCGCCACTATTTTTAATACATATGAGTAAAGTCCCTTCCACAACTTTATTTTGTAGTAGCAAGTTTGTTGAGCACCCTAGGACGTTCAGCATAAATACCATCGGTTTTGCTAATTCTCAATCGAATCAAATGAGAATTAGCTTAATTCTCAATCGCATGATGTCATCAGTTGCAAGTGGACTTGCAACAGCTTCAGACCATTTGATTTGCTTCGTGATTCGTGAATCAGTTGCAAGTCAACTTGCAACTCGGATTTAGTGACGTCATGTGAATGAGAATTAGCTTAATTCTCATTCGACTGAGTTGTAAGTGGACTTGCAACTGCTTCAGACCGTCTGATTTGCTTCGTGATTCGTGCTGATCATGAGTTGCAACTTGACTTGCAACTGGGAATTGATAACGTCATGTGAATGAGAATTAAGATAATTCTCATTTGATTGAGCTCCAGAGAGAACCAAATACCATCTCATTGAAACGATTACATACGACATGTCATGACTCCTGCTGTGACATCATTGGCCCTATTGCATTGCTTATAGTGAGGGTGGTCTCGGCAAAAGATTTTATCCCCCAACATGGTGGTTTGTCAACAGTCTTAACATGGTGACTGACAACGCGATCCCCACGAGACCGAATTTCATTATCAAACAGATAACAAAATACAGGGTACGACAACATCCATGTGCAAGACGGAAAGAAAAATCCAGTTGCTCCGCCTACAGCGCGAGAACTGGGAAAGCAATCTAAGGTTTAGACCCAGCATCGGGAAGTGCAAATCTAATTTACAGCGCAAACCAACAGCGCGCGCACACCAGTCTTACGATGGTGACTAACATGTGCTTAACTTGGACATCCATATATGTTGTCAATAACACCTACCTGTTGTCACACATTTGACATTCCAGATAACCGATTCCACAACACATCCACCATATATAGTTAGGGAGAACAAGGAGCAAAGCTAAATGCGGCTTGGAACAATCTATTCCCGCTTAGTAAGGTGGTGAATGAAGGGATGACGAAGAGTGATCATAGACCAGTTAGCGTTGATACTGAGTATCAAGCTAACACTCATGGGGTCAAGAAGTTACCGAAAAGATTTGAGGCAAGATGGCTTGAAGAAGAAACAGTTGACCTGATTGTCCAGAATGCGTGGGCTAGAGCTGCTTCACGTGGGTTGGGACCCACCCTGAGTCAGAAAACGGCTGATGTGCATGCGGAATTACATGCATGGGATCGGAGGGAGCTGAGGGGTCCTAAGAGAAGAACTGATGAGCTAAAGAAGGAGCTGGAAGATTTGAGGAGAGGGCCGTTGTCGGATGATTCGATTGCAGAACAGAAAGAAATCTTGTTCAAAATCGAACTTCTGTTAGAACAAGAAGAGTTGAAGTGGGTCCAAAGAGGTAGAGCTAATTGGCTTCGGCATGGAGATATCAATACTGCCTTTTTCCGTAATTTTGCGAGTGCTAGAAGGAAGAAGAACACAATCAAACATCTGATAGATGATGCAGGGGCTAAGTGGGAGGACCCACAAGGAATAAGTAACCTTATCAAGTTCTATTTTGAAGGACTTTTTACCTCTGAAGTTTAGCATCCTGATACTGAGGTATTTAATAAGGTCCCTTCAAGAGTGACACGTGAGATGAATCGGAGCCTATGCCGTGAGTTTACTGAAGAAGAGGTTAAAAAAGCTCTGTTTCAAATCGGTGACCTAAAGGCACCGGGACCTGATGGGCTACATGCTGTTTTTTATAAGCGGTATTGGCCGGTGCTTGGGGATGATTTGACGAGAGAGGTCTTGCAAGCTGTAAATAGAAAAGTTATCCCAGCAGGGTGGAATGATACGGTGGTGGTACTGATACCAAAGGTGGAAAATGCAGAAAAAGTGACACAATTCAGACCCATCAGTTTATGTAATGTTGTCTACAAGGTTAGATGTTGGCCAATAGATTGAAGGTGCTATTGCCGGAAATAATTGGCCCTTAGCAAAGTGCTTTTGTCCCAGGTAGACTCATTAAGGATAACATTCTGATTGCATACGAGTGTGTTCATACAATTAAAAAGAAGCAAGGCAAGAAGGGTCTTTGTGCTGTAAAACTTGATATGCACAAGGCATATGATGGGATAGAGTGGTGTTTCTTGGAGAAAATGATGCTCAAGTTGGGGTTTGACCAACAATGGGTAAAGCTGATTATGGCATGTGTTTCGTCGGTGAGATATAAGATTCGGTTCAACTCTAATGAAACTGATTTCTTTGTCCCATCGAGAGGTATTCGACAAGGTGATCCTCTATCACCTTACTTATTTCTTCTTTGTGCTGAGGCATTGTCATGTATGCTGAACCATGTTGAAGAAACAAATTCTTTAATGGGAGTGAAAGTATGCCGAGATGCCCCTGTTATTTCTCACCTGTTATTTGCGGACGATTCGCTTATTCTGATGGAAGCGACTGAAGAAAATGCTAGGCAGCTGAAAACAATTCTAGATGACTACTGCGCCAGCTCGGGCCAACTGGTTAGTGCTGCTAAATGCAGCATTTTTTTCAGTCTGAATACTACTATTGATAACAGGGTGAAAGTATGTGAAGAGCTTGATATATGGACAAAGTCTTTGAATGACCGATACCTTGGCCTTCCATCAATTGTGGGAGCGGACATATCTGATAATTTCAATTATCTAGTGGAGAGGGTACAAGCTCTGATTAGTGGATGGAAGGAGAAAATGCTTTCCATGGGTGGAAAAGAAATGCTTATAAAAGCAGTTGCTCAGGCCATACCAGTGTTTGCGATGACAGTATTCAATATCCCAAAGAAATTTTGCAAGGGAATCACTGATGCTATTTCGCAACTATATATGGTGGGGTGATGATGAGGAACAACAAAAGATGCATTGGTTAGCTTGGTGGAAAATGTGTATCCCGAAAGATAGAGGAGGTATGGGTTTCCGAGATCTTCATACTTTTAATACTGCGATGCTCGCCAAACAATGTTGGAGCTTAGTGCAGGAACCGAATTCCCTTGTTGCAAGGGTGCTTCGGGCAAAATACTACCTTGATGGTGATCTTCTGAATGCTAAACTCAAGAGTGTGAGCTCCTTTACCTGGCAAAGTGTTATCTACGGAATCCAAACTTTTAATCGTGGTTGTATCTGGCGAGTTGGAGATGGTGAACAGATTAATATATGGAGTGACCCGTGGATCCCTACGAGTCCAACGAGGAAAGTCTACACTCCCAAAGGTAACATTATGTTAAACAGAGTATCAGATATGGAGAGATCTGCTTATCACGCTGAATGGGAATATCAGTTTGGAAGGCACAACCCAAATTTGATGAACATTGGGGGTTCTGAAGGAGGCAAGGTGTGGAAGAAACTGTGGAGTCTGCAGTTGCCTTCAAAAATTAAGATCTTTTGCTGGAGGGCACTTCATGGTCTGATACCATGCTTAGGTGTGTTAGCGAATAGACACATTGGCAACACTAGTCAATGTCCGATGTGCAACATTGGATGTGAGGATATTTTGCATACTTTCTTCACATGTCCGAGAGCAAAACAAGTGTGGGAAAAAATCGGAGTGGCCCATATCATTGATTCGGTTCTGCAACAGGACCAGGAGGGCCCTTTTCTTCTTGTGCATATGATTCTGAATCTAGGATCCTGGGACCCGATGGGAGGGATTGGCCTGCCGGAAATCATCCTAACCGGAGCCTGGTATATTTGGTGGGTGAGGAGGCAATTTACTCACGGTGAAGATATTCAACCCACATACAGAAGCGCTATCTCGATCGGTGTCCTTGTTACAAACTACGGGAGAGCTAAAAAGAACTTGAAAGAGAAAAAGAAGGAGTCTTGGACAAAACCTCTGGAGGGCACCATAAAGATAAACGTGGATGCCGCTTATGATGCTGATTCAGGAAAAGGAAGTATGGGAGTGGTGGCAAGAGATAGCAATGGTAAATTTATGATTGCATGTTGCAAAGAACTTCATTTTGTTGCTGACCCGTTCATGGCTGAAGCCTATGCTCTGAGAGAAGGAATCTGCTTAGCTCAACACCTGGGAAGTCTTAAATTTATTATACAATCAGATAACGTTCAGGTCATTGAAACTATGCTTGAAGGAGGGTTCTTGGCAACATCATCTTCGGCCATTTTTGATGATTGCAGAATTCTTGCTTCGGGCTTTAGAGAGATTTCCTTTGAGCATTGTAATAGACAAGCAAATGAGGTAGCACATGAGCTTGCTAGGTATAGTTTTAGCCTTCACATTGATAGTTTTTGGGATGATGATCCCCCTAGTTTCCTTTTCCCTAAATTGATAAACGATGTAAGTGTGTTTGAGGTTTTATAGGGAGGTGGTTAAAATTCAAAAAAAAAGGAGCAAAGCTAAATTTCTTGAAGCGTACCTGAAGAGCAATGGATCGCTCCATACAATCTCAAAAGTGGCAGCTTATAAATAGTAAATGATGAATATAATCACCGAGTGCACATGACATGGACGACACGCGCATACTCACTTTAAGATATTATCTTTGGGGAGAATGCTTATGATATGAAATAACATTTTTTTTGCAACTTCGTGAGGCAATTTCAGTTTCTGCTGCGTGAGAAAAAAGTGGGCCAATTCACTAAACATTATAACATTTGATTTAATGTGAGAAGCATTTCATTCTTGTTGGAACCTGCTGGATTCTACTTGTTATATGCAACATACAAGCCATCACATGTCAAAAGAACATAGAAGCCAACATTTGGAACAGTACGAAAACAACTTTGTGGCATAAATGCAAACTTCACAATATACACTCATTATCATTCCCATTTATTTCATGTGTTTACAACAAAACGTGCATATGGGCTTGTTTTACTATTGTCACAAGAGCGACGGGTTGGAGGCAATTTGTTAATCTCAGCCCATCGTTTTACGCGTTCATGAGATGCACTTTAACTCTGGTCGTCTTGTAGAACATTGGCAAGGGAGTATAAGTGACGCCGTCGATGTTGAAGTAGAGTTCACATCACTCACAAGGACACTCAACACATGATGGTTAAAGGTTTACTTGGTGACATTGAAGTTGAGTTTACATCACTCAGGGGAATGGTAGCAGTTCATGTTCACCCCTGAAATATTAGAATGCAACAAAATATAGCGATTTATATAAAAATTATAGGTATTTATGAGCAGACATAGAAGTACTAATTGTTAATTAGAGAATAAAAAATTAAATTGTTCCAAATGTATAAAACACTATACAACAACCATATGAAGCTCATTTTCTAAGCATTATGCTTAATTAGCGTACTCCTTTTTCTCTTGTGGTTTTGTATCTTGTATTATAGTCAACACCTTTGACTTCAAGCACTGAAATGAATATAACAAAACACTGCCTTGCGTAAAACATGGAAATAATATGCTAGTATATTGGTGGTCAAGAGCACCTTCATGTCATCCTTCTTAATACATCTCCTATGAGAAGTATGAATTACCAATAGTTCAGAATCACACTAAATAAGATAAATATATGCTAGCTATGTTATCTTAATTCATTTTGTATTTTTAATTAATATTAGTATTGTTGTTATATTTTTATTATTCTTCGATGTTGCAACTATAACAAGCTAGTTAATTACATTTGTTCTATACAGACACTTCTCAATGCTTCCGTTGCACCAGGTGAGTTGACATATGGATCTACACATATGCACTAGGTGAGGCCGACTCAACGGAGGATGAAATGCGCAGGACCATTAACATCCTAGATATAACAATCGAGGACGAAGAATCATGAAGTGTTTCTCATTTTATCCCGACAGGCCTATCTTTGAACCACCCTCAATGCCAATAGAGCATTGTCAACCCAAAAAGAGGGATCATCATCGCGTAAATGATACTCTGTGGCGCACCGGGAGGATTGCTGGGTGCGCCACAGAATTCTCGCCACAAAAATTATTTCTGTGGCGCACCCAGGGCGTGTGGCGCACCCAGCGCGGTGCGCCACAGAAATAGCTCGGCAGCACCCTATGCAGAGGAATTCTGTGGCGCACTGTTCCTTCGTGCGCCACAGAAAGTGGTGCGCCACAAAAAAAAAGCGTGCGCCAAAGAAATATGAAACAGAAATACCGGTATTTTTTCATTTTGCTGTACAAATACAGGTATATACAGGATTTATACAGGTTTATACAGAAATACAGGTATATTTGACAGGTATATAAACAGACAAACACATTAATCAATATGTCATCACACATATTACTTAGTGCCCGATCGACATATATACACATAGTCACAAAAGTGTCGAATGTTTCATCATTTCACACTACACATTACAAATCAAGTGTTCGCCGCCTAACTATGATCAAATTTAGTACACATCGGCGATGATGGTGAGCAAGAGCACGCGGGAGCATGCATGATCATGGAGTCCTCTTCTTGAGCGGCGCCGGGAACGGTAGAAAGACTTCTTTCGTCTTCCACTCCCTGGTGTCATTCTGTGCCTCTAGTCGTTCTTCGATATCCCTCTGACACAACCCTGAAGATGGATTGGGATATATATTGGTTAGTGATATAAATAGAGTATAATTTATTCATCTAAGTAGAGAGGCAAGACAATCAATCAATTGTCATGGTTGGAAATCATATGGCTATCCTATTTGGGTTTCATAGCATAGCATATATATAATATATAACCCTACACATGCACTTCTATAATACCTCTGGGGTAGTGGTAGGACCCTGATTTGTGAATGACATCGTCGAGGATGATCGTTGACAACTGCAGCCGGATGCGATGGAAGTCTGTTCTGTAATCAGCATCGGTGAGAGCATCCGCCATTTTGGTGTATTCTGCGAGACCAGATGGAATCTTCATTTTCTCGAAATCCCGGACAATCGCTTTAAGGTGATGGAGGGCGTAGTAGGCCTCCTTCACGCTGCCATCCAGTTGCTTGATGCAATGGAAGCCGGTCCCATGCTGGAACTTGTGTGTGTTGTCCTCCGTGAAGAATTCCGACTTCTTATGGAAGGTGCCGCCCTTTTGGGCATAGGCCTCGAGAGCGTCATCGAGAACACCCTTTATTCTGGTGTATCGTCTCGGCGTGGATTTATTCCCCGAGTCCAAATAAGTGGCAATGGACCACCTCGGGGATACGTAGATGAGTGCGCAGTACTTGTCCCTGCTCAACACAATTGAAACAGAATGTTGGACAAAGGATCAGCGATGGAAAAAATGTACAAGAAGGCATAAGATCCGACAGTGGCGAGCGGATGTGTACTTACTCGAAAAAGAAAGGCAGAAGAAGGGCGTTGAAAATCTACCGAGATTATCGTTGATCCAAATTTTGATATCAATCATGGTATTATTTGTAACCTACTGGGAGTGATGGTAAACTCTGTGCACATCTGCTCCTATATTGTAGTATATACATCCAGGCACCTTCTCCATCCGTGGTAGCTGCTTGTCCCTCCATGCTCCCTGCCTTGCCTCCTTTCACCTCCGGCCATGTGACATACACATCAGCTTACCAAAGATGTCAAAGCTTGCTGTGGCTTTCTAATTGATTTGGTAGACTTAATTGATTTGTTAGAATATGTATTTGATTATTGACGCTCACCTGATTAGTTATATTTCATCATCATATCCACAATTTATTTTTATTACTCGTAGTTACTGTAAGATTCATAATTTTTTTCCTATAGGATTGTTACTGAAGAAAAGTAGCAAACCTCATACTTGCATTGTATGCTTTCTGTGGTGACCTTAAGATACAACACTCCTTATTGTATAACATTCTAGATATGGAAATGGCACAATAAGTGCTTCTGGTGGTAATGGATGGGGCGGAGGTGGCGGTGGCAGGATATCTCTAGAATTTTACAGCATTCAACAAGATTTGGACATTATAGTTCATGGTGAGTATTTTCTTGCCTTAGTATTAATGCAACTGTTTTGCAACTCTCCTGCCACTCCGCATACTGAAGCACAATCCGCCAAACCATTGCTCTTAAAAGAGAAATATGTATTTGTTGCTGGTTACTTACAATACTCTTTAGTGTCATGTATTGGTTCTCCCGAATCCCCAATTCTGTATGAACTACATAGACTAGGATTTTTGTCGAACACGTTGCGTGCAGGTTTTGGGAGGGGAAGGAGGAGGAAGAGAGGGGAAGCTCACCGGGCAGGGAAGGGGAGGGGGGAGGGAGGGGACGGCCGTGGGCGCAGGGGAGGTCGCCGGGCGCGCCGTGGGCGACGACGGCAGAGGGAGCGGCGTGGGCGACGACGGCGCAGGGGAGGTCGCCGGGCGCGGTGTGCGGCGCGGCTCGGGCGGGGGCGGCCGGGGCGCAGGGGAGGTCGCCGGCGATGAGGGCGGGCCGCGCGCAGGGTGGGCGGCGAGTTGCGGCGGCGTCGGGGAGATCGCCGGCGTCGGGGACGAGAGCGCGCGCGGGAGCGGTTTGAGTACTCTGTGAAATTGGGGAAGGAAGAGGCAGCGCGGGGAGGGCCCACATGTAAGTGGGTGCCCAACATTTCTGTGGCGCACCTCTTGAGGGATGCGCCACAGAATTCCCAGGATTTCTGTGGCGCATCTCTTGAGGGATGCGCCACAGAATAGCTGGTCTATAAAATAAAAAGCTGTGCTGCTGTAACATAACACAAACACACACCATAGCCCAGTGGTTCCAACCACTTCAATTTCCTGGGCAAGCCAGGTTCGAATCCTAGCAGCTCACTTTTTTATTTTTTTTCTTTTCAAATATTTTTGGTTAAATTTGGTTAAAAAACTACACATAATTAATGTCTTTGGTACATATTGAATTCATTGAATACATATATATGGTCTTGCATGGTCTCACACACAATGTCTCATACATATATATGCTTGCATTGCATTGTCTCTCACACACACACACACAAATTAAATACACCAAAAAAGTCTCTTCTTCGTCTCGGTTCCGCGAGCTAGATTCTTTTCTTTCCCTTCTTTGCGGTTGAAAACTTTAGGCCGGTGACCTTGAGATTTCTTCGCGTGAACGGACAACCTTTGGTAGGTAGGGAGGTTTTCCTTCTTTGTGTACTAGTAGTAGGCATGTCGAAGAACTTGTCGAATTCCTCCTCGATCTTTGGCTCGTTGTCCAAGTCTTGCTCGGTGGCGCCTCCTTCCATTCCGATGATGCTCCTCTTGCCCCTCCTCACGACAACACGGCTAGGCTTTGACGGGTCGGTAATGAAGAAGCATTGCTCAACTTGGCTAGCGAGTACCCATGGCTCATTTTTCGCGGAGGCGTTCTTCGATTTGGCATCGGGTATTACCATGGTGATGAAATACCGGCCTTCTTTGACGACGTCCTTGGCCCATCTTACACGGAACATTGGCACCAACTCTCCACAGTAGTTGAGCTCCCATATGTCCTCAATCCTTCCGAAGTATCTTTCCTTGACAGTAGCCTCCTCATCGCCGTAGGATAGTATAGTTACTCCTGAGTTTTGATATTCTGACTTCTTGTCCTTTTCCTCGGTGTAGAATCTGTAGCCGTTGATGTCGTACGCCTGATAGGTCTTTACGTTGTGCGAGGGACCCCATGATAAGGAGAATGTGAGTCTTTCATCTTCCGTAGATGGTGCTTTATTCTTTGCTAGCTCCAGTTGCTTTTGCTTGAACCAACTGATGCATGTAAAATGCATACATGAACTTTGCATTATTTTACTTATATTCCAATCATATTTGCATCATATAAGGGTTAGATCAATGTTTTATAATGATTTTGGGAATACTTCATAGTTTTCCCATTTATTTGGAATTAACCCTGTTTTCCAGAAAACGTCTTTTTTAGTTTTTCAGACTTTCCGGGAGCTTCAGGACTCCAAAAAGGGCAAGGTCAGAGAGCACGATTCAGAATTTTCGAGACGAACGCAATGGGCTCAAAATGAAGGCCAGAAGCCCAACCAGCTGGAAATGAGAGGGCCCCACGCGGCCTAAAATCTTGGCCGCGCGGGCCTACCTATTTTGGGCCTCGGAGCTCCGCCGCCGTTGATCTTTTCTCCACCGACCTAGTCGTGACCTAAAAACGCCTATAAAAATTGTCCCCCGACGTTCTCTGGAAGCGGCGCCGCACAAACACAGAAAAACCGAAGCGGAGATCAGGAGCTGCAGATTGGAGGGGGAAAACTCCGGCGGGGCGCTGCCGGGGTGGTCTCCACCTTCTCCAACGACTTCTCCACCGTCTCCATGATGAAGGGGGAGTAGTCCAACCCCTAGATTTGGGTTTGTGGTGGTAACTTATGTATCTCTCCTCTCTTTGAGCTTCACTAATTAGTACCGTATGAGCTGCTGAACATGATTACGGTCATCTATGTAATTCCCATGGTGGATATTGTGGTGTGAGATAATATTTGTTATGCATTTACTGTTGTGTTGGATCTTTTATGACTTGTCATACTTTGGAGATATTCTATGATGCATGTGATGGTTTGATTTATGCATAATGTCTTGTTTATCTTTATCATGAGGTGATTGACACCACCAAGTGTAGATAGATGAGAGAGATGTGGTCACACACACGAAATATAAATCATTGCACTAGTGTTTAGAATATTATCCATTATGAAGTATGATGTATGTGGGTACTGGGTGGCCAATGTGACAGAAGGCATAGGTATTGAGTGACACTGTACCGTCCAATATCCTTTATCTGGGGGTAAAAAGGGAGAAGTATGATGTGGGAGTGAGAGCAACCACGCTAGCCTTACGAGGGTGACCTAGCAACACAAATGAGTACTTCTTTCAACTATGTGTTTTAGGACATATAGCCGTTATAAAAGCTACCATTAAAGCATGACAATTATGTGTACTTTATCTATAACATGATAATCACCATAGATGAGAGAGAGGATTAAGTGAACCCATGAACCCATGTCCATTGTTCCTATAAGAGAAAACCTTTGTCTTGTCCTCTTGCATTGAAGAGGATTGGGACACTTTTACATTCTTGCTTGGTTACTTCCATCCATCAAATCAACCACCTTGCTCCTTAAACTTGTTTAGTGCATAATCAACTAAAACTTGTGACACTTTAGTTGTAGGGAATAGATAACTTTTCCTTCTTGCTCCTGCGGATCGATACCTTACTTCCACATTGAGAGGTGCTATAGTGATCCCCTGCTCTTGGGGGTAATCACCAACGCGTGAAGCTAGAGTTGTGCGCTCTGGTTACGTCTCCCTTCTTCCTCGGCCGGCCCAGTTTGATGTAATGTTGCTCGAGTAAGCATTTGTGCTGTTCCACCCAAGTTTCGATCAATTGTAAGTGTTGTAGCGCGACCCGGTGAGCCCTGTCGAAGTCGTCCTGCATGCTGACAAAGGTTGAGCTGGTGCCCTCTCGGTGACCATATCCATTGAGCCTGCCGAAGTGTTTCCTCGTGGGGAGACCAACATCCTGGTTCTCGGTGCTTAGATAATTCTGGCAGAAGGAGATGCACTCGTAGGTTAGAAAGCCCTTGGCCATGCTTGCGTCTGGATGGGACCTGTTGCGGACGTATCCTTTCATGACACCGTTCATCCTTTCGAACGGCATCATGTAGTGCATGAACGTTGGCCCGAGCTGCCTGATGTCATCAACGACATGGAGAAGGAGATGCACGCAGATATCAAAGAATGCTGGCGGGAAGTAAATCTCGAGCTCGCATAGTATCAGCACGATCTCTTCCTCTAGCCTGTCGAGCTGCTTCACGCCGATCGACTTCCTGTTGATGACGTCGAAAAAGTTGCAAAGGGCAAGCAGCGTATCACGGACGTGCTCGTCCATTATCCCTCGAATCGCAACGGGAAGTATCTGCGTCAACAGCACGTGACAGTCGTGAGACTTCATCCCGCTAAACCTCTTCTTCGTTCCGTCCAGATATCTGCTTATCTGCCCCGCGTAACCATGAGGAAATTTGACTCCTAGGAGACACATGTAGAATTGCTCGAGCTCCTCCGGACTCATAGTGAAGCACGTAGCGGGAAGCACCACAGTGTTCTTCTTTACCCTTTTGCGGCGACCTTGAGTCCCTTCCGTCTGATCATCATCATCATCGTCATCGCTATCGGGAGCCTGAAGATCTTTCCTGACACCAAGCCATTTCAGATCGTATCTTGCTTTCGTCCCATCCTTGGTCTTTTCCGGCATGTTGGAAAGAGTGCCAAGCAGAGCCTCGGTGACATTCTTCGTAATGTGCATCATATCGAGGCTATGTGGCGTCTTGAGGACCTTCCAGTACTCCAAGTCGTGGAAAACAGACCTCGCTTTCCATACACCCAGCAGCGGATCTACCTTCGGTCGTTTCTTTCCCGGCGCGGGGCACTCCTCCCAATTTTTCAACAGCTCGTCGATTTCTGTGCCGCTCCTCGGCTCGGGGCTCTTCGATCTCGTCCTTACCATTGAACAGTCACCGCGTTTTCTCCACGGGTGATCCATGCGAAGCCACCTTCGAGCCCCTGGGTACACGGTTTTCGAAGACCCGGGATTCCTTGGTAGCTGGAGATGCGGGGTCTTATCCATGCACCTGACACATGCGCAGAATCCGTGGCCTACCTGGGCCGATACATATGAGCAACCAGGATAGTCCTGCACCGTCGTGAGCAACGCGGCTCTCATGTCGAAATAATCTCCAGTGTAGGCATCCCACGTACGGGCTGGCGTCTCCCACAACGTGGCTAACTCCTCTTTCAACAGCGCGAGATACAGATGTATGTGGACACCTGCTTGTTTCGGCCCCTGAATGAGAATACTCATGTGTATGTACCTTTGCTTCGTGCACAACCACGGGGGAAGGTTGTAAGGCCATACAAACACGGGCCAGGTGCTATGCGTGCTACTCTGGTTGCCGAACGGATTGAGTCCATCGGTGCTCATACCGAGCCTGACGTTCCTTGCGTCGCCTCCGAAATTTCCGACGGCGTCCAACTCTTGCCACTGGCTAGCGTCTGAAGGGTGTGTAAGGATCCTGCCCTTCTCCGGATCTTCTTCGGGCTTCTCCCTTTCCGCGTGCCATTGCATGAGCTTTGCTTCCTTAGGGTCCACGAAGTACCGCTGCAGACGGGGAGTGATAGGAAAGTACCATACCACTTTTCGAGGAACTTTCTTCCCACGGCTCTTGTACCGTCCTTGGCCGCACACCGGACATGTGGTTCTGTCCTCGTACTCGCCCCGATAAATTGCGCAATCATTGATGCAGGCGTGGTATTTAACGTGCGGTAGGTCAAGAGGGCAAACGACTTTCTTGGCCTCCTCGATACTAGTTGGCAATGTGTTCCCCTCGGGAAGACGCTCGTGCAAGAATTGCATGTTCTTGTTGAAGCTCGCGTCGGTCCATTTGTTTCCCGACTTCATCTCCAGAGCATCAAGCGTTACTTGCAAGCGCGTATCCTGTGGCCGGCACCCAGGATACAACGGAGTCTTCCCGTCTATCTCCATTTGCGCCAGCTTGGCTTTCTCTCTAACGGTGCTCGCGTTCTTGAGGAGCAGTTCTTGAACATGAGACTCCATCAAGGCCGACATTAGCGAGCTCTGCGGCGTGTTCGCGTCTTCTCCACCACCATCATGACCATGTCCGTCGGCATCTCCTTCGTCACGATCATCTTGCCCGCCCTCGTCTTCAGGCGCAACATTTGCTGTCGGCGCTTGGTTGAAGCCTTCCATGAAACCGCGCCTGAGCAGGTGTTCCTCCAATTGTCCGGAATCAGGGTCGATCCATCTCACAAATTTGCAACTTCTACACGGACATCGTATCTGGCGCCCGTTGCACCGATCATTTCCGCCTTCGCTTCTTCCTTGTAGTTGTTGATTCGATTGGAGCTCATCTTGATGACCATGGTCGCCTACGCGGTATACATATAGAGTATGTGTTATTAATTAGAATTAATTAACCGCAACATGCACACACACACATACAAGCTTCTCATGCGGGAAATCGGAAAGTCGGAAATGTTCGACGAAAAAATTCGGCATGACTTCCCCTAAAAGTAGGACATATGTGGTGCAAAAATTTACCGAAATGGAAATGAATCAACATTTCGGCAAACATCCATGCACCACGCCGGCGCAAGCAAAGATTCATGCAAACCACACACACAAGTTTCATGCATAGATCCGTTCAACAATAGTTTGCTTCATGCAAACCACACACACAATCGCCCGCCGACAAGTTTCTCATGCCTTTAACAAACATCCATCCAACAATACCCACCTAGTAGATCTAGATCCGTTGCCGAGACGTGACCGTGATCGATGAGAGAGAGTGTGTGGTGATGGAGAGAAAATTGTGGACAAAAAGAGAGGAGGAGAATATATATGGAGGCTCTCCCAAGCCCTCACCAATTATATATCAAATAAACTAGGTTTAATAACAAATAATGGAGAATAGGATGGTCAAAATGGCATGGGAGAGAGGAGGAGCTCGAGCTAGATGGGAGGATGAAGAAGGTCACATGCATGGGGAAAGGGTGGTGCCACCTTTTTGTAGATCTGGGCCAACTTTCTGTGGCGCATGGTGTTTGATGCGCCACAGAAAGTGAACATTCTGTGGCGCACCGTGGCTGGTGCGCCACAGAAACCCAACTTTCTGTGGCGCATGGTGTTGATGCGCCACAGAAAGTTGGGTTTCTGTGGCGCACCAGCCGGTGCGCCACAGAATGTCCCCAGATGGACCTTGGCCCAATGATTGCACGTGGGACCCACAGAATTCTGTGGCGCATGGTGTCTCATGCGCCACAGAAGTCTGGCTTTCTGTGGCGCATCTGTGGACATGCGCCACAGAATTTTACTTTCTGTGGCGCATGGGCAAAAGATGCGCCACAGAAAGTGGAAATTTCTGTGGCGCACAGCATCCATGCGCCACAGAAATAATTCTGTGGCGCACCAATTAATGGTGCGCCACAGAATGGCAACCTCCCTATAACCCTTTTCCTAGTAGTGATGATATCAACAATCGACGTATATTATTTTGTTTTCATGTTTTCTTAACTAGTGTGTGCATGTTTGTGTTGTGTGTCATTATATGTTTGTGCATAGCCGACCCAAACAATATTTGGACCCCAAGTTAAAATAATATGACTTAATATATTTTATACTATACTTTTATACTTCTCTTACATCTATTTTATCATGTTATTGTGTTAATGAATACACTTTCTTATTACTCAGATTGCATAGTCACCAAATAACAACTTTTTGGATCATCAGTTATAGTGTTCGATTTTGTAAGGTTCTATAATGTCAACACTTCAAAGTTTGCCAGTTCTATATTTATACTATAGGTTGTAAATAATTTCTCCTTGAACTATTGTTTTAGAATTACATAAATATAGTGTGTTTGTATATTTTTATATCCTTAAATATCATGATAGAACCTCTAAAGCAGACATTTGAACAAGTATCTTAGTATTGGTTCTAGTGTACTATTAGGTAAGTACAATTAAAACTTTTTAGAGTATAAATTGAGCCATTGGGAAAATGGGGCTTCTAAGTTGGGTTTAGTGACAACGGTGCGTGATGCATAGGTATTTAAATTGTGTATATTATAAAATAATAATTGATGAAATAAATATGATGACGGTTCTACTCCCTCCGTTTACAATTAGTTTGCGTTCTGAGTTTAGTCAAAGTCAGACTTTGTGAAGTTTGACCAAATATATTGGAAAAAATATTTAAAAATTTAACAAAATTTTACATTATTAGAATCTTCATAAGATATATTTTCATATTATATATTTCATATTATAGATGTTGATATTTTTTCATATATATTTGGTCAAACTTTGAAAAAACCAGAACGCGAACTAAATAAAAACGTAGGGAGTACTTTTGATTATTTGGGGTAGACTCGTCTTTAATATGTATGCTTTCATTCATTGTATATAAGTGCTCCCGCAAATTTCCAAATAAAATAATTGTGCACGAATTTAAACATGGATGTCGATCTAGGTAACATAGATTTGTTGTCCTACCTCTCGGTTGAGTAGCATGATCTCATGAACTTTTGATGCAACCATCTGGAGACTATCAGATGTGGTTATTAAACCATTATGGATAGATCCAATAATAACTTTGGTCCACGAGGGACCAGAAACTCCGGACTTGTTGGAGACTTGCAAAGTCTCCGGACCGAGTCTTCGGCCATACTACATATAGGGCGCCAGAGGTCACCCAATTTGGCACACCTCTTGGCCAATTCCAGTGATAGAGAGGCAGTAGTCTCCGATTGCCCTGAGGCCGTAGTCACCGATTGGCTTGAGGCCGGAGTCTCCGGTGCATACGCAGCGGAATCCCCAGGCTGTTTCCAATAGCCACTAGACATTGAGGTTTCTCTCCACCATTGTTTTCATAGAAAGGAATTGGGTGTAAATATAGATATGTGCATGTGAAAATGATTTCCCAAACTTTCCATTGACAACCCCTCTTGATAGTACAATTTCTTTACGACTCAATAAAATAATAGAATCTACAGACCATCGTCTTTGATTTCTTATCCTTTTTAGGGGTCGATCACCATCTTGTGCATTTCATCAATTGTACCTAAAATACTTTAGCACACGGTAAGATATCACTTATGTTGTTGACAAACGCCCAAAATCATTTAGCGAGGGAAATAGCCTTTGAAGAACACATATTTAGTGATTACAGATTACAGGAGAGGATGTGATCGTGAGGTAGCCATTTCTATTACTTATTTATATTTGGGGCTCTCAATAGTACTTGTCCTTGTTCTCTTAGTCACATGAATGCGGCCGAGTGGTAGTGCACTTGTCTATCAGCAAGCCTTTCGGGTGGTGAGTGGTGTGCCTATTATTTATTGGTGAGCCATGCGTTCTAAGGTATAAAGTGTTTATTCGGTGGCGGATGAGGTCGAAGGTGACGGACAAGGCACAACCGCAGAGTATTTTGCCCGGCGGCGTTGCGACGGGAGTGGCCGCTCCGGCTCGATTCCGGCTAAGAGGGTTGGCACGCGGCCCTGGAGGTGGGCGGTGCGGCTCGCGGAGGTGGGCGTGACCTTGGGGCGGCGCGCCGGAGCTGGCGACCGGAGGCGGCGGGGACGGCGCCGAGAACATCGACTTTGTGTGGCTGACATATTTAGAAGAGTATCTTATTTTTTCATTTTTCGATTGACCCCCTTGCCTCCTCAGCATCAAAATGATGTACATCTTCTATCAACTCCGCATCCTTATTTTTAAACATTGTGATTGGTAAAACCGTAATAACTACATAATGTTCTGCAATCTCCGGAGGCAGTTTTAGTTTCTCGGTGTTATATGGACAAAAAGTCCAAAATATCGAGTCAATGGGTGTTTTGGTTGGTTTAAACAAGCATTTTGACCTAGAATTACTCGATTACAACACTTTCTCATTCTTCAAAGTCTAAGTTTTGTAGATTTCTAGACCAACTTATAAAATAATGTCCACGTATAGACATGCTACTCAGCATATAAGGTGCAGAAAAAATTATTTTGCAGACACAATATTTAGGTCTCTTACATAAATATTCATAACCGAAAAATCAAGCTAAGAAACCCAACATGTGAGTCATAACAACATTAAACTCATAAAAACATCATAAATTTTTGTATTCTATGTCATATTTTTGGTACGGCACACAAATAATGTTTTCATGCCATGTCTATACTTTTCACTTTCTTCATATACGAAACAAGGTCCTCGGTGTAAATAGCGCATCCTCAAATATTTTATTTAATCTAGTATTGTCCACCTTGCAATATATTTTTATATTGTGTTTATTTGTTGTTGTAGCTGTAAACCTAGTCAAACTCTACAAAATTCCAATCCCGACAAAATATATACAGTAGTCTTTAGGTTCCGAAATAATAGAGGGGGTATCACGACACGATTTTTTTTTACTTCATTGGGTCGAGCCTGTGTACGGCGTACTCAGCGTTTGCTTAGCCGCCGCCGCCGCCGCCGCCGCCGCGGTTGGGAATCGATCTCCCAAATCTAGGATGTCCTCGCCGGCGGCGGTCGTGGGCAGCAGCCTCGCCCGCGTGGTTCGGCCGCAGGATCGATTCATGCCCTACAAAGCGGAACAAGTCGAGGAGAGGTCGCGGCTCCTCTCCAAGATGGAGGCTATCTACACGGAGGCGTACGGGAGACGGTTCTCGACGCCGGCGTATGCGTCGGCCTCCTCGACCCATCTCCAACGTCGTAGCCAACGCCGCCCTCAGCTCTGGCTTCCCCTACCGCCACCCCGACGGCCTCAACCTCGTCGACGAGACCAAGATTCGAGAGGAGATGGCGAAGCGCTCGCTGGACGGCCTCATCGCCTTCCTCATCTACTTCTTCCCCTACCTCGCCGGCTGGGAGGCTCTGCGCTACCTCCTCGTGGCCGACGCCGACCTCCTCGTCGCGGCGCGCCTCATCGTGGCGGACCGCGGCATGACGCGGTTCTCTGTCACCTCCCCGGCATCAGCGCAAGCCTTCGAGGGCGCGCTCCTGCTGGCCGCGCAGGTCGCCAAGCACCCCGAGCCCGAACGCGTCGTCACTGTCTGGATGTCGCTGTCTTCCCAGCTGCAAAAATGCCTCGACTTTCTCTCGGCGATAAACAACCAGTCCCAGGAGATCGACCTTCTGCCAATCAAAATGTTGCTCGACTGTCCTCCTGACCTGGGGAATGCTTGGGACCTTGCGGTTTCTCGACCACCTTACAGCAGCAGCATTGTCAATATGCCGTACCAAGCCACCCGATCCCTTAGGATGGCGCTTCTGGACACCATTCGCGGCTTCTACCTGCAGGCGCTGGCCAGGCTGCCGCGCCATGAGCTGCGCACTTGCTACCACCGCAGCCTGCTCAGGGGAGGCTACTGCTATGGCCCCTTGGACCCTGTCTCCAACATCATCGTCAATACCATCTGGTACGATGTCATGTTTCCAGCAGCTAAACAACCGGTGCTTGAGATGATCGGCCCCAACAGCCTCACCCGCTTGGAGAGCCGCTCCTTTTATTGGTCTGGCCTCATTCCTCCAAACCCGCTACCACAACCTGTCCGAGCATGAAGTCGTGCAATGCCTGGTGGCTTCCTGTGGTTACCTGCCTTGTGCCGATCCAAACCTTGACAATGCAGCTTCTGCGGGGGACGATCACCTGTCTGTTGCCAATCTGAACCTCAACGATGCTGAAGGGGAGGCGGAGTGGCAGCGAGAGAATTGCAGGTCCAGAAGCCCTGGTATCCAGGATGCCATCAGAAAGATGGAGCAACAAAGTCCATGCACTAGCACCCAGGAAGCCTATGAGGCTGCAGCTACCGCAGCATGGCACAGCAACCCTGAGGCGCAAGCGGTATTTCTCAGTTCATGTAAGGCGATGCTGCAGGGACATGCTTTGTCGCTGCTGCAGAAGGGAGACCGACTCACCTCGGAAAATGTGCAGTTTATCGCGAGCTTATTTTCTCCAAAACAGAAGCCAACTCCTGAACGAATCAAAAAGCTCTACCATGCTGTGATTGATGGAAAGATGCGTTCTGAGGCTCAACAAAGAAGGGTCTCCAGAAATGTGGAAGCTGCATTGGGCAAATACTTGCTGCAAGATGGGGTCAGAAACTAGTTTTTCTCAAATCACTTATGCCTATTTTAACTAACTGATGATGATCACTGGTGCCACTTGCTAACTTTTGCTCGTTCACCTCCATGCATATAGGAACCCATATATGAGCTTCATATTATCTGTAGCGCGAACGACTCTGTATGTGGCCCTGAATACTGCAGTGACAGTGATAATGCTCTATCTCATGCCCCATGCAAATTCCGTTACTCCCATGTTAATTTTTTGGCAACTCGCAAGGGCTCTCCATATTCTAACAGACATCCAATTCTCTTCTTTGCTGAATTTGATAATGAGGAGGAGGAGGGTGAACCCCTTTTGTGCTGTCCGGTGGATTTGCCAAAACAATTTGCTGGTATGCTCTTTTTTTGTCTACAAGGTTCCCATGTCTGTTTCTTGTCATCTAGTTAGCTATCAATATCAGTATCGAGCCCTGACTAGTTAGCAAGCACGTGAGGAAGTATCCAGCCACCTTAGCGAAACCGCACGGGGAGAACATGACTGGAAGAAACAGCGCAAGTAGAATGTATTGCACTCATGCACAAGGTTGTGCTAGAAGGAACATGATCTGCATTATCTTGCTTGTGGCTGTGGGTTCAGAGGTGCTAAAAAGGATCACCTACCGCAGTGGAATGAGAAGGGTCTAGAGTAGAGAAGTTCACCATGACCATACTAGAATAAACTGAGAGGCACCAATAAAACTCACATTGCTGCCCTTCTTCACAATTGCCTTTAAGAACTCACGTTGACGTTGCATAGAAGGTATGGTGACCTCTTTAGGATTGTTGCTCTTAGCTTGTTTTCAGACACGGTTTTTGATCGATTGTAAGACTTGATTCTCCCCTCCTTTGCATAATGCAAATCAGAAGCCTGCTGTGTTTTCATAGAAGGAATACTCATGGAACTAGGGGTCATTATATAGAGCAATCAATCCTATAGGATGTTGTCCTGCACTGGTGCACCCTTAAAAACCATAGCATACACACTGTCCTGTTGTTACTAAAATATCTCCTACCAAATTGTTGTCTGGACCAAGATCTGCTATTCCATTCAAATGCCACGAGATCATGCCACTCGGCAACCTAGAGTCAACATGGCCCATAACACAGTCCATCCCAGTGTCAAACATGGGAGTGTCTGTGACAGACAAGAGGGAGCTGGGGCAATGTCATGTAGGATTATCATAGGCGTTTGTGTGATTAGAGGTGGCAATTGTTGGATAGAGTGTAGCCCACAAGTGAAAAGCTGTAGTTGCACACAGTATCAAGCCCTTGGATGGAAACTCGCGGTTGAATCAACAATTGCAATATATGACACATACTAAGAATTGTGGTACATAACATAAGGGCATGTACAATGGTAGAGAAGACGAGCCCTCTCTTAGCACTCCACGTCATTCAGAGAAGGCAATAAATATTAGTCGTACAATGCATTATCTCTTATTGTTATCCCTAGCAATTAATGAGAATTAATTAAAAATAGCTTAATAAGGGAAGTTATGTTGTACAATGGAGAAAATAGTCTTCTCTTAATTTTAAGAGATCATCCCTTAGCTAAGAGAAGACAACCTCCTCTCTCTTCTTTCTCTCTCCTCCAACTAAGCAAAAATCCTACGTGGCATCTCTAAGAGAAGGCTGACATCATCCCATTGTACATGCCCTCAGCATCTTTTAGGAATTATTATTTGTCAATGCAATCTTTTTGATTTTCTTTCTTTGTACAACAGAGCATGTGCGGTGCGTGTACTGCGAGGCAGAAGGACTGAAAATCGTCCATCCGGCATCGGAGAAACTACACGGGGGAGGCAGGGAGTTTGATGCGGTGATCTGTCGGAGACGCTTTCTGAACAACGACATGCTTATCTGCCAGAACGAGTAGCGCAGTGGAGGGGGATTTCATGTACGTTGTTGATTTCAAGTATTAGGTGAGTTTGATGCTGCGACGACTGCAAAATGTATCTGCCTTAGGAACTTCTCCCACTGTATTTAGTATTGTTGCCCCTGACCAATGCTCGGATTTCGGTATGGATTTTGCTCATCTTCCTGTCCAAAAACCTGCACTGGAGTATTGCCCTTAGAGACTTCTCTGGTCACTGCTAATGGCGGCCAGACATGACGCTATCTTTAGAGAAAGAAATTCGTTAGTCAGCGTATTGTTTGTACTTTCTTGAACTTGCAAGTTAACATTGTATTTTCTGTAATTGGTATATTCTCGATATTAGTACATTACCAATTGTCAAAAAAAGAATGTAATGTCTGGCTGGACGAAGACTGCAAAATGGAAGGCCAACGGCTACTACGATCTCATCTGCAAGTCTGGGCAAACCTGATTCAGGCTGGCAAAAATTTAAGGCAACCCCTTTTTGTTCGGCGGGTGGTGCCGGGTTTTCCAAGTTCGATTTCCGAAAACAATCACAAACACATAAGCTTTTTACACAGGTTCAGACTCACAAGCACGGCTTGTCTGAATTTCTTTGGTGACCAAGTGTTTACAGAGAGTTGTGTACTCTAGTGATCTTGCCGGGCTCAGCTAGCTAGGCTTCTCTCTGGTCCTTAGAGCATCTTCACCGACGCGTCCAACTCCGTTCCCAATAGGTGCTTTGGGCGCGCCGGCACGAAATTGTCCTCCAGCGGCGCGCCAAAAAGTTACCGGCACGTCCCAATACAGCGTTCGACAACCCCGCTTCGCGCCCAGCTTCTAGGATTGCAACCGGGCGTGCCGGCAACCGCGGCAACGCGCGCCTCGTCCAATCCTGACGGGTGGGGACGACGCGTCAGCGACACAACGGTCGGGGCGGATTTATTGTGGCAGATATGCCCGTTTTAATGACGCAGCGGCTCACTTGGCGGGCGCAGACGACGCGACGTGTCAAGCGCAGCACTGGAAGGTAAGGCGGTGGCGCGCACACGTCGTCGTCGTCAATGCGTGTGGCAGACGTACCGGTGGCGGCGTTAATGCGGCGACCGGTCTCCTCCGCTCTCCGTCGGCTTTAAAACGGCGCCCGGCGCGCCTCTCCTCTCCACACAACACTTCTCCTCTCCCATAGAAACCCTAGCCACCACCATGCCAGGCAACCGCAAGCCACGACCGGAGCAGAGCGCCGAGGAGGTTATCCGCCACCAGCCGATGGCCACGGAACGTCGTGCTCCGCGCGAGCGCGCCAACGCCGCCACGACCGCGGCCATGACACCCGAGCGCCGCCACGAGCACCTCGAGCAGCAACGCCTCCTCCAGGAGGACCGGATGCGGAACCAGGCGTTCGCCCGCGAGATGCGTCGCGAGGAGGAGGAGTGGGACGCGCCCCAGGCGCGCCGCCTCGTAGCGCAGCGCGAGGCGGACCTCTTCAAGCCGCACCGCCGCCCGAGCAGGGCAGTTCGTCCTGAGTGCCACCACCAGGCGCGGATAGCTCTTCCCGCGCCGTGCTCCCTGCGACGATGCTGTCGGAGGAGGAGGTGGAGGTCGGCACAACATACCGGTGCCAGTCGGCTTTGTGCTCCCACCGAGGTGGGTGCTCAACGTCGTCAAGGTGCCGGTGGCGCCGGCGCTGAGCGGCAGGCCCCGCCTAAAGTACATCATGCGGCAGTGGAGGGACCTGCCGTTTGAGCAGCGCGCAGACCCGTTCTACTCCATTTCGGCGCCATACTGGGACGCCGTGATCGACGCGGAGCACGAGGCGCGCCGTGGCTCCTTCTTCCTCCCAAGAGGCATGTACGAGCCACCGCTGGAGTGGTTCACTCCGATGAAGAGTGCGAGTGTGCGTCGTCCGACCCCGAGATACCCGACCTCCCGTTGCCGGCACCGGCATCGGGCCCTGGCCCGACACCTGCAGAGGAGGACAGCGACGGCTGCTGGGGTGAGCCGGAGTGGGAGGGAATGCAGGCTGCCATCGAGGCCTCCCTCCGCCGCCGCTAGATCGAACCCCACCATGCTCAGCGACGGTGGTGACGACAGTGATCCGGAGTGGGAGGGAATGCAGACGTTCCTCAAGGCCAGAGCCGCCGCGGGCGAAACCAGAAGCCTCAGCGACGGCGACGCAGATGAAACTTCCTCCTCACGAGCCGAAGATCATCGTCACCGGGACTAGCTTCCTTCTCGAGCGCCTCCCTCCGCCGCCGCTAGATCCAGGGTCTAGGCTTTAGTTTAAATTTAGTTAAATTCAGTTTAAGTTTGTTAAATTTTGTTTGTCAAATTTTGTTTAAGTTTGTTAAATGTTCTTCAAATTCAATGAAATATCACCGGCTTGTTCATATTCAAGTCTTTTTTTTCTCCAAAACCTATTGGGAGCGACCGGTGGGCGGGGCGCTCCCAATAGGCGGCAACGGTTGCCGGCGCGCCCAATAGCGCCTATCTGGCAATTTTGCCGGACGCTCTATTGGGCGCGCCGGTGGAGATGCTCTTAGTCTTTCAAGTTTTATCCGCGTAGTCATCTGGTCCTTCAGGGGCGGATCCAGTGGGGGTGCCATGGCACCCCCTAAAAAATGCAGATTTTATAATCTAGTACCAATTTAGCCTATTTTTATGTGTATTAAATGTGTTTAAAAATAGGTATAAATAATATTTATTCTAGGATTACAGAGTTTGGCACCCCCAATCATTTACTTCTACATCCGCCACTGTGGTCCTTAGTCTTTCAAGTTTTATCCACGTAGTCTCTCTAACATTGAACCTATCCTAGATGGACCCCAAGACATGTCCCATATAAGGGCATGGCCGGATTAAATGAAGATAACAATGGGTAATTACAAGCCCATGTTGACTCCCATCCCTTGCGCCGCGCCTTGGTGAGCCCCACTAGGGTGCAGCCGGCCTAGGGTTTGGGGAAACCTAGCCTCCACCCTGCTGGCCCCCTTTGGTGTGCTTCCCCCACCAAGCGGAGCTGGCTACCTAGGTAGGCCTATGGCCCATGTGGCTGCTGAGCAGCCCACGGAGCCTACCGGATATTTTCCAACATTTAATCTTTAATAAATATCACGGAATAGCCGAGACCCTCTCATATATGTTTGAAACATTTCCGGTAACCTGGAACCATTCCAATATTCTCTCTGAATAATCTCGATCACATCAGACCCAGTCCGGTGACACTCTGTAAAAGGGAGCATGGATTACATGCACTGGAGTTGGAAAAAATTCCCCACAACATGGCTTGGCCCATACACCGACCATCATCGTTATCCAACTATCATATTTGAGCATTGACCCCTGAAATTCATGATGGTTCACGTTTGCGAAGATTGTCTGGAATCAACAAGGTAAAAACCAAGCCCAGTTTGCTGCTTGTCAAGAAGCTTGCGGAATCAAGAGATTGGGGTGTGTTGGAAGCTCGGTATAGTTTTTTTTGAGGTCCTGCTCATTATTGGGACAAAAAAATCTCCTGTGGATATCATATTATTCACAATATGATCATGAAAGATGGAGAGGGGTTTGAACCTGGACTTCAACTATGACAATGTTGCTAGCCGTGTGAAACCTCGCTGAAACTCGGATTGGATCCAAACGTTTCTAGAGACATACCAAATGATTGCTGTACTTATAATTATCTCATTACCGTTTTATTTGAGTATGTGTGATTTAAACCATTCTTTGCATTTTGATCCAATCATTATTGCTTAATTGTTGCGATTTGATTATTACTATTATTGTTGTATTGTATGATTTTAGAAAACATATTTAATTTGATTTATACTTCCTCTGTTCCTAATTATAAGATGGTTTAGATATTGCAATGTGGACTATATAGAGACTAAAATGAGTGAATATGAACACTAAAACGTATCTAAGATGCATGCGAATCTAAGAAAAATAAGAAAAGCTAAAACATCTTATATTTATATTTAGTAACGAAGGAATATTTGTGTGAATTACATATCAATTTGAGTATGATGCATAGAAACATGAAAATGGTGAAAACCCTATTTTCAAGGTTTAGAATATGCGGGATTTTTTACATGAAAATTAGGTTTTAAGGTACCAAATATTTAATCTAGTATTGTCCACCTTGAAATATATTTTATATTGTGTTTATTTGTTGTTGTAGCTGTAAACCTGGTCAAACTCTACAAAATTCCTCTTCCGACAAAATATATAGTCTTTAGGTTCCGAAATAGAGGGAGGGAGTATCACGACACGATTTTTTTTTTTACTTCATTGGGTCGAGTCTGTGTACGGCGTACCGTGCGTTTGGTTAGCCGCCGCCCGCCGCCGCCGCCGTCGTTCGGAATCGATCTCCCAAATCGAGAAGCTAGGTGAAGAAGGATCTAGGGATGACTTCGCCGGCGGCGGTGGTGGGCAGCAGCCTCGCCCGCGTGGTTCGGCCCCAGAGTCGGTACAGACCCTACAGAGCGGAACAGGTCGAGGAGAGGTCGCGGCTCCTCTCCAAGATGGACGCCATCTACAGGGAGGCGTACCGCCGTCTCCCCGCGGAGACGACGCTCGACGCCGGCGTATGCATCGGCCTCCTCGACCCCGTATCCAACGTCATGGCCAACACCGCCCTCAGCTCTGACTTCCCCCACCGCCCCGACGCCAGTATTTCGAGGGGTCCCGACCTGGAGACCAAGCTTCGAGAGGAGATGGCGAAGCGCTCGCTGGACGGCCTCATCGCCTTCCTCGTATACTTCTTCCCCTACCTCGCCGGCTGGGAGGCTCTGCGCTACCTCCTCGTCGCCGACGCCGACCTCCTCGTCGCGGCGCGCCTCATCGTGGCGGACCGCGGCATGATGCGGTTCTCTGTCACTTCCCCTGCATCAGTGCAAGCCTTCGAGGGCGCGCTCCTGCTGGCGGCGCAGGTCGCCAAGCACCCTGGGCCCGAACGCGTCGTCGGTGTCTGGATGTCGCTGTCTTCCCAGCTGCAAAAATGCCTCGAATTTCTCTCGGCGATGAACAGCCAGTCCCAGGAGATCAGCCTTCTGCCGATCAAAATGTTGCTTGACTGCCCTCCTGACCTTGGGAATGCTTGGGACCTTGCGGTTTCTCGACCACCTTACAGCAGCAGCATTGCCAATATGCCGTACCAAGCCACCAGTCTCTGAGGATGGCGCTTCTCGACACAATCCGCGGCTTCTACCTGCAGGCGCTGGCCAGGCTGCCGCGCCATGAGCTGCGCACTCGCTACCACCGCAGCCTGCTCAGGGGAGGCTACTGCTATGGCCCCTTGGACCCCGTCTCCAACATCATCGTCAATACCATCTGGTACGATGTCATGTTCCCAGCGGCTCAACAACCAGTGCTCGACATGATCGGCCCCAACAGCCTCACCCGCTTGGAGAGCCGCTCCTTTTATGGTCTGGCCTCATTCCTCCAAACCCGCTACCACAACCTGTCCGAGCATGAAGTCGTGCAATGCCTGGTGGCTTCCTGTGGTTACCTGAATTTTGCCGATCGAAACCTTGACAATGCAGCTTCTGCGGGGGACGATCACCTGTCTGTTGCCAATCTGAACCTCAACGATGCTGAAGGGGAGGCGGAGTGGCAGCGAGAGAATTGCAGGTCCACAAGCCCTGGTATCCAGGATGCCATCAGAAAGATGGAGCAACAAAGGCCGTGCACCAGCCACCAGCACCCAGGAAGCCTATGAGGCTGCAGCTGCCGCAGCGTGGCACTGCAACCCTGAGGCGCAAGCGGTATTTCTCAGTTCATGTAAGGCGATGCTGCAGGGACCTGCTTTGTCGCTGCTGCAGATTGGAGACCGACTCACCTCGGAAAATGTGCAGTACATCGCGAGCTTATTTTCTCCAAAACAGAAGCCAACTCCTGAACGAATCGAAAAGCTCTACGATGCTGTGATTGATGGAAAGAGGCGTTCTGAGGCTGAGCAAAGAAGAGTCTCCAGAAAGGTGGAATCTGCGTTGGGCAAATACTTGCTGCAAGATGGGGTCGGTAACTAGTTTTGCTCAAATTACATATGCCGATTACTGGTGCCACTTGCTAACGTTTACTCGTTCACCCCGTGCATATAGGAACCCATATATGAGCTTCATATTATCTGTAGCGCGAATGAGTCTGTATGTGATGAATACTGCAGTGACGAGGCTACTGCTCTATCTCCTACCCCGTGCAAATTCCATTACTCTCATGTAAACTTTTTGGCTACTCGGAAGGGCTCTTCATCTGCTGATAGACATCCAATACTCTTTTTTGCTGAATTTGATAATGAAGAGGAGGAGGGTGAACCCCTTTTGTGCTGTCCGGTGGATGTGCCAACACCGTTTGCTGGTATGCTCTTCTTTCTCTACAAGGTTCCCATGTCTGTTTCTTGTCATCTACTCCAGTTAGCTATCAATATCAATGTTGAGTCCTGACTACTACGAATTTTAACTAAAACCACGATAAGAATTATGGAACAGAGGGAGTACGTAGTTAGCAAGCACGTGAGAAAGTAAGCAGCCAACTTAGTAAAACCGCACAGGGAGAACATGACTGGAAGAAAAAGTGCAAGTAGAGTGTGTTGTAGTCATGCATAAAGTTCTGCTAGAAGGAACATGACTGCATTATCTTGCTTGTGGCTGTCAGTTCAGAGTGCTAAAAAGGATCACATACCGCAGTGGAATGGGGATGGTCTAGAGAAGAGAAGTTAAACATGACCATACTAGCATAAACTGAGAGTCTCCAATAAAAATAACTGACATTGCTGCTCTTCCTCACAATTGCCTTTAAGAACTCACGTTGCACAAAAGTTTATGGCTATAGGATTGTTGCTCTTAGCTTGTTACAGATACTGTTTTTGATCGATTGTAAGGCTTGATTCCCCTCCTTTACATAGTGAAAATCTTCAGACTGCTGTGTTTTCATGAAGAAGAATATCCATGGAACTAGGGGTCATTATATAGCGAAATCAACCCTGTAGTAAGAGCATGTGCATTGTCCTGTTGTTACTTGTCTCGACCAGCTCCCCTATTCCATTCAAATGCCACAAGATCATGCCTTCTTGAGCCAATTGGCACCCTAAAGTCGACCATGGTCCGTAACACAGTTCATGCCAATGTCAAACATGGGAGAGTAGACAAGAGGTGCTGGGGAAGTCAGATGTGTCATGTAGGATTACCATAGGCGTTTGTTCGAGTATAGGTGGCAATTTGTATGTATCAAGCTCTTGGAAGGAAACTCGCATTGGAATCAGCACTTGCAATACACGACACAAATTTACTACTAATGCTTCTTTTAGAAATTTAGAGAGGGGATTTTTTGGGCAGCTAAGTAGCTGTCCCCCTATCCATAGCACACATCCATCATGTGCATTCTAGGGATGCGCAGAGTGCCTGCCATCGGTTTGCTTAATTCCCTGGTGTAGGTCAATCTCCATCTGATGGGATCGCCTATCTCTGGCTCCTTTGACCCGGTGACTGAATGAGTTTTCGTCCGCATGTGATACGTCCGGCCCATGATTCAGCTTGAACAACAATTCCCAACAAAAATCAGACATACCAGACAGTTCGTTCTCCTGTGTAAACTGCCTCGAGGGAGGAGCATTGACTGCATCCATGGATGAGAAAGAAAAACTGCGTCAGACCACTCTGCATCAGTGAGGAACTAAAAAGAGCAATTATCGTGGGAACGATAAGCGCATAATGCGTTAGATGCATAATGTGTGGAGATTCAACATCCATTATATTCAAGATAAAGATGTACAAACTTCAGTACAAGGTTAGATTCAAGAGCTTTAAAGTCTCGGATAATCAGAACAACTGTATTACAAGAGGAGGCAAGGAGGCTGTAACCATTATGAACATCAGTAAAATGTGAGATCCACAAGCTTGAAATTCTGCGTTAATCGGACCAGCTGGAATACAAGACGTTGCTGTACCAACAACATAAATCCGCTAGACACCGTGTACAATAAAATGTACTGCCATGCCACCACAACCTAACACCCAAATATATCGGTGTGTCAACCATTAGCATACATCAAGAGGACCAAATCTGAATACCAAATAAATGCTCCAAGAATGTATCAAAATGAGGACCAGCTTTGGTCCAGGACTGAATGGATCTTCAGAGGAGCAGAACTTGAACATAAAAATTACAATTGGCTAAGAACAACAAGAAATCGTCGGCAACGGTGGCCACGGGGAACGTCGAAATCGGTTGCCACATGAAATAGACAGCTTCTCCGATTAACTGGCGGGCGAGGTCTCTAGTCCTGAGACTGGGTGGCGGCTGGAATTCCTGAAGAGTGGAGAGGGGATAGGGCTGGGGATGGAAAAGGAACCGCTCACGTGGAGCATTGACGAAAACGGGATGACGCTATCAGGACAAAGGTCAAAGCTACGACACAGAAAACCTAGAAGCTAGTAGAGGATTAGCCGTAACAAAGTCAAAACGTTCACATAAAAGGTTAACGCGCTGATAATAGCCTGAACGAGTGGATCCCACCATACACATCCCTAGGCAGACCGACCATGGTCATACACGTGTGTAGAGGAGTCCGTGCTCAGCCACAACATGTTCCTTTTAGGAAACTAGTGAACGTGCACGTGCGCACGAATAATCTTAGGATTTCTTCCATATGCTAATCACCACGACTAAATCAAATTTGTGAACAAGATAGTCGCCACAATCACGTGCATATTTCAACATAAATCTAAACTGAAATTTTCGGTGCAGGTGACTACCCTGATGTCGTGGGGTCACTCTTCGACTGCCCCACGGTGGGGACACCTGGGTCACGCCAAACCTATCAGCCTTATGACGAGGACCCAAGGAA
Organism: Poa pratensis; assembly: GCA_947311845.1. Classification (NCBI taxonomy): domain Eukaryota; kingdom Viridiplantae; phylum Streptophyta; class Magnoliopsida; order Poales; family Poaceae; genus Poa; species Poa pratensis. Next base: position 22,939,836 of record CAMZMU010000100.1, read on the forward strand.
GGCCCAAGGAGGACGACGTGCGGCCCAAGATAGTCGACGGATAGGTCATGCGACTCCTATCATCTTGTAAGCGCCATCGGCACCGTTCACCTGAGACCTAGCCTACCATATAAAGGCTAGGAGGGTCCTTCGTCTAGGGCAAGCTCATAGCCGCCATCACAAACCTTAGCGAGATTGCCATCTCGCCATTGTAGCCACAACTCACCATTCAATACCAGACAAGCAGGAAGTAGGGTGTTATCCTCCGGGAGCCTGAACCTGGGTAAAACGCCTTGCTTGTCAGCCGTCGTGATCACCAGCGCTCATCTCTCTTCCCCTCAATCAACCCGGGGTACACAACCCAGGGATTTGCCGAGTCCACATCTCGTCAATTGGCGCCGTCTGTGGGAAGAACGCGCGCTGGATCGTGGTTCCGGCGGCTCCAATCTTCATCGACTACGGCAGCTAGATCACATCTAGCCGTCTCATCTACTTCGACGCGTTCTAAACGACTGCGGCGGCGGCGTTTCAGATCGCATCTAGCCGGCAGCGACGCAGCGTGTCGGAGCGCATCTAGCCAGCTCATCATCGTACGTGCTCCAGATGCCCATGTCCGACGCGGCCCAGAGACCAGCACGGATCGATCCGCTCACGTACAAACGAGACGATCCAAGTTTCAATCCAAGAAGATCACGGCATGTTGCATGGATTATGCGGACAGAGTGCTAATCACGTGCATATGCTACTCACGCATGGAGGACGGATCGATCGGGGAAGCAGCTAGGCGGGCCGCATGCCCACGGCGGCATGCATGAATAGGATCAGCAGTACGGCGACTCCGCTTCCGTTGTCGCCAGTTCCGCTCCTGGCAGTCGGCAACTCGTCGACTGTCGAACAAGATATCAGGTGCTATTTTTCTATTTAAATCATACAGATTAATTATTATTTTGAAGAACTCGGTACTTCCGATTTGCACTATAATATTTGCAGATTTTCCCCAGAACGGGTCGAAAGAATTTTCTGGCGATCACGCCTACACGCGTACGACACCTGACCGTCGGGTCTCGCCGCCAAGTACCTGCTCGCCAACATCATCTCTGGCCGGCCGAATTGCTACTGCTGATATTCAGGCTGCACATCGCGGCGTCGAGACCCCGTCCAGCCAGACACATGCTCTCATGAGTGCACATGCATCATGCATGAATCGATCGGCCTTTTTTTTCTTCAATCTGTCTCATTAATTATTCATCCAATTTCTTTATTGCTAATCCATGCGCGCATGTTTTTTCATCCATCGCTTGGAGGATCTGATCTACAAGCTACTCGCCCCCCGTTTTGCTATGACCGGCACCATACATCGGGGACCTCCAAGCCAAGACCAACTCGGCAACGTTGATACCGTCATCGACCCATCGCGGCAACTTCGGCTCCCTCGACTTCTTCGACCACGGCGACAGCAATCAACGTCGTCAGTGCCGACACATACAAGCGGCACCCTGGAAGGGCGAAACAAACCCTCGGGGGCTGGCCCTTCGACGTCAACAACGACATCAACTTCCTCGGCGGTCCCAGCATGGCAACACCCGTGACTTCTTCGACTCCTTATCGCCGACTCCGCCTCCGAAACTCGGGGGCTGGCGGCCTCGCCTTCATCGGCTCCTTCTCCGACGCTCGCCTCCGACACTCGGGGGCTGGCGCTTCGTCAACGACAAGTTCATCGCTGCACTCGACACGCGACTCGAGTGCCTTCATCGACTCGGCACCGTCGACTCCCCTTCGCCGGCCTAATAAGGGACTCGGGGGCTGAGCGTTGCCCGCGCCGCGTCGACTCCGGCCCGCCGCTTCGACTCCCTCCGTCGCACTTCACCGCATTGACTCCGCCCACTACGACATCCACAACTCGACAAGATCGGCATCCAAGACTCGACAACTTCTACAACCACTTTTACGAGTCAACCTCGACAGTCTACAAATTTCCGTTGCTCAGGAACAGATAAGTCACTTTCATAGCTAATTTCTTCAATTCTAACTTGCTTTGGTCACATCCAGTACTCCGCTGCGTCGACTCCGGTCCGCCGCGTCGACTGCCTCTACGGCACAACTCCGCCGCGTCGACTCCGGTCCGCCGCGTCGACTGCCTCTACGGCACAACTCCGTCGAGTCGACTCCGGTCCGCCGCGTCGACTGCCTCTACGGCACAACTCCGCCGCGTCGACTCCGGTCCGCCGCGTCGACTGCCTCTACGGCACAACTCCGCCGCGTCGACTCCGGTCCGCCGCGTCGACTCGCCTAGGCCACACCTGATGCTCTCCCGGGTGCTGCGCCATACAGGTCCAACAAGGAAAACTTAGGCCGCACTCGAACATTCGGGGATGCGCCGTACAAGTTCACCCAAAAATCCTAGGCCACACTCGAACACTCGGGTGCTGCGCCATACAGGTCCAACAAGAAAAACTTAGGCCGCACTCGAACGCTCGGGGGCTGCGTCGTACAAGTTCACCCAAAAAACCTAGGCCGCACTCGAACACTCGGGGGCTGCGCCATACAGGTTCACAAATCAAATCCTAGGCCGCACTCGAATACTCGGGGGCTACGCCATACAGGTTCAAAGACAAAAACCCTAGGTCGCACTCGAATGTCGCCGCAGGTCAACACTGACAGCGGGACCACAGTATCACGTCCCATCGGTGGCAATGAAGAAAAAACAGCGTCAGCCATGATGTCAGCATCGAGCAGCAACGCAGTAGGCCGTTCGGCTGAGCAAATACTCGATATGTTTGTCGAGTCCACCAAGTAGGCCGTCAGGCTGAATGAGCACTCGAATCTCATTCGAGTTCCACAAGTAGGTCGTCAGGCTGAGCGAACACTCGAAACTCATTCGAGGTCCACAAGTAAACCATCAGGTTGAAAACTGCAACATATAGTAAGCCCACAGGCTGAAAAAAGGACTCTGTTTTATCAATGATTCCTTAAGTTACTCCCATCGGGAGGGTTTCAGAAATTTCTTTCGACTGAGAGAGGTTTTTTGAGATTAACCTCAATTACAAGCAATTCAGCTTAATCTCGGGGGCTACTCCCATCGGGAGCACTGTTCGCGCTCCCGATAGACTCAGTCGAAACATTACCGACTAAAGCATCCTCTGTGAGCCCTCAACGGCCGGAGTCGAATTTCTTTAAGTATCCTTTTCAGGAACAAGACGGCGTGCCCAGGAGGAAAGAATACTTACCCGACGCATCGACTACGCCTACACGACATGCTACTTTGAGTCTCTGCCCGATTCTTCGTATCGACCAGACACTCGGGGGCTCCTGACGTGGGCATACCCTCCGGGCACCCGACCGTTGGCGTACCCGATGCAGCCCAGCACCTGGAGGCCCATGAAGCCCAACAAACTACAACTTGGAGTACAAGAGAAGAACTCATGTAAACCCTACCTAGTTCCCTTTATAAAGCCAGGCAGGGGCACCCCATAGATCAGATCCACATACGAGACCACGTCTCACCACCACAATCGCCATTACGGCCACCATGTAATCTCATATCGTCATCAATACAAGATCAGACAAGCAGGATGTAGGTCTTTACCTCACCATGAGGGGCCGAACCTGGGTAAATCCTTGCTTGTCAGCCGTCCGGAACTACCAGCGCGCCATCTTCTCCCTCTCAATCAACCTGGGGTACTCGACCCTGGGACTTGCCGTGGTGATCCCACGTCACCTGAGTACCCTGTAAATCTGTAATCGACTTTGTAACCAGGTTTATTTGTGTCCCAACTTATCCTAAAAACACCTAACAAATATTTCTACTAAAATATCAAGCGAAAAACTATTGTACAAGCACGACTATCATTCTCGGATGCCTATAGTGATTAAATTATTCTAATTACCAGAAAATGATATATCAAAAATATATTCATAATCAAAAAGAGAGAGACATATAAGTGCATGTACAGTTTGCTCCGCATTGAGCACAATTTGTATCTTAATTTAGGACGAAAGCTCGTCTCTCCTCCTTATCCTCTCACTCTCCTCTCCTTGAGAGTCAACCGCCAGGGTTGCCCAGATCCAACCGCTCTCGCCGCCGGCGTTCACGCTGGTTGGTGTGGAGATGCTTTAGGGTTTGCTACTGAGTGGAGCTCCATGGAGGAGTTCATCAGCATCAAACTGCGACTGCTGCTGCTTTAATAAGCATCCGTTTCGTGCAGAGGCAGTTGGATTGGGCGTTGCTGCTCTTCTGCGCCGCGGTGGTAGCGGGAAGGAGAGCCGGCGTCTTGATTCGGCTGTTTCTTGGGAAGATCTTCAGGCTGCAGCTGACGGAGCCCATCAATGGCAGCGTGTTTCTGCTGTCGTAATTTTTGGCCAATGGGGCCGCTCCGTGCCGTGGTGCTCCTGGCGTCACGGCGTCTTCAACCTCCAGGCTGATGTGCCAGTGCGGAGGCCCTTCTTCAGCTCTGCTGCGGTGTTCTACGTTGAGCTATCCCCAAGTGGTCATGTCCCCGGCGATGGCGTCGACGGCCGGTGCGAGCTGTGTTTCCATGGTGGAGAGGGACCCAATTGTGTTCCCAAATATTTAGTTGAGGTCCTTTCTTTAATAGCTAGGGACTTGGTTGTATTTCTTTTTTACTTCGAGGTCCTTGTTGTATGTTGTAATCCCACCAATTAATTCAGTCTGGACCCTTCGGGGTCCTTCCCTTGTTCAAAAAAAAAAAAATTGTATCGTAATTTTAAATGGTCAGTACTAAAAATGCACACAATAGAAAACTTGGTAATTGAGTTTGGCATTGAGATATTCTTGGAGCTATAGACTTGGATGATTAACCCTTGCATGAGACTTTGCTGCCATCATGCAAAATATATACTCCACGGCCACCACTTTTTCCAAATAAATGTCGTGAGTTGATTGTTCCATTACTCTGCAGTAGTTAATGGTAAAATCTTAATACCGAAAGATTCACTGGATCATGGGACTTAAATCTATGCATCCTCCTCATCCAGGATTGCACAAAATACTTTTATATTAATTGAACCAACATGCACCTAAATTGTAACTACATCCAAAGATTTTCTTTGAAAACTATCAAAATGATGCAAATGAAACGTAGTTTTGTTTTAAATAAAAGAAACGTAGTACTGCTACTAATTCCTTTGGAGATAAAATGACTCCTTGCCTTTTTAATTGGAGTAAACGGCAAGCTGTGTTGAAGCATTAGCACAGAGAAGAGCACCGCATAATCCTGCAAGACAAACAACAAAACCGATCAGCCCAAGTTAATGGAAACTGTATAAAAAAAAGTACATGGCCTGGATACTACTCTTGCCTTCAGATTGGGTTTTAGGAAATATATTGTTGTCAATGCAACTTTTTTGATTTTTCTTCTTTGTACAACAGAACATGTCCGGTGCTTGTACTGCGAGGCACGAGGACGGAAAATCGTGCATCCGGCTTCGGAGAAACTACACGGGGGAAGTGGGGAGTTTGATGCGGTGATATGTGGGAAAGGCTATCTGAACAATGACCGGCTTATCTGCCGGAGCGAGCATTCTGTCGAGCGGATGTGCGCAGTGGATGAGGATTTCATGTACGTTGTTGATTTCAAGTATTAGGTGAGTTTGATGCTGCGACGACTGCAAAATGCATCTGCCCTAGGAACTTATCCCACTGTATTTATTATTGTTTCCCCCCTACCAGTGCTCGAATCTTTGTATCTTTTTCTCATCTTCCTGTCCACAAACCTGCACTGGGGTATTGTCCTTAGAGGCTGCTCTGGTCAACTGCCAATGGTGGTAAAAAATGGTGCTATCTAAGAAATTCGTTAGTCAGCGTATTTTTTCTAATTTCTTGAACTTGCAACTTAACAATGTAATGTATTCTTGATATTAATATATTATCCTTTGTCGAAAAAACGATATAATGGCTAGACGAAGGATGCAATGTGGAAGGTCAGCTGCTGCTGCTGATCTCATTTGCAAGTCTTGGCAAACCTGATGCAGGCTGTTAAAAATTGAATGTTGACGCAAGTTTTATCCAGGTTGTCATGTTCCCAGCAGCCGAACGACCGGTGCTCGACATGATCGGCCGGAGCAGCCTCACCTGGTTGGAGAGCAGCTCCTTTTATGGCCTGGCCTCAGCCAGGGTTTGTAACTAGTTTTGCTCAAATTACCTAGTGCCTATTCTAACTAATGGATGACTATTACGGTATTACCGTGTTAACCCTAGCTTTTGCTTGTTTGCCTGTAGGAACCAATGTACGAGCTTCATACTATCTGTAGTGTAAATGAGCCTGTATGTAGCCCTGATTACTGCGAGGGCAAGGATGATGATCCACTCTCTCCTGCCCCGTGCAAATTCCGTTACTCCCATGTAAACATTTTGGACATTTTGGCGACTCGGAAGGGCTCTCCACCAGCTGACACGCATCCAATGCTCTTATTTGCAGAATTTGATGATGATGAGGAAGAGGATGAACCCCTTTTGTGCTGTCGTGTGGATGTGCTGACACCATTTGCTGGTATGCTCTTCTCTCTACATGGTATCCATCTCCGTTTCTTGTCATCTACTAGCTAGTTAGCTATCAACATCAAAGTGAGCCCTGACTAGTTAGCAAGCGCGTGAGAAAGGCTGTTGTCCTGCACCGGTGCACCCTTAAATACCATAAGGTCCATACCATACACAAAGGTCCACTATTTACTAAACTATCTAACAATTTCCAACAGATGGGGTTATGTTATGTGATTGTAATATATGACCGAGTCAATGCGACATTTTTTATTTCTCTTCTTGTGCAACAGAACATGTGCAGTGATAAACGCCTGCGACACACCGAGAAACTACTCTCGCCATATATGAAAAACTACGAGAGTACCAAGCCACCTTCTCCACGTTGTCGCCGATTAGAGCACCGCCCCCTCCCCCCGCCGTCGCTAGAACGACGGACGAAGGAGGCAGTTGATCTGCCGCCTTGTTGACAAAGGGAGGGGGCAAAGTGGTCACCCCCATAGTCGACTCTAGGGAAGGGACTGGGAAAATGCGGTCTGTTTTCTTTTAGCTTCCGGTTTGTTGTTTGATTCAATTCGTTTGTGGGTTCGGCCTGGTTACAGTTTGGCTGAGCAATGCCTGGATCGTGTCCTGAATCCAGCCCATGGTAGGTACACGACAAAAGAAAGAAAACGCAAATTGCAAGAGCGGTGCGGCGAAGCGGGAAATTTACTAGTGTAGTATTGTTTTTTTTTAAGGTTTGTGGTAGTATTGAATTGAGAAAGTGATAAACATTTATGGGGGAGTCAAACCCTGTACAAATGGGTTTAAACCCTGTAGTAATGTTTTTTAGCCTTTAGGTTGACGGCAACATCGCCAGGCCAGACGAGAGAACTCGTACAAAAGCGAACGTGACTGGTTTTGGATTTGTGTTGGCCGTCCCAGGCTGGCCTGCCACCAACACGTATTTGACTGCTTCCTCGTTGCTCGAACACACTTGGGAATTAGCTAGTGAAGAGCATTTCCATCATATATATCCACATGCGCCTCGACAGAAAAAACACACACACAGAAGCAACCTCTCTTTGATCCTCCCTATATATACCGGCCTCCTCTAACCCTTCCAAGCATCGCTCCACAACACCATCACAGGAACTGGTTTCCACCACTCTTTCTCCACTTGATTTAGTAAGAATCAACTTTGGCATACAAATGGCCTTAAAGTTCTTCCTCCTTGCCCTTTTGGCTCTGTCGGTTTCTTGTGCTCTTGCCTCTGACCCTGGCCAGCTCCAGGATTTCTGCGTCGCTGACAGACGACATCCCAAGGTATTATAACAACATACTAAACACATACAGATGGTGAAATGTTGAAGCTGCTAACAGTTGCATGTTAATCTGCCATGCTCTTGTGATTAAGATTATAGCTAACATGTCAATATGTAGCTGCTAACTTTTCAAAATCTGTATGTGTGCAGTTTTTGTCAACGGATTCGCATGCAAAGACCCAAAGACCGTTGTGGTAGAGGACTTCTTCTTATCTGGCCTTCACATGTCCGGAAACACGAGCAACAAGCAAGGCTCCGCAGTGACAGCATTTAATGTGGTGCAAATTGCTGGTTTGAACACTTTGGGTGTCTCCATGGCTCGTGTCGATTATGCACCCTATGGTCAAAACCCACCTCACATTCATCCCCGTGCATCTGAGATCCTGACAGTGCTAAAAGGCTCGCTCTATGTTGGTTTTGTGACCTCGAACCCTGAGAACAAACTATTCACAAAAGTTCTTAACAAAGGGGATGTGTGGGTGTTCCCACAGGGGTTGATTCACTTTCAGTTCAACTGTGGAACAACCAAAGCGTTAGCTATTGCAGCGTTCAGCAGCAAGAACCCAGGGGTGATCACCATGGCCAATGCGGTGTTTGGATCCAAGCCATCTATCTCAGATGATATCCTTGCCAAAGCCTTCCAGGTGGACAAGAAGATTGTAGACCATATTCAAGCTCAGTTCTAAAACATTTGGCGATTTGTGTGTTGGATCCATTTGTTCATTGGTTAAACATTATGTATGTGTTTGTGTGTTTATTTTAATTACTAATAACAATCATCTTCTCATTTGTTCTAACTACCGGGATGGTTTGCGCTTTGGCGTGGATTGTATCTATTTTTTAGAAAGGAATGCGGTAGGGGAAGCCCCTACATCGAATTTTTCTAAAACAATAAGATCCCAAATCTGAATCCGTGGGGACTTGAACCTGAATTGTTGAATTGTACATCCACTTTCCCTAACCAAATGAGCTGGCTCAAGCTTGGATTGTATCTTTCATGTCATATTCGCTTGAATTTAGACATGTGGCATAATTGTTGTATCATACCCTCCTATTTTGTCTTTCTTGTTTGGCATGTTTGTGTTGTTACCCAGCGTAGGGATGAAAACAGGGTGGGAACTTCCTGACATTTTCATGAAAAAGGGGAACTAAAGGGGAACTGAATGGAAAAAGGGAAACATAAATGAAATTTTAACGGAAGCAGAAGCTTTTATGCGGAAACGGAAACAAAACGGCGTATTTCAGCGGAACGATCACAGAAACGGAAAATCCGTTTTCGGTAAGGCGACACTTTCTATTTTTTACTATGCAATGCTTTCCCACAACTTCTAGTAGGAACATTTAGATTTTAGACACAACCAAAGATCTGAGTGAAAAAGGGAAGGATCTAAAAAAAGCAATATTTAGGCCTTATGTATTCCATATCATCTCCCTCCCGAGTCATTCCCAATTCATCATTTCAGTGCTGCACTAGGGTTAGGGACGATAGTTGGTATTTTTAATGTTGCCAAAATTGATACTCCCTCCGATCCATATTAGTGGGCACAACTTTGTCTAGATACACATGTATCTAGTCTAAATACTTAACTAGATACATATGAATTTAGACAAAGCTATGCCCACTAATATGGATCGGAGGGAGTAACATATGTACACTATATTATATAATCATGATATCTCCTTATATTTTATTCCATCTTAGAATTTGACATGTTTGTTGGTTTGCTTGAGTTTTGCTGTATTATTAAAGGGATCTCTTGGTTCTGACATATGAAAACAAATATGTGGCACCACTCAGTTCCGTCCATATCCGCTGCGTTTTCATCTACACAACGGACTCTTTTTTCTTTTTCTTTGTTTACACTTGATATGTTGTATGGATTTGGACGTGGTTGGTTGCTTTATTTATAAAGCGGAGCAAGGTCCTATTTTAAAATATTTTCTTGAATTTAGACATGTGGCATAACTGTCTTATAATATGGAAAGTGAGCAGCAGCTTGAAATCGGTAAGTTATACTCCGTATCATATATATGACCTACATACATTAATAAGAATTCCTATGGTAGCAGATTTCTGGTTTCATCCTACTATATATGAAAGTAGGAAGGATTCAGCCTCAGTTTCACTATCCACGTCACCCAAATAACACAGACCGTCCGATCGACCCATCCGACGGCCCAGATCACTTTAAAAAGCGTGCGACACTGTAGCGACACTGTAGCTGGGGACTTTCTACCAATCAGATCTCGCGCACGATTTATGGCGCAGTCAATTTTACAAAAAAGAACCCGCAACTTCCAGAAACAAACCCGCAGTCCAACTTTTACCGCTGCGAGGGACCTGTTCGATAATATGCAAAACTACACAGACTTTTCTGCAAAAACATCCTCAGAAGCCCCCTCCTCCTTCCTCTCTCGCGCGCGATGCGGAGGTCGTCACGACGCCGCCGCGCCCCGCCGCCCCTCCGCTCCTCCTCCCATGCATCGGAGCCCACGGGCCGCTCCGCCATCGCCGCCTCCACCTCCTCGCCGCAGATCAGCTGCCGGGACGACCGAGACGCGCCGGGATCGCCGCCGCCGTGCCGCTGTCCCTCCGCCGCGTCCGCATGCCGCCGCCGCCGCTCCGGCGACCCAGAAGCGGCGGCGCCGCCGCCTGCGGATAGGCCGCGTCGAGGTGCCTCCGACGCGGACACCCGCGCGTCCCAGATCGCCGTCACGCGCCGCCGGCGAGCTCGACGCCGCGGCGGCGGATCCGGCCGCTGCTGACGTCAGCGCGACGTCGCAGCGGGCCTGGGCTGGGCAGTTGGGCTGCCTGCTGGGCTGGGCCGCTTGCTTTGCGCCTGGCTCGGCCTTCTCTATTTTTTCTTTCTGTTTTCTTTTTCTATTTTCGAAAACTTTTGTAAATTTTCAAATACAAATTTAAATCAATTCAAACCAATCCCTACAAATTTTCCACAAATAAAAATCTACATTTCAGAAACTTTGGGACCTTTCCAAAAATATTTCAAATCTTAAAAATTTCAAATAGTACATAAGGCCTCATTAATAGATTGAAAAAAAAGAAATATTAAAAACTTATTAATTACGATAATGCAAAAAACGTACATACAAAATGAACACAAAAAAAACGAACAATTCTTTTGTAAGTTTGAAAATATAATTCAACAATTCACAGAGTTAAAATCTTCAATTTTATGAATTTCAGCAATGCAAAGCACGTATAAAAAAACACAAAAAATATATTTCCCAAAAAAAACATTCTCTTCAAAATATGCAATTTCTTTCTAAGTTCCAGCATAGATTTCAAAATTTCACAACAACTAAAACCTTATAATTTACTAATTAAAATACTGCAAACCGTACATACAAAAATACACAAAAAAAAATCCCCAAATACTTCTTCGTCCCCAATAAAAAAATATTCGCGAATTTCAATTGCTTCCAAAATAGATTCCAAACAAAATTTGTTGGATTTTCTAACAACAGATATCCCCCCCCCCCCAACATAAAATATTGTTGTAAGTTTTTTTAAAAAAATTACAACAACTAATATAACTTTCTATATAAGTTATGGAGCTTATGACTTTTTTATAAATTGTGGAGCTTATGGAAAAAACATTTCAAACTGCTGACTATTCGCGAATACTCAAAACAAAAAAATTCTAATTCAGTACACATATATTCTATCAGCTTTTTCCGAATACATTATTCGAATCGTTCCCAAATATATTTTACATTGAACCCATAAAATATAATTTCGATTTAAAACTTAATCAAAACAACTATTTCTCACAATGACACGACGGTAATTTATAACAACGAAGTCATCTCTCAAAAAAAAACACAAATATTTAGGGTATTATTTGACCAAAAGAAAAAGATAAAAGAAATGAGCAGGTTTGAAAGTCATATGACAATTTGGAATATTCAAATTAGTAATTTGAGCTGGAATGCTCAAATATGTTTGTTTTTCCCATATAGTTGTGCAAATATAAGCCAATTTGAGTTATTCAATCTTATTTGTTTTTTGTGAAAAATAGTTAACATTTTTTCCCCTAGCATTTTAATATATTTTTTTATTTTTGTCGGTGGGTATTTATAGATTTTTTTTCCTGTTTTTTGCTGTTTTTTATTTTTTGGGGAAAATAAAAAGGCAGGTCGGGTTCGGGAACTTAGTGCGGCAGATGCCGCGGTCCGGGTGGTAAAATTTAAAGTTGGGAATGTCCGTATTCAAAAGCTGTTTAGATTTAAGTATATTGGATTTTTTAGAAAAAGTTTGCAGCTGTAAGTTGTTTAAATTTCAGAAATTGTTAGAATTGAGAAGTTATCAATTTTTAAATTAATTTCATGTTTATTGTACGATCAGTTTTGGAAGGCATTCAAAATTTTAAAAATATTCAAATATGGGATTTGATTGTATGATAAATAGCGATCGTTTTTCTTATGGTCATGTTGATATGTTCGTTTTCTTTTCGTCTATTAAATGCTCAGGATATGAAATGCACTCGAAATTTTAAAATATTGAAATTTGGAAGTTGATCATATGCCATAAATAGTCGACGTTTATTTTTGTGGGCATGTTGATATATTTGTTATATTTGTTCCAACGGATAGATTCGAAGTTATTGTTATAGTTAACTTTTCACATTGGAATGTGAAAAGTCATATGACATATTTGAAAGTCATATGACAACTCAAAAAATCTATTTGAAAATTTCAACTCAAAAAACACATTTACATATTTCAAAATTTAAGATATCTTCCAAATCTGATCATTTTGTACACATTAAAAGAATACAAATTTGAATACATTCCAATACGAACCATTTTCGAAACCTCACCATTCCTTTACGCGCAAACTTTCCCAAATTCAAATAATATTCACATTCCGAATTTTTTTTTTTACAAACATATTTGAAATTCATCAAACGGGCGCGGCATTGCCGCGCTAATATCCCTAGTATTTATAATTTTCATACTCCGTGTTACACAGGAATCCGAACATGGCGTACGTGTTCTTGCGATGTACATAAGCCTGAGCCCTACAACCGGGAATCATCTCGGCTCGCACAAACGCACTACGTACATAGTACCTCGAGCAAGTTGACGATGGAGGATCGGCACCTCGTCGTGATCCGGGCGAGGAGACCGGATTATCCCGGTAAGGGCGTGGTGAGCCAGGAAAGGTCGCAGCTTGTTGCTGCCGTGCACGACTGGTTCGAGGAGGCGCGCCGGTTCCGGGAAGCCGCCGGCTTCTGCTGTTGCATTGGCCTCCTCGACCCTGTCTCCAACATCGCCCTCAACGCCACCATCTCCGACGCCGAGGCCGCCGAACAGGCAGGCATGGTCGTCTTCCTCACCACCTTCTTCCCTTACCTCACCGACTGGGAGGCCGTGCACTACCTCCTCCTTGCCCGCCTCCACCTACTCGGCGCAGCCTGCCTCGTCCTCAAGGACCGCGCTATGGAGACCGCGCCTGGCCACGTCGACTCCATGCTAAGGACCGCCCTCAAGTGCGCCGCCCTGGCCGCAAGGCACCCGGAGCCAGACCGCCTCGTCGCAGCCTGGCTCTCCCTTTCTCCCCGTCAGCTGGACGACATCGTCGCCGGCGACCTCTCCACCGTTCGCCTCGGCGAGCTGGACGGTGATGCGGCCGTGGCGGCGAAGAAACTGTGGGAGCTCGCGGCGTCCCGGAAGCAGCTGCTGGAGGGCGACGTGCCGTGCTACTACCACACGAGGTCCCTCAGGCGCGCGCTCCCCGACAAGGTCCACCGGCACTACCTGTGGGCGCTTGCCAGGCTGCCGCGGCACGAGCTGCACGCTCGCTACCACCGCGGCCTGCTCGCGGCCGGCGGCTGCTACCAGGCCCGGTTTTGGCCCTAGGCGAGGTTGTGCAGCGCACAAGGGCCCATGGCTGAGGGGGGCCCATACCTACATATGTGTGTCTATGTACATTGGGCATTAATGGGCTGAAAATAATTAAAATGTAAAAGACCAAGCGGCAGCAGACCATAAGGGAAGAGGAAAAGGCGGGTGCCACTACGCGAAGGTAGCCCTTTGCAAAGGGAACTAATCGACCAGAAGACGGCCACGTGGCCAGCTACGTACGCAGCTCCCAACCCCACGCGCATACGGCTGCCGAAGCCCTCCCGTGCGCGTACTTCCCCTGACCTGCGCGAAAGTTTCTGGCAGCTCCCCGCGTGCGTACGTTCTACGATCGAAGCCCCCTGTGCATGATACGAATCTCCCCGCGCACGTCGGCTCGTACTACAGAACAAAGAGTTTGTACAATGCAAAATATTACGGCTCAGATTTGACTCGATAAATTTTAAGCAGAGCTCTAAATGTTTATGGCGTAATCTATATAAACACACATTGTACAACTAATACAGACACAGGTTGTATAATTATACAGATACAAGTTGTACAACTAAAGAGACACATATTGTACAACTACACAGACACAGGTTGTACAACTAAATAGACACAGGTTGTACAACTATACAGACACAAGTTGTACAAACGCATGTGTGCAACTAGATAGACACGGGTTGTACAACTAGACAGACACAGGTTGTACAGACACATGTTGTACAACTAGACAGATGCAGGTTGTACAACTACACATACACAGTTTGTACAGACACATGCTGTACAACTACAAACACAGGTTGTACAACTATACATAACCGGTTGTACAAAAAAAAGTTCGTCGAAACATATCAACATGGGATCTAGTTTTGAAGATCTCGACGCGAGGAGCTCAAAAGTGAAAACGGTTCGTAATTTGGATAAACGGTTCTCAAGATATTTCGTTTTTAAAATTCGGATTTGAAAAATAAAAGGCAAAAAGGGAAAACTGTATGCCCACGTACGTGTATGCCCTCCCTTTCTCGCTCATACTCCCCCACTTTCAATCTAATTGTGACACATGGCAGACATGTAGACAACCAAAATTGGATCATGTGAGGAGAAACCGACACTTGTCACAATTAGAACGATGGTGGGGTTATCTTTGCAAAGGGAAACATTTTTCTAGTGATTGCCGGAAAAGGCTGTACGCCAGGCCGCGGCTAGCTACGCCAATCGATCAATCCATCAATCAGTCGATCAGCTAGCCTCGCCTTTGTTCGCTCGTCGCATGATGTTGATCTTGATGATTTTTCTTTGAGTTAAAAGTGTTGCAAGTGACGATGGATAATTTGATGTCGGCACATGAGATTCTTCAGTTTGCTATCGGATCCTCTTGACTAGATTGTAGTCTCAGCTGAAAGAAGTTTCTCTAAACTGAAAGTACTGAAAAATTGTTTGAGGTCAACTATGTTACAAGACATTGAATGACTTGGCTATCGTGCTGTATTGAGAAGGATATTTTGGACAACATTGATCTGGAAATTGTCCTCAATGATTTTGCATCCAGAAATGCTCGAAAAAGTTTTTTTGTGAAGCACTCTGAAGCATTATTGACGACGAACTTATTGAAATTTTGTTCTTATTAGAGGTAATCAAATTAGAATGGAATATTATTTGTTATATTTTGCAACTCGTTTAGACTTCGTGTCGAAATATGATATTGATTAGTTGTTATATATAATTATTTATGGATATCCTGGCATAAGAATGTATGGTTGGATGCAAACTTTTAATTTTTTGCGCCATATGCGTAGATATATAGTAGTTATAGGGGCCAATTTTTCAACCTTTCCCTAGGGCCCCGAAAAATATAGAGCCGGCCCTGGCTGCTACGACCCGCTCGACGACCCCGCGTCCAACATCATCCTCAACATCGTTTGGTACGACGGGACGTTCCCGCCTGCGAGACGCGACCGGAAGGAGGAGGCCCTGGACATGATCGGTACCGACGCCCTATCGCGTGCCGCCAGCCGCTCGTTGTACGGCATACTGTCTTTCCTCTGCACCCGCTTCGACGGCCTCTCGGAGCATGACGCTGTCCGTTGCCTCCTCGACGCCAACGCCGACCTCCACGCCGCTTCCCGGGACGCCGAACGTCGCGGCCACCGTCCACGCGCCGGCACCAACCTGCAAGAAGCCTACGTGGCCGCCGCCACGGCCGCGGGCCACCCGGACGCCAACGCGCAGGCGGCGTTTCTCGCTCAAGGTTGCGTCGACGCCTTGGCCCTGCAGCAGCTGGAGTCCCCGGAGGACGTCCTCAAGCTCGCCGCACTGCTGTCTCCGGCAACGCCGCCGGAGCCGGCAGCTCCGGAACCGGCGACCAAGCTGTACTGGGCCATCATAATTCATAAGGGACCGGAGGAGGCAGTTCAGGGCCGACCAGGCGAAGATCTTGAGGAAGGTGAAGGTCGCATTGGACCAATACGCGGCGGCGCAGAAAAACACGACGTACGAGCTCCACGTCATCTGCGGCGTGAATGAGGGCGTCTCCGGCCCCGCCGAAATCCCCAGCACCGACAGCAGCGTCCATCTACTACCGTACAGATACAACCGCTCCCACATCAACTTCCTGGCGACAAACAGCGACGGCGCGCCGGTGCTGTTCTTTGCCGAGTGCCACAACTACAACGACGGCGAGGAGGAGGAGGTGTCGCTGTGCGTCCCGGTGGGCGTACCGCCACCGAGAGCCTGTGTGGTTCGGTGCCTGTACTGCGACAGAAAAGGGGGCAAGATCGAGCACCCGGCGTCGACGGAGTTCCACGGGCGGGACAAGGAGTTCGAAGCGGCGGCGCGAGGCGGTAGGCAGGTTGAGCAGGTGCACAGGAATGATCACATCATCGAGAGAAGCGAGCATCATGCGCAGCGCATGTGTGTGCTGCAAGAGGATTCTATATATGTCGACAGCGACGGGGCGATCTGCGATGATGATCGGGAACTTCTTTCCATGTGTGAATTTGAAGAGTGAATTGTCGAACCACATTTACTTTAGATTTAACCACCTAATACTCCCTCCGTTTATAATTATTTTGCGTTCTGGGTTTAGTGAAAATCAAAATGTATGAAATTTGACTAAATATATAGGAAAAAATATAAACATTTACAACAAATTTTTAATATTATTAGAATCCTCATAAGATATATTTTCATACTGTTCAAGATATCATCCGATATTCTGATAAATCGGTCGATTTATCGCTTCTCGGTGACCGATAAGATATATCGGCCGATGGCCGATATGCCGATAAACAGGTCGATTTACCTCTTATCTTGGGTCGACCGATAAGTTCTGGGACGGAGCCAACCCTCAAGCTTGGAGGGGCAGAATCTTTTTTGAGGGGGCTAAAATGGCTTAGAGCTACTAATTATGACATGAGTATTAGGCAATTAGTGGAGAAAATCTGATTGTTGGGGGTGGCTTAGCCCCTGCTCGTCCCCCTTCCTCCGTCCCTGGATAAGTTCTCGATAAGCGATATCCCAAACATTAAATATTATAACTGTTGATATTTTCTAATATATACTTGGTCAAATTCTGAAAAAGTTTGACTTAGAAAAAAACCAGAACACGAAGTAAATAAAATGGAGGGAGTAAATCATATATGCAGGGCCATGATACGTGGCACTACTGAGATTCATAGTCAGCATGCCTACACAATACTGAAACCACGTTATGACATGTCGAATTCTGCAGCTAGCCCAAATATCTACACGGCATGCTACATGGCGCTATGAAATATTAGCACGGCGCCCAGGTGTCATGGTGTTTACCCGCTTCTGTCTGTGAACATTTTCCTCCAGGCCGTGGGTGTCCACTTACCCAATTAAGTGGGATGGGTTTAGCAGCGCCGTGGGCTAAGACAGTGAGAATACCCAACAGTCTCTTTGGCTACTGATCACCGGTGCTCTGTCTGTTTGAGAAAATTCAAAAAAATATTTACAATTTCCAAACAAATCTGAATTCTTTTTTGTATTGAAACAACTATACTCAGATCTTTAAATTTCTTAGTTCAAAATGCAAAATATTTGCATTGTGATTTTGCCGTGGAAAAAAATAGCGCGATATAGCATATCTAGAGGGACCACAGTAAATTTTTCCACTTTTGCGCGCTATGGTGCTATTCACGAAATAGCACGCTATCGTGCTAAAACATCGTAACTTTAGCGCGCTATTTTCTGTTTCCAGCCTATCGGCGAAAAGCACTGTGTTTTCCACCTTACGAAGAAACAGAAATTGCTTTCTGTTTGTCTTGATGTTGAACCACAATCTAGTAGTTTCTCTTCTTAACTAAAAGATGCCATCGCTAATGGTAATGATTCTACATAAATAATTTATATTATGTTGGTCCGTGGGATGTTGATTTTAATCTTCTAGACAATTAGAGAATGTTTTTTGTACATGGTTATGCATATATTGTTCTGCAATTTCCGGACTATATCCTTTATTCTTGTATAAAATCCTTTATTTTCCAGCTATATTTGGTATTTTTCAGAACGCTATATTGAAATATCAACGCGGATTTGGTGCCTAGGGGTTAGTGGTGCATATGGTGGCCACCGTTGGATAAAGTGCACATGTACTCCCTTGATGAATCCATACTTGGAAGAGCCGTCCCTGCATGCAACGGCGAAAGGTTTCCGTCTATTTCTCTTTGCCTCTTTGCATGTGCTGCCGTCCACAAGACACTAGACATAAATCAGGGGTGGAAATATTGTTGTGTGAATCTTTTTGCATGTGCTAGTCGGCCACACCTTTTTAGACAATTCCAAAGGTCAAAATTCACAAAGGGTGGTGGATGGATGCGGGTGTCCAAAAGCACAATATCTACACAACAATTCCTGTGTTGTACATGCATGGTGGTGTTTCGTCTTTTTCTTAAACTTTAAGGTTACTACAAGTTTTTCGCGGAAAACTCTATGTTGGCCAGAAGGTTGACTATGCGTCTTTTAGCGACGTGGTTACTTTCGACACAACATATAGGACAAATCTGTACAATTTCCCATTCGGACTTACAACCACTTTCAGAGTATTATATTCGCGGGCGTGTTGCTGACTGAAGAAACCATCGATGCCTTCAAAGTGGACCTTCAGAAACTTCGTTGCAGGCTTGCAGCCATGGGATCTACCGGTCCCAAGACCATCCTGACCGCCAGAAAATTCTCGTGCGTGGACATATAACGTGTCTTTGGGCCCTGGCTGTTGATACTTTTTCGCGCCTACCATGGTTCATTGTCCTCGGGACCATCTTTTTTGTGTTGCGTGTTTTGACTTATTTCTGTCACGTCTTTGCAGATCAATGCCACCAGATCACGAAAAGCAGGGTACACCTCCTAGACAATTTCCCTCGCTCGCTTGAATTCCTTAAGGACTATGTCCAATCATGAAACATTGCATGTGATGGGTATAGAATTGTCTAAAAGAGATGGGTAGGAGAGAGAAAGAGGAATCAACAAGCATGATTTTTGTGCTCTTGGTGTGACGTCGTGACGGTTTGCCGTTTGCATTGGAACCAATCTTGTGCTCCCTATAGTATATCCAACGGTTAGATGAGGGTGCACCACTATCCCCCATGGCACACCACTATTTTGCATTGAAATATAGCACGATATAACGTGTATAGCATCTGAAGGAGGCCGCCACTATTTCTTTTAGCACGCTATTTTTACCTTGGATTGCACACATGTAGAATACATCCTTGAGAACATTATAATCTCGTGAGGAAAATTTCTTAATGTATTAGGGTAAAACATCAGCTCTATTAGTTTTTTAAGCAAGGTTCGTGAGTGATTTTTATTTCGTGGGTAAGATGAGCACGCAGCAGAACGTTTCGCATGTGCAACTCGTCCGCAGGCTTATAGATGGACGTCACTCTGGCTACGTCAGAGCATCTGGTTTGACGAGTGGCATGATGTTGATCGGATGAACTACGTTTGAAACGTGTGTATTCAGCTGTAGGTAAACGTCCAAATATCTATTAGTATGACGTTAGAACGTTGACGTGTACTTAGGTGTCACCCACGCCGTTCCAGCATCGGCCTGGTACTTACGCGAGACTGGTAGCCTGGCTTGAAGCGGTCAAAAGAAAGTGCAACCTTTAGAAAGTTCTTTGTCCCAATTCCGCTCGTTTAAGATTCTTCTTCGACCAACTCTCTAGCTTCAAGGACTTGCAACAGCAATTTCACGGAAAGATCACAAAGGAGACGGCAATGCTGGCGTTACCAGGTCTTGGGCACTTATTAACCGAATGATGGGATGAATTTGACAAGTTAAATATGAAACATATGAGCGTCTTTTTACAAGCCTTCAGCAGCAGAATGGTGGGTAGTCTACCAAATGTTCTGTTCGTGCCTAAATAAAAGCGCACAAAAAATCCTAGAAGCATACAGTGTAGTCTAAAGACTATCATGCATGCAGACTGCCGAGTCTATTCTCGCCAAACAGCCCGTCAACCACGGCTTACAGCAACCTAACAAGATGAAACTCTGAACTATGTACACACTATAAAGCAGCAGTGCAGCACATTAGTTAAACCACTGGCAATCTGCAATCCCAGTAGCAAGATGGCTCCCACTGCGCAACACATCCACATCATCATGGGGCTCCTCCTCCTGGTATGCTCCTATTACATAGACGACGCTTCAGCCAAGCATCACAACACCACCCCCACAGACACTGTGCCTTGCCTCCCAGCTCAAGCTTCTTCCCTGCTCCAGCTAAAACGCTCCTTCATCCATGCAAACCTATCATCGTGGCGAGCTGGAAAAGACTGCTGCCACTGGGAGGGCATCGCCTGCGACATGGCCTCCGGAAGAGTTGTTTCCCTGAATCTCGGCATCGATCTGGAGATCCGCCGCATCGACCCTGTAGTTCTAAACCTCACCTCTTTGAAGAGTTTGAGATTCAGAACTGCAGGCATTTCCGAGGGGCTCTCTTGTCTGAGTAAGCTTCCATCACTAAACAGTCTGGAGCTCCACGGGTCCAACTCTTGGAACCCAGAACTAACATCAGTTGGTAATATTAAGCAACTGATATCACTGCGCCTTGAGGCCTTTGATTTCTCACAATGGTCGCCGCCTTCTTGGATCGGCAGTCTGAAGAGTTTGACATATTTGGGCATGTATGGTTGCAGTTTCAGTGGGCCAGTACCCTATCAGATTGGCAATCTTGCAAATTTGACACAGCTGGAATTAGAAAGTTGCAACTACACTGGGCAGCCAATTCCTTCATGGATCGGAAATCTTACGAGATTGATCAAGTTGGGGATCCAAGATTGTGAATCATCAGCTGGTTCAATTCCCCCAACAATTGGAAACTTGACCAAGCTTGAAGTTATCCACCTACGGCACAACAACCTTGTTGGTGAGATCCTAACTAAGAATGTGACATACTGCTTATTATGTCCGTAACTGAACACATACTATAATAATTGATGCACCTTTTGTGATCTATTTAAATATGAAGTATTGCCAAGAAAAAGGAAAATTACTCGGTTTTTAAACAGGTGAAACAATGATATTAGCACATGCACTTAGGGAAAGAGTAAACATTTTGCAGAATAATCATCTTTATTTGAACTTAAACATTTTAGTTGAAACAAGTTTTATGTATAGCTGTGAAAGGTACACAGGGAAATTTTGTTACTTTTTCCTAGGACGCTGTGCAATTTTGTTTACAACCATAGACAATAGTATTCAGTAAGTTAGTGAGCTAAAAAACACTTATTATATTCGCCTGCCAATTGTGCTGTTTATCTAGAAATGATGGTAGTTGCATGCATAGTTTAAAATGAGGTTATTTTAATAATTTGGGCATTAATGGTGTTGTTTCCATGTTTAAAAATATAGGTCGAATTTCATATAAAAAATATATGAACACAATAGCACACCTGAACTCAAGAGTTATTAACAAATCAAGGAGTAATTTACATTTTCTTTTGTACATCATGATATATGTTTTGGTAATTGATCGGTATACCCTTATTTATGCAGGGAAAATCCCAAAATCTGTGTTCGCTCTTCCATCATTGCAAGTACTTTGCCTAAACAACAATCAACTTTCTGGTTATCTTGAAGACATTCCTTCCCCGGTGTCTTCACCCTTGTCCATTATTGAGTTGAACGACAACCAGCTAAGTGGGCGTATACCCAAATCAATCCTTCAACTTAAACATCTTCAACATCTCAACCTTGAATCAAATAGATTGTCAGACACAATCGAACTAAGCTCTTTTTGGAGGTTGAAGAGTCTCCATTTCCTTAGTTTGTCTAATAACAAGCTATCAGTCATCACACACAAAGAAAGTGGTGATGTTTCAAACTCTCTTCCTAACATCCACAACTTATATCTTGCATCCTGCAACCTCACAAAATTTCCAGCCTCATTGAGATATCTAAATACAGTTTCTGTTCTTGACCTTTCAAATAATAAAATTAATGATGTGGTACCAAGTTGGGTATGGGAGAATTGGAAGGACCAGCTTGAGAGCTTGAACCTCTCCCGCAACATGTTCACTACTTTGGAGAAATCTCCTTCTCTTGTTCATATGTCACGTCTAACTGTTCTTGATCTCAGTTTTAATAGCCTCCAAGGAAGCGTACCAATACTGGTAACTTCAATGCCCGGGAATGTGTTGGATTATTCAAACAATAACTTCTCTTCCATTGTACCTAACTTTGGAAGATATATTAGAAGTTTCTATCTCAATTTGTCCAAGAATAAATTAAATGGTCATGTACCCTCTTCCATCTGTGGTGCAAGCCATCTCAATATCTTGGACTTGTCTTACAACAATTTTAGTGGATCGATTCCATCATGTCTAATAGAAAGGGGAAATATAGCCGTGTTAAAGTTGAGACAAAATCAAATTAGTGGGCCATTGCCTGAAAATATTAAAGAAGAATGCAAGTTTCAAACATTAGATCTGAATGGAAACCAAATTCAGGGTACAATACCTAGATCATTGTTAAATTGTCAAGAGTTGTCGGTTCTTGATGTTGGCAACAATCAGATCGTCGGTTCTTTCCCATCTTGGTTGGGTGCTCTTCCAAATCTTCGGGTCCTTGTCTTACGGTCCAACCAGCTCAATGGCACAATAAAAAATTTGAAGACTGACCATCGCATCATGAACCACTTCGCAAGTTTACAAATACTTTGTCTGTCTTCCAACAAATTTTCTGGACGCCTTCCAAAAGATTGGTTTAATACATTTAAAGCAATGATGGAAAATGTCAATGAGGATGGACGAGTTTTGGGTTATTACACAAACACAACACATGGATTTTATCAAGATACTATTACCATCACTCTTAAGGGGTCTGATCTTATTTACACCAAAATTTTGACCACTTTCAAAGCGGTCGATTTCTCAAATAACTCATTTGATGGTCCTATTCCAGAGTCAGTTGGGAGTCTTGTTTCACTTCATGGGATTAATATCTCGTCCAACAACTTCACTGGACATATACCGTCTACTTTGAGTAACTTATCTCAGATGGAGTCATTGGATCTCTCCCAGAACCAACTCTCGGGGAAATACCACAAGAGTTAACATCTCTAACCTATCTTGCTTGGTTGAATCTTTCACACAACAACTTATTTGGAAGAATACCGCAGGGCAACCAGTTCTTGTCATTTCCCAATAGTTCATTTGAAGGAAACATGGGCCTATGTGGAAGTCCACTCTCTATACAATGTGAATCTACAAGTTCAATTGCCCCAAGTACGTTGACCCATCCTGAATGTGATAATTTGTGCCAAGATAGACGTGATGCCATCCTGCTCTTCTCATTTGTTGGGCTGGGGTTTGGAGTGGGCTTTTCACTGGCAATTTTGTTCACTATTTTGGCACATAAAAAGGATGGGCCAAAAGCATTGGTAAATTCGGAAGCTATACCTCAAGCACTGAATATACTGTATGATCATTGCATTTCCTGAACAGGGATACAGGGATATGTCGCATGTTTATTTATTGTATCTACTTGTCGATGAGACAAGTTGACGAATTAACTTTGTTTTGGTATAAAGTGTATTTTTAGATAAAACTGTAGACAGTACATGTGTGCTTGATTAATTCCATTGGATGGATTGCAAATATTGATGAATCAAGTGATATCATTGCGAATAATATGTATTACATAACTTTTCCCTAAAATAAAAGGATATAAATTATGTTTATGTTTCACACTTGTCAAATGAGACATTGCACCGTGGCTTCTATTAAGTGTTTTGAGTCCATTGCCTAGCGATGTAGGAGTAGAAGACTTCCACGGGTAGTTCAATGCTCATACCTGACCAGAGTAGCGCAGACTCCGGCAGCGCTCGCGTCTGCCCCCAATCTGCGCCAGAAACAACCCAGCCGTAGCCCGCGTGACCCGACCTCCTCCACGTCCTCTCCCGTCGGCCGGCGATGGGCACCGGCCATCAGCTTGCTCGATCTCGCCTGCTTATTTCCCTCGCCAACCTCCGCGGCTATTCCATGGCGATAGTCTGGGGAAGAACCGAAGAAGCCCTCTTGGGGGAGGACAGGAGCAAGGGTCCGAGGAGGAGGATTCCGGTCAGCATCCACCGATGTTCACTGTGATTTGGGAATTTCCATCGATATGTAGGGAAGATGAGGATAGGAGTGGCAAATGACAGGAATTGATTCTTTTAGGTTGTGCTCAATGGTCAATGCGATATAATCGTTGACTCATTATAGCTTTTACTAGAGGCTGGGGCGCCCCTCGGGGCGCCTCCTCGCCAGTCCTTGGCGTCCCAATCAAGTAGGAACAAGAGAGCCTTTACTTAAAGCAATTGGGTCAAGTAGGCCACATATAGGTTGCATTCTGAAATCAATTATGGCTATTGTAAGAATACTGTGTTGTTGTACTATATATATGCTTATGTGATGTGTATATGCTATTGTTCCAGCCAATTGAAAGATCCATATAGAGAAAGCATTAATGATAATAGTGTTATACAGATTCCAAGCTATGAACCTTGAATAGGAATAAGATACAAAAACAAACTGCTTCTCAAATCTATAAATTAGAAAAGTATGAATATCTGTTACCGCTTCAGGTCAGTGCCATCATTGAATTCACAAATTTAAATTGCAGGAGCACATGCAAGGACAAAAATATGAAATAGCATACTTATGCTACAATGAATAAATAAACTATTAGAAGTGGCCAACAAATTACTTGAAGTGTTTGTGTTAGTAAATTTACAGGAATAAGAATAGTAAAATATAGCAACATGCCAATATTCATCAGCTCGTCCACCTCATCCTTCATCTAATCTAGTCCCTATAGTACCAGCTCAGCTGCTTCTCGAAAAAGTATAATACAACACCATCGGAAAAGAAGGAAACCAGCGCCAACTCTAGCATGGGCAGCGCAACTTCCTGAGGTTGTTGTAGGAGAGACCACCGCGCCAACAATACCCCATCCCGGCAGCCAAGCCAAGCCATTCATCCATCAGACAATGGAATTAGATCTCTGAAACTAATGAAGGCACACTGAACATAAGAGGAAAATAAAAGAAGATGTAGCACGGTAAGTGAATCCACTACAACTGAACTGAAGCTATGAAGGAAATCCACTTCTATTTACCATAGAGCAGTCTACATATCATGAATAATTTTATTCATAGAAATCAGATCAAAGATCACGCCGCGTTGTAGCGTTTTAAAGATATGACGATATATCTTTCTAAGAGAATAGACGGAGTAGGATGATTTGGATCCTCACGGGGCTACTTTTCTTTCGTCTAGTACGCCCTGTCATGTATGACTTTTTTTCTTTTTGGTCTCGGCCGTGTCATGTTTGCTTCTCCTATATCAATATAAAAGGCAAAGCTTTTGCCTCGTTTCAAAAAAAAAAAAAAAATCTAAAACCGGTAGCACACATCTATTATTTATTCCAACTCCTTTGCCAACAGTTTGTCCATCAACTCCTACCCAAACATAGCAAGTTCAACCTGTTTAGTATGCTGCAC
Source organism: Poa pratensis (assembly GCA_947311845.1). Classification (NCBI taxonomy): domain Eukaryota; kingdom Viridiplantae; phylum Streptophyta; class Magnoliopsida; order Poales; family Poaceae; genus Poa; species Poa pratensis. The sequence goes on from CAMZMU010000100.1 coordinate 22,965,499, forward strand.
AAATTCATGTTGTTTGTTCAAACAGTACTGTAAATAAATAAGCCAAGCGTGCAACAGATCTGCATGCCATCACCAAAAGACACCACTCACTGTAATGTCCAAGTATTACTGTACCCAATCTTATGCAATTAGTAAACATTCTTTGAATCCAATCATGTAAATGTCAGGACGTTTCCCATATAAGATCAGCTCTATAAATAGTAAGCAAAAAAATCCACAGACAATCCTACTTTGTATACAGCAAGGCCCACAAAAATAGTGCTATGTGATACATCAGGGTATACTATACCACACATTCTCACTATAAAATAACTTGATGACACCGTGTTCAACTTTATACAAGAATGCATACATTGTCAGTATACATGTATCAGGACAAAAACCTGAAATTAATGAAGCAGCTAACTGATCTGAGAAAAAGTGTTCTTGCCCAATAGAATAGGAGTCTTGTGATGAGGACAATGAGCAAAACGTTGAAGCCGATATGAGCAGCTCCAAAGCACAGATCAGAAAATCGTTGATGCCTATGAGGGGCTATGAAGCACAGCTATATTTCACCAATATAATGCACGATGAAGCCCATGTAGAAGATAACAAAACTACTGGAGAAACACATTTACAAGCTCAAGACTGTTATCCAAAGTTCTTAAATTCTAAGTGATAATATTTATTTATCTGAAATTCTAATTGCAGACAACAAAAATGATGTTTCAGTATTCAGGATTGCAGAAGATACGAATACCCCTCTCAAGGGGCGATTAAAAACAAGTACAAGAACAAGGACATTCACAGCTGCATGGCTACTTGAAAGGGCAATGAAATGCAAGTAAAAGAAGTAGGTGAGCAAAAGAAGAGAATACGTATTAACCAACCTCTTGTAAAGAAAGACTTTGGAGGCCGGGTAGGATCAGAAGTTATATACGTAGTCAACCAGCTTCTAAACGGAAATCCTTTCCTTAAGATCCTTGCACCGCCGAGAACTACAATCAATATATACCAAACTATTGTCAATTCATTTGCTCACTAATTAGCAGAATATACTTCTCAGCAGTTGAGGTTATAAAGATCAGAAAGGCTCGAGAAAACAAATGAGAAGGGAACAAAAGGGAAATAAGAAAGCGGTAAAAAATAACCTTCAATCCGATGGTTCTATGGAGTTTCTCGGCCAACCCATCATAACCTCTGTAGCTATCCATCTCCTTATCTGAAAAGAGTGGAGAATAAACATCAAATAAAACGCTTGAAAAAGGAACACCCCTGGAAAGGTAGACCAAACTTAACTCGAATCAACTATTGTGGATCTGGATGGGAGAGAAATGGCAGAGCAGATGATAGGACGCAACCAGAAAATTGACGCAGATGGTGATAAAGACATGCTGCAAGAACAGAACTTGGAAGGAAATGCAGATCGTACCACACACACCTTCCCTGCATGTTTCCTCCACAACGCATGTGTCATTGAGCGACCCCGTCTTCCCCGTCAACAATTACCACAACACAAGAGTTAAAACACTATGCTGACCCGGTAGTAAGTAGTAACAACTACATATGTGGAATTACATTTGATATTGCAGTATGAGTTTCAAATGCTAAAATTATGATCTAAGTGAAATATCTAATATGATTATGATATTTACACATTATTTACTTTATGCTGCTCCAATCATCTTTTTCAGCAGATACTATCATTACTGACAGCTCCATGCCCTTTCCTTATCCACTATATGATAGTACTGTCTTTTAAAGCTTCAGTTTGACCAGATGCCGGTATACAGAATATGAGCAAATGAAACACTTCCAAGCTAGTTAACGTTCTTAACAAACCTTTTTGTTACTGCTTTACCTCAAATGTGTACTTTGAACACTGAAGAGGCACCATACTTGATGGTGCTACAAGGTCAACTTCCTCTAGTCCTTCCCTTTTGAAGAATTCTAGGAAACGAGGCATTGTTGTCTTTGAACCCCTCCTTCCTAGCGGAACTTTACTCCTAGACATAAATGATTATTTGTCACTCTGAAAGTTAAAATGAGTTGAAGGAAACAAACATACAAAAACTTGCTGAACTATAACATGTTGCTTCAACAAAAATAATACCCAAATTTTGGTTTTCTGCTATTATCTATAAATCTACCTGCAAATAGTTCATCAAGCGCTCCATGACTATAAATCAAAAAATAGTATTTAGTAATCACTCCAGAAATAAACTTAATGTCGAACTCTTAGTCAGAAGCTTATCTCATACAAAAGAAGTCAGTGAGCAATTCGTCTTCTCACAAAGTCAGTGAGCAATACGTCTTCTCTCATGAAGAGGATGACGAGGGAGAGAGGATTTGGCTAGCCGTGGATGAATACATGTAGAGAAGGGAAACCACAACGAGCTGCTGCGGGAGGGGCCGCGAGTACCTATATGCATATGGCTCTACAGCCAGCCACCGTCGGCTTTTTGCTGACCTTCGGACGGAGGGGCATCTGGGAGGGTCGCCGCCGTCTGAACCCCAACCAGTGACGCTGCTCTCGCCTCCGAATCGCTGCAACTGGACGAGATTTGCTCCGCCCATCGACGTTATTGCCTGAACGATGCGCACCACCAGGGCGGACCAGCGTTGCAGGTCGTGTGCTTCGTCGAGCAGCAAGCCACTGGTGCGTCACCACATCCACCCTGTTCGAGTTCACATACAACATGTACCTGCGAGCACGGGCGACGAACAGGCATCAGCAAAGGAGGAAGAGGCGAGGTAGAGGAAGACGAGATAAAGCGGCGACGGCTGACCGTGTAATCTCCACCCCACGGCCTCCCTCCTCGCCGCAGCCCGGCACCAGGGAAAGCACGAAGGGTTGGCGGATCTGGCGGAGCCAGCGCCTCTCCCGCGGCTTTGCTATACCTGCACTCCTCCTTCCGAGCACCGGGGAGAAGGCGCATTAATGGCGACGGGGGAGGGGAGGGGGCGCGGGAGATGAAGGCGGGTGGCGGCGGTCTGGAAAACGAGCGTGAGGGGATTTGGTTGCTAGGGTTTCTCTCATAGCCACCTCGGGTCACCAAGAGTCCAAGACGAGGAGTCGCGCCTGTTTTTTTTTTCTCCTTGCCACTCGCCCAACCGCAACGCCTAGCCCATCGAAAAGGACAAAAGAAGAGCGCCACGTGGACATCGCGAGAGGGCGCCCAGGGGGTGGGCACTTGCTTGTTCTCAATTTATATACTATTATTAAAAGAGCAAACATGTTCGGGATATATTAAATTTGTGCCGTTCAATATTTGGCCAATGGTCCAGATTGCTCCAATGTTTGACAACTCAACACATCTTTTCGTTTCGTGATAATTACGGGATTTGCCACCACTAAAAGAAACTTCAACACTTTCCGGTTCCTGAAGAAGTCGTGCTCCCGGCGACGACGAGCATGCGGCCGACGCATGTGGGCTCCAGGCTCGGGCTGTCCAGGCTGAACGGGCTCACCAGCGGGTGGTCCCTGGTCGAACCGGACAGCCATGTGGTGCGCCAGGCTACCGCCAGCGGACACGCCGGAGACAAACACCCGGCGGGAGTCGACGAACTCGGCGAGCCACAGGTTATCGGAGGAGGCGATCAGCTGGTCGCGGAGCCAGAGGAGGGCCGCTGCAGCGTCCTCGTGGGCCGTGGGGAGGCGGTGCTCTGGCGCCAGCGGTAGTCAGAGGAGAGCACGACCGCAGGTAGCTCGGAAAGCGAGGCGGAGGCAGTTGGCGTGTGTCGTGGGCCACGAGCAAGAGCCGACGCAGAAGCCGCCCCCGTGTAAGTACACGAGCACAGGCAGTTTCTCATCCGTCCTTCACGTCGCGGCGGCCTGTACATGCGTAGGCCGAGGCCGCGCCCGGCGTCGTACACAGCGTTATTCCACTCGACGCGGCCGTCGTCGGCAGTGACCGTGGCGGGATCGTATTGTATTGGACTCCTCGACTCAATTTTCCAACAGCTATGCTTATTAGAGTTGTACAACATGCTAATTCTTTGATCAGTTTTGGGACACTAGGTTATCTGAATGTAGATTGACTTTTTCATCGTACCTGGCAAGTGTATGAACTAGCAATTGTTAATCTGTGAGTGACTGGAGTAAGCTGCAAAGTTTATTCTCTGGTTGTTACATAAGGCTGAAGTTGGTCATTGTTTCTTACAAGACCAGATCTTTATTTTTGGCTGTTAATAGTAGACTTCTGAAACTTGTAGTATCTCTGTCTGTTCACCAACACTTCTCTGCCGATTATAGAGACCAATACAGTTAACAGAGGATTATCACCAGGTGTGTGCTTCAGACAGATCACCAAAATAAGAGCACTTCTCTGCCGATTATAGAGACCAATACAGTTAACAGAGTATTATCACCAAGTGTGTGCTTAGATCACTTACCACTTATATTTTGCAAAGAGAACATCAACAGATTTTGGGGAGACCTGAATGCCACAAATTACTTCGAACATATTATATATACCACCTCTCTTCCTAATTGTAAAACATCTTATAATTAGGAACAAAGGGGGTGTAGTATATATCATTCCAGCTACATATAGTGGACCAAATCTTGACACACCAATAACTTAACATACAACACTTACAACTTCACCGACGACGAAATAAGAAATTGAAACAGAAATATATATATATCGGCAATTTTATACTCCCTCCGTTCACAAAATGATGTCTCAATCTTTTCTAGATTTGTATGTATGTAGACATACTTTAGTGTGTACATACATCTAAATTTACATAAAGTTGAGACATCCTTTGATGAACGGAGGGAGTACAACAATTTATTCAGCGAGACTCGCCAACAGTCTCAGCTCCGTTTGCATAGTGAACTGTCTGAACTTTGCAAGCCAGTCTCTCGTCACCAGGAGAAGCACAGATAGTGCAGTCGGGACAACACTCAGCCTTGCAGTTATCCCCTTCATCGTCGGTGAGCAAAGATCGATGCCATGGCCAGCGCATAAACGCACGGGCACTGTCTATAAGACGTATTTAAGTGGCCTGGTAAAAAAACTCGGTGAAACAAAATAATCTTCAAAACAGATGTCTATATAATATAAATTATGAGTCGTGCGTTGCGGTCTTCTCTGCTGCAATGCTTTCAGCCGGCACCGGCACAAGCCCGAGTTCCATCCGCATGTACTGACAAGAGAGGCGAGTTGTGCTGGCGGGGTGAGGAAAAGTATGTACAAGGGGACGTCAAGGAAATAGGTGGCCCTGATGAATTCTCATCGACCATAAGGTGTCGCAGGAGTGTGCCTAATAGGGGAGTTTCAACAGGAGACGTGCGTGGCACGTGCAAATTTACCAGTACTATTAAAAGACCAAACATGTTGCGGATACATTAAATTGTACTCGTTGATTATCTAATCAACGGATCAGATCGAGATCGTTCCAACAATGTTGAGCACCTCAACACACCACCGCGAAACTTTTTTTCCGTGTTTCTTTTGTTTCCCCACGGCGACGATTATCCTGGACCTCCCGCACGACCCAGACCCGAACCACCTCCTGACCGCCGCTCGCCGCCGACCGCTGGCTCAGCCTTCCCGCGCGCCGGCGACCGCATGCCCAGCCTTACCACGCGCTGGCGACCGCCGGCCCGGCCTTCCAGCGCGCCTCCGGCCGTCGGCTCGGCCTTCCCGTGCGCCCATGTGCTCGACGCGTCGCCACCGGGAGGCTGCGCACCTCAGCTCGCCGCGCCACCGCCGGGAGGCAGCGCCCTCTTCTCTCTGCGCTGACGCCGGCATGCACTCTCGCGCTGCTCCCAGAAGGGCCTCTCCCCGTCGCCAGCTCCCCGGCATACCTACCACGTCGCTCCCAATTCCAGCTGCAACCATCGGCACGATCCCCAACTACCCGCCACTAGCAACGGCGCTGTCGCCGTAGTTCGTCGACGTTTCCCTGCTGGGCACTCACCACCGCCGCCGCGCAGGCCCTTGCTCCGTCGCGACCCCGCGATGGACTCAGCAGGAGCGCTGGCCCGAGAAACGCGAGGCTGTGCCTCACACCAACAACCTGCGGACGTCTCGACGCAGCGAACAGCGAGAGACATTTCAGTTACAGGAAAATCGCATCTCGCTGCTGCTATCCCGCCATAACTTTCCGAGACGCCAAGCTCGCACGATGGTGTGGCGGCGCGAGGCACAGCTAGGCGCCGGTGTGCCCAGCTATCCCTGCATGCTAAGCTGCTGTATTGCTAATGTGGTTCTGTAGCTAGCATCGATCCATAAAGAATTGAAGAGAGACCATGATTAGAGGATAACGGTTACTAAGCTAATGTGTGGCGGAGAATATCTGGGCCGATTTCAATTTTGTATCATGAAACAAATTTAACTGGCTTGATAAACTAACTCAATGAAACAAATATAAATTCAAAGACATGTTTATATTAAAATAAATTATGATACATGCGTTGCACGTGCACTGCCACTAGTGGGCTCAAAAGATCAAATCCCACTTGAGCCAATATTCTGTCGATCTCGACTGCTATGGGTGGGAATTTGTTTTTGAAAAACCCACGTGAACATGCTCCCATCATCAGGGCCTGGTGGCGAGATTACGGATGGCACCCGCCGGATTCGGGGCTGGGTTTGGCACCCCTATACCCGCTCCCGCCCCCGCCACCCACCTCCATACCCGCCGGAGGGTCTAGATCTCCACCATACCCACAACCCCGCGGGTACCCGCCAAGCTTTTGAGCTCCATGCTCCTGTCCCGCGGCGGAGGTGGTGCCGGCTGGACTGGCCGCGGTACGCGAAGGAGCGGAGGCCGGCGGCGTGGGTGAAGGGTAAGCGGGGAGTGGAGACAGCGGTGGATAAGAGATGGCCGGGAGAAGAGGCGGCACAGAAGCGGCGACGCGGCACAGAAGGGGCGGCGCGACGTAGGCAGCTGGGGAGGAGGTGCGCTGGCGGGCGGCGAGGCTGGGGAGAGGCGGATCGAGATGCCGACAGATGACAGAGAAAATTGGGATCGAGGGACAGAGAAGAAATGGCGGCGCTGTGATGCGTTTGGTGGAAGGTGCGTAACGAGTGGATTGACTCGTGGTCTCGTCGTGGTTTCTTTTGGCAATGATAGGTGGGCATGAGCTTACCTTTTCTTTGTATGCGGGTTAAAGGGTACAAGTTTGGTACCCCATACCCGTCTCCGCTAGAACCGACGGGTTTGGATTTCCGCACTAAGCACACCCACGGGTTTTTCTACACCAAACCCTCCCCATTTGAGGCGGGTACCCATCGGGTTTGAGGTTATCGAGTACCCATTGCCATCCGGAGGCGATATACTCGCGCCCCGGCCCTCCTCGAGCCGTTGTCGTTGTTAGTCCGCTGCTCCGACTTCCTACTAAATCTTCTTCCTGATTCCGGCTCTGGTGAACCCCACCTGAAACCCTAAGGGCATCTCCACTCGTCCCCCCCAGCGCCCCCCAGGAGGCGAAACAGCGCTGTTTGGCCCAAATAGCGCCGATTTTCTCCCAGGAGCCCCCCAGGAGCCCAAATAGCGCCCTTTTTGCGCCGGCGCACCCAGGCGGAACCCAGCCCATTGGGTTGCGCCTGATGGGGTCGGCGGAAGGGGAAACGCGTGTGGGCCAGCACTGTCAGCGAGACAGCGCATTTCCCACCCCGCCTCGCCCTTTCCTCTATCCCGCCCCGGTCGCCGCCATCTCGCCGTCGGCACCACCCCTCCCCCCTCCGCCACACGCAAGCAGCTAGGAACCCCACCATCTCGCCCAATCCACGCCGCCGGCGCCGCCCCCTCCCCCTCCACCGTGATCTAGCCGGAAGGAAGGCTCTCGGGAAGGATCGCGCCCACCTCGCCTGCTAGGTGTTCGGTGTTTTGTCCGTCTAGCCATGGACTCCGACGACGAGGAGCTGCTCACCGAGCTGCTTGATGAGGAAGCCGAGGCCGCCGTCGAAGATGAAGAACACTTGCTGATCCTCGCGTGCCTCGCCGGCCTGCTCACAAACGACGCGCGGCCGCGGCGTGGTGGCTCGGCGCCCGGTCGCCGCAAGAGCAAGCCGAGGCAGCGCTGCGAAGGGTACTACATCCTCTACTCTGACTACTTCGCCGGTCATCCCGTGCAGGACGAGGCCGTGTTTCGGCGCCGTTTCCGCATGAACCGCAAGCTCTTCCTCGACATCATGCATGCCATCCGGGAGTTCGACACCTACTTCAAATTGAAGAAGGATTGCACCGGTACGGTAGGCTTTACCTCAATTCAGAAGTGCACGATGGCCATGAGGTCTTGCATACGGTGTGAACAAGTTCTGCCGGGCAGTGGTGGCTGTGTTTGGGCCAAAATACTTGCGATCACCCAATGCGGAAGACACTGCTCGGATCCTAGTTTGCAATGAAGCAAGAGGCTTTCCTGTGATGCTTGGAAGTATCGACTGCATGCATTGGGAATGGAAGAACTGCCCATTTGAATGGCAGGGGATGTACAAAGACCACAAAGGAGAGTGCAATGTGATTCTTGAGGCTGTGGCTACACATGATCTATGGATTTGACATTCCTTCTTTGGTATGCCAGGAACTCACAACGACATCAATGTGTTGCAGTGCTCGAATGTCTTCGCCATGCTTGTTGAAGGTCATGCCCCTCCAGCAAACTACGAGATCAATGGGCACCAGTACACAAAGGGCTACTACCTTGCAGATGGCATCTACCCGAAGTGGTCAATATTTGTGAAGAGCATCTCCAACCCTGTGCCAGGAAGCACGAAAGCTTGGTTTTCGAAGTGCCAGGAGGGTTGCAGGAAGGATGTTGAGCGGGCATTTGGTGCGCTGCAGTCTCGATTCGCTGTTGTCCAGTACCCAGCCATGACTTGGTCGAAGGCCAACATGTGGGAGGTGATGAACTGTTGTGTGATCTTGCACAACATGATCATTGAGAGTGAGCGGGATAATCCGGTGGGTGAGACTACCGAGCCATACTACCGACAGGGTCCTCTTGCTGATGTAGATTACCAGGTGCCGGCAACATGGGCAGCCTTCTCGCTATGCGCCAGGAGATTCGAGACCCTGCAGCACATACACAACTGTAGGATGATCTGGTGCAGCACTTGTGGGAGCGCAAAGGCAATGGCAATGCCAATGTCTAGTTTGATTTGTTCTATTTGCTTGCATTGTTGAACTATTTGTGTGTGGATTTGTATGTTGAACTATTCTTATGTGTGAATTTGTATGTCAAACTATTTTAAATGTGTCGGCCTTTGTTTATGTGAAATATGCCCAAAAATCGCCTGCTGGGAGGCGGCCTGGGTTCCACGGCTAGGAATCGGCGCCCCCCACGGCGTGAAATAGCGTCGTCCCCTCCGACCGGACAAAATAGCACCGTTTTTCAGCCTGGGCCGAACGAGCGGAGATGCCCTAATCCCATGGTCGGTGAGCAAGTTAAATATCTTCCTCACCAGTCACCTCCACACGTGTTGCCGCAGCAAGCCGTGTTGTAACGAGCTACAGTAAGGTCCCTTTCTCGCCCGACATCAACGTCACGACTAGCTGCTTCTTTTCTGTTCCCGACGAGGTTGGTCGTCGTACCGTTTTATTCTTATCCAATCACCTTACTTCCTCTTCTCTGGTCATAGTCTGGTCCTCGTCCGCTGTAAGGGGCCTGGCGCAAATACTGTTCAACGTACGCGTCACGGGGCAACGAATGCAATGAGCGTCAAAATGGATTGCCTTGCCGTTCAATGGGTCCTCTGGGTGCGACTAGGAAGAGGTTGGCCTTTGCAAAGGCCGACGCGCGCGGCAGGTGGATGTGAGGCAGCCTAGAGGGATCTCGTGCGGGACATACACGTTGTCACGTACGACTACATATGTTATGTTCTTCTATTTTGTTTCTCGGACTGATATTTGCTGTCTTATTTTTCTTTTGATCCTTGTACTGTAATATATTTATTAAAAGGAAATTTTATAGGTAATAATATAAAAGTATATTACTATTTGAAAAGTGTGGAGCTTGTACTTCCAACTTCAACAATAATACTTTTGAAAGTACATTGATGCATCAAATATCCTTTAGCCCAGAAGTGAAGTCGTCTCACATCCCTCTCAATGGTGTAGAAGGCGGAACGAGGGACTGAATTACTGCCTTTTGTCATCTGCTGCCGCACTTTCTCTCGACATATATAGTAGAAATGGCTTCTTTGAGTGAAGGGGTAGACGTTTGAAGCAATCTCTCATCTTCTTCTCAATGATGTAGAAGGCATGACGAGGTACATAATCACTGCCTTTTCATCTTCAGACGCACTTCCTCTCTTCGTAGCAGCACTGATTTGTTTGAGTATCCTTTTACCCTCAAACTCTGGACGAAGTCTGTTATGAAACATCTTGACTCACCGACTTCCAATCCAGATTGCAGTTGTAGTCACACATTCACCATGGACAAGTTCGAGAGGATCAACTTTATCTAAATCTTGTCACAGATACTATAATTTAGCCACATATGTCATCACATTCTATCTCCTTGTTGCAAGTCATACACCTTAGACTCAATCTCAACTATCGGAATAATTTACCCTTTTGCGAGTAGAGATTTGATAGACTATCACATATCTTTGAATCCTTTGTGAGGCCCTCCACTGAAAGCAGCAATGCCTGGGATCAAGAGTTCAACATCAATGCCATAATTAGAATCTGTGGCACTCCATGTCGGGGGGCTACCCCCGGGTAGGGTCATGATATGGTATAAGATGTGTCCAAGTCTGGACCAAGGTACAAAAAACCGACATACCCGGGCCCAGAGGAGGCCGAGTTATGATGTTGGTGGGAACCGACGTATACTCACCGAGTTATACTGACCGAGATATGGGATCCGAGACATGGGATCCGAGACATGCTGACCGACATATATATGTCGGTATCCTGTGTGTTTTCTTATGTGCAGGGAGGCTATTCAGGAAAGGGAATCCGGCATATCCATGCCGGGTTATTTTTTTTTGGACATTTATGACAGTAGGGAAAGCCCCTACTGCCTCTATATTAAAGAACCCCAAGAAGGGGAAGCAGGCACAGTTACATATTTACAACAAAAGAATAAGGATCAAAGGTTGCTGGTTAATGAAAAAATAAAGCTATGCTTATTCTCCTTCGTCCTATGGACAAGGAGTCGAAAGTCATCTTTGAAGCGAGCTGCCCAAGCAGAGATAGAAGGAGTAATCCCATTGAAATAGAAATTGTTCCTCTCCTTCCAGATGCTCCAGGCAGCAGTGGCAAAGACATCCATGAACATCAATTGCTTCCAATTATTCTTGGAGTAGGAAATCAGATCCAGTCTGTCAGCTGTAGCATCATTGGAGAGGGGAAGTTCAGACTGGCCCAGCAGTTCCTACTGAAATCACAGTGAAAGAAGAGATGCTCCACAGTCTCTTCAACCCCAGCATTGCACATAGTGCAGTCAAAAGTATTTCCCACATGGTAATGCCTTCTTCTCAACATATTCCTTGTGTTAAGTCTGTCAGATAGAAGCAGCCAACAGAAGAATTTTATTCTGGGGACACTCTTGCATTTCCAAATCCAAGCAAATGATTCATGTGGTACAATCTCTCTGAAACAAAACTTGTAGTATTGGCTTGAAGAATATTGGTCAGATCCCCACAGGTAAGTCCATTGATCATTAGCTGCATTATCCAAAATAATGTGGGCAGTGTCTTCTTGTGCCTGTCTCAATTCCTGGAGTGCTTGTGCAGAGAGAGGTAAGTGGAAGTTAGCACCAAGCGAATCTGCAGCAAGGAAATCTCTCACCGACACATCTTCATTAAGAGCGAAGGAGTAGGCTCTAGGATAGGAACCAGCAGCCAGCTGGTCTTTCCAAGGATCTTTCCAAAACAAAACAGTATCTCCTGCCCCAATTGTGCAATGGGATATACCTCTATATATAGGGGACAATTTACAAACATCTTTCCACCAAAAGGAGCCACATAGATCAATGGAATGTGGCACCTTGTCAACATAGTATGTTTTCCAAATTAGTGAGACCCAAGGTGTATCCAGCTTGTTATAAAATTTATGAAGGTATTTAAGCAAAAGCCCCTCATTTTGTATTTTTAGGTTCAAAACACCCATACCACCTTTATTCTTGGGTCTACAAACTTTATCCCAGGCAATCAGAGAATTGCAATGCTCTCCATCCTCTGTTTTCTTGTTCCACAAACAGTGCCTTCTAATCTTGTCAATATGCTCTAAGATTTTGGGGTGAATCTTTAGTGCACACATAGAAAAAGTGGCAATAGATGTGAGTAACGTGTTGATCACCGTCACTCTCCCACTGTATGTCATCATCATGAAATTTGCAGTCATTGCTCGCTCGATTCTGTCCACTAAAGGCATGAGATCATGAACAGTTGGTCTGGTGGTTCCAAGAGGAAGACCAAGGTAGGTAAATGGCATTGTGCCAATAACACAGCCAAAAATGGCAGCAATATCAGTTGCCAGCTGCTGTGGTGTGTTGATAGGAATCATGATTGATTTGTGGTAGTTGATGTGCAATCCAGTGGACTGAGCATAAGTATCAAGGATTTCTTTCATTTTCATCACTTGGTCAGTGCAAGCTGGCATAATGACTATGGTGTCGTCTGCATACTGCACCACTGGATAGTCCATCTCATAATCAGGGGAAAAAGGTGCCTGTAGCAGATTATCACGAAAAGCTTTATTGATGGCAGATTGGAGTAAATCCGCAGCCAGAACAAAAATCAGTGGTGAAAGAGGATCACCCTGCCTAACTCCTCTTTTACAGTGGAATTGACGTCCAGGAACACCATTAAGCAGCACACTCGACATACCGGAGCTGAAAATTGCTTCTATCCATTGTAACCATTTTGAGTCAAAACCCATTTGCTTCATAATTTTAATCATAGCATTATGGTCAATGGTGTCGAAGGCTTTGGCAAAATCCAATTTCAACAAAATTATCTCTCTCTTTGACGTTTCACATTGGTGTATGAATTCAAAAGCCCAGGCAATGCAGTCTTGAATTGTTCTACCTTTCAGAAATCCATATTGGTTCTTGTGAACAATTTTGAGAACTACTTTCTGCAAACGATTAGCCAGGAGTTTTGTGATTAGCTTGCCGGGTTATAGAGATGAGGCACCTTATGTCGGACGGAGGTCAGCGCTGCTGTCACATCCCGTCTGACATGGGAGCATGGCGTGCGGTATGGCGCATGTCTGAGGTGACCGGGCTCACCTCTGCTGACCAAGGACGGGCGTGGGAGCAGGTGAAGGACGTCGCTGACCTCGGCTGTACGTGGGAGCAGAGACATGGGACAGGGTATTGGCAAGCCACGTCGTGTCTCCTGCAGAGAGTACAATCATGACGGTGCAGAGTGCGTGGCTACAGTGTCGGTACGACGGCTGACGCGGGCATGCGTGGCCACAGTGCCGGTACGGAGCTGACCGTTGCTAGTGTTGGGGTATAAATAGACCCTCACCCCCTCCTACGTGAGGGACGGCCAGAGACAACGCCCAGGAGAGACATTTCACCCCTTAGCTTCATCTTCTTCTTAGAGCTCACTGCATAGCCGCAGAGATACAGCTCAAAGAGCACCATTGTACTTGTGAGATACCGACATATAGAGAGAGGCAGGCAGGAGTAGGGGTGTTACCTCCTCACGAGGGCCCCGAACCTGGGTATATTGTGTGTGTGCTTGTATTTTCCGTGTGCGCTCCTTAGCGCGCTAGCCCTCCCCGGTTCCACCAGCGTCCATCGGCCCCAACTTAAGCCATCCTATGGCATCTGCCGTGATACCACCACGACAGTTGGCGCCCACCGTGGGGCCAGCAGCGGCGCTGGCTGGTGTGTTCATCCGGACGGGTTCCATCATCGCCTCCGGCGAGCGCGTGGTCAGTGGCCTTGTCCACAGACTCGGCACGCTGAACTTCATCAGCGACAACGCGGGCTGCTTCGGTAGCAGGCCGATGCCGAGGAACGGCTGCCTCGTCCTCTTCGGGACGTTCGAGATCTACGTCGCCACTGAGTTCGTCTGCAAGTACCCGGAGCAGGTGCTTGTAGCCGAGGATCCTCCTGCTGTCTGTGCGGCTCGCGGCCGGCGTAGCGCTCGCCCCGGGAGCTGCGCAGAGGTCATGATGACCGGCTCTGCGGGTGGTGCCGGTAAAGGAGAAACCGGCAAAGGAGAACCCGGCAAAGGAGATGCCGGCCAACCTGCCCCCAAGACCACCAGATCGGCGAAAGTGCCGCTGGAGAGGAGGGAGAACCTCCGCGACCAGGCCGGTACATCCGAGGTACCGGTTAGGCCGGCTCCTCTCGAGGAGATAATCGAGAAGCTGGCTGTGCCGGTAGCTGCCGGTACAGATGCTGCCCAAATGGAGGCAGAGTTGGAGTCGCGTCGTCAGAGCCTACATCAGGAGGCTCTCGCGATGGCCGAGGTGAGGAGAGAGTTCGGGATAACTCTCCGTGAGTATAACCAAGCACATGGTTTTACCCCGGTAGCTGCTCACCCTAGTCGCATAGAGGATGTGCGTAAGAGGGGTAAAGGCCTCAATGCCGAGATTGCTAGAGATGGTAGATCTAGTTCCAGTAAGACTCCTAGTCACTTGTCGGTCGAGAAGCCGAAGTATAGTTCCCCTGCTAAGACTCTTAGAGCTGCCGAGGCAGCAAGAGCCGAGTTGTCCGGCTTATCCGGAGAAGCTCTCCGTAGGCAGCAAGACCGAGTTAATGAGTTGATAGCTGTGGCTACCCGGCAGAATGAGGCCTATCTTAAGGCTAACACAGTTGCAGGTGGGTCCCAGATTGTTCACTCGGCTAAGGCAGCCAGTGGAGGATCTAAGGGGCAAGCTTCATCACCGCATGTCGGTGGAGATCGGACCGGAGTGTAAACTCCGGTAAAACAAGCAGATACAGGCATATGATCCGGCATATGCCGGAAAACAGTTAGTCGGGCGAGGCAGTGCCGGCCGGGGTAAAAGCAATCCCGGTCCGGGCGGTCCAGATGCCGGAGTAGTTAACTCGGCTGGCCGAGGCTATCCACCTCGGTATCCGACACGAAATCCCGCCCGCAGCAGAATATCGAGCATGTTCAGCAGCCACAAGGTGTTGACCAGGTGGCCAACCGTTACGATGATGGTTACTCGGCTATGGAGAAAGCCGGGTATCAAAGATATGAAGGTGCACTGGGATCCCGGCTGGGACCTCGCCAGTTGTCACCGAATGATGCACGCTACAAGTTGGACAGGATCTTTATGTCCGAGATGCTGGAAGAGCAAGGCCCACCTGGCCCTGCATGCTTTGGACCTCGGATCATGAGGGAGCCACCGGTGCCGCACTTTCAGTTGAACCGAGGCGCGAAGACGTATGACGGCAGCACCAAGCCGGATGACTGGCTGACAGATTATGTGTCGGCAGTGCATATCGCGGGAGGAAACCGCCGATGGGCGGTAAGGTATATCCCGCAAATGTTGGAAGGGCCAGCCCGGATCTGGCTGAACAACCTGCGAGAGGGCAGCGTTGACTGCTGGCTGGACTTTGAAGAAGCATTTGTTAGCAACTTCTCCAGCACATACAAGAGACCGAATCGTCCTCAGCAGCTTGCGATGTGCAAGCAGAGGGATAATGAAACTGACCGGGATTACTTGACCCGGTGGAGTACTATTCGCAATTCCTGTGAAGGAGTTGTGGAGGCGCAGGCCATTTCTTGGTTTGCCCAGGGGTGCCGACACGGCTCCATGCTCTGGCAGAAGTTGCAGAGGGAAATGCCGGCCACCTTGGCCGAGACAATCCGGATTGCGGATAGCTATGCATTGGGCGATCCGATGCAGCCTCAGCTGAACTCGGTAGAGCCAAGTGGAAAATATCAGGGTAACATGGACCCGGACCAGCCAACCGAGGTGGCCGCGGGGATTTCGGAAACAAAAGGAGAGATGACCGTCCGGATTACCGGTACGGTTCGAATCAAGTTGCGACAGCGGAGCAAAACCAGCCAGATGCCGGCGCTAGCCAGCGTCAGAGGACCAGTGGTCCTGCTTGGGGCCAAAATCAAGAAGGGAAGAGACCGTGGAGTGACCAGAAGAAGCCATTGACCTATGAGGCAATGCTGGATGGGCCATGCAGCTATCACACGCATGATCCTCGCAGGCCGGCCAATCATTCAACCCGGCAGTGCAGCTGGTATCAGCGCACATTGAAGGAAGGGGGAGGCTCCGGAGGAAATCAGATGGGGGCACCTCAGAGGCCTCCAGCGGCATATCCTCAACAGAGGCAAGCACTACCGCTCACCGGAGCAAACGCAATTCCCGTGAATGCACCGGCACAGAGGCCTCCAGCTCCGAGACCTGTCAACCAAGTAAATGTCGGAGGCAACAGTGGCAATGCTGGTCCCGGTGGCCAGGGTGAGTATCGTCAGGGTGATTATAGAGAGGCTCACCAGAGCTATGTGGTGTTTGTGACCGAGCCAACTGACAAGCAGAGCTTGAACCGGCGTGCACTCGAGGTAAACGCAGTTATGCCGGCTGTGCCGAAGTATATGCACTGGTCTGATCAGGAGATCAGCTGGAGTATGAAGGACCATCCCCGGATCATGCCAAGCCCGGGAGGTTATGCTCTGGTGGTGGATCCGACATTCATTGGGCCCACCATTAATGTCAGGTTCACCCGAGTTCTCATTGACAATGGGAGTGCCATCAACATCATGTACCGAGACACCATGGTGAAGATGGGTATCTCGGCAAACATGCTGCAGCCGAGTTCTACGACCTTTCATGGTATAGTGCCGGGTGTCTCGTGTGCACCTATGGGCAAGATTTGGGTCGATGTGTTGTTTGGCACCAAGGACAACTGCCGAACTGAGAGCATCCAGTTTGAGGTGGTGGACCTCGAGAGTCCATATCATGCTTTGCTTGGCAGACCGGCACTGGCCAAGTTCATGATTTCTACCCATGTGGCTTACCTCAAGATGAAGCTGCCGGGTCCTAATGGCATCATCACCATCTCGGGTGATTACAAGCGTTCCTTGCAGTGTGCCTCGGCTGGCTCGTGTCTGGCCGAGTCATTAATCATTGCTGCAGAGAAGAAGAAGATCCATGAAGTGGTGGCGTTGGCGCAGTCCGCGCAACTCGGTATGCCGGGTATGAGTAACCCGGAGCAGAATGCGGCATTCCAGGTGCCGAAGGAGACGAAGAAGATCAACGTTGACCCGGCGTTCCCGGACCACAACGTCATCATTGGTACCGGGTTAACGGAGAAATAGGAAGGCGAGCTCAGTCACTTCCTCCGTGAGAATCGGGATATCTTTGCATGGTCAAATCAGGACCTGCCAGGTGTTCCGAGGGAGTTGGCTGAGCACTCATTGTTCGTCAGGCCGGATATGAAACCGTGAAGCAACCTATGCGACGTCTCTCGGATGAGAGGAGAAAGGTGATAGGCGATGAACTGGCCAGATTACTTGCATCTGGTTTCATCATGGAAGTGCTGCACCCGGACTGGTTGTCTAACCCGGTCCTGGTGAAAAGAAAAAGGATGACCCGAATGTGGCCATTGTGTGGCGCATGTGTATTGATTTCACAACTTGAACAAGGCATGTCCTAAGGATCCATTCCCGCTGCCTCGGATTGATCAAGTGATCGATTCCACAGCCGGGTGTGAGCTGTTATCCTTTGTGATGCATATTCTGGTTTTCACCAGATACCGCTGAACCCTGCTGATCAAATGAAAACTGCTTTTATTACCCCGTACGGGGCTTATTGCTATCGTGTCATGACATTTGGTTTGAGAAATGCTGGTGCTACTTACCAAAGATGTATGCAAAAATGCTTGCATGATCAAATAGGCAAAAATGTGCAGGTGTATGTCGATGACATTGTCATCAAAACTAAGGAGAAATCCACTCTGATTGATGATCTCAGAGAAACATTCGCGAATCTAAGGAGATTCCGGATAAAACTTAACCCGGACAAATGTACCTTTGGTGTGCCGGCAGGCAAGTTACTCGGTTTCCTCGTGTCGAGCCGAGGTATCGAGGTAAATCCGACAAAAATCCGTGCTATTGAGAGCATGAGGTTGCCGAATAATCTCAAGGATGTGCAAAAGTTCACTGGTTGCTTGGCATCGTTAAGTCGGTTTGTTAGTAGGTTGGGAGAAAAGGCATTGCCTTTATACCAACTAATGAAGAAAAGTAACACATTTGTGTGGACCCCGCAAGCGGATGCGGCGTTCACTGAGCTAAAAAAGATGTTGGCAACTGCGCCGATATTGGCCTCACCATTACCCAAAGAGCCGATGTTGCTCTACATTGCAGCCACAAACCGGGTTGTGAGTGTCGTATTAGTAGTGGAGCGAGAAGAAGATGGCAAAACCGTGCAAAGGCCGGTATATTACCTGAGCGAGGTGATCTCGTTATCCAAACAAAATTATCCTCACTACCAGAAAATGACATATGGCGTCTATATGGCGGTCAAGAAATTAAAGCATTACTTTCAAGAGCATCCAATCACAGTGGTGTGTGAAGCTCCTATCTCGGAAATCATTGGTAACAAAGATGCAAGTGGCCGAGTAGCCAAATGGGCCATTGAGCTGGCTCCTTATACGCCACATTATGAAAGAAGAGATGCCATCAAATCTCAGGCACTGCCTGATTTCTTTGTGGATTGGGCCGAGATGCAATATGAGCCACCATTGCCTGACTCCAATTACTGGAGAATGCACTTTGATGGTTCCAGGACGAAAATTGGTTTAGGTGCCGGGGTAGTCCTTACCTCGCCTAAGCAGGATCAACTGAGATATGTGTTGCAGATTCATTTTGCGGCATCTAACAATGTGGCCGAGTATGAGGCACTTGTTCATGGGCTCAATGTGGCCAAGGAAATTGGTATTCGCCGGATAGAATGCTTCGGAGACTCGGATCTGGTGGTGCAGCAAGTCTCGGGAAATTGGGATGCTTTAGACGCCAACATGGCGTTATATCGGTTTCATGTCCAGAAGATCTCGGGGTTCTTTGAAGGTTGCGAGTACAAGCATATACCTCGGGCAGAAAACGAAGCCGCCGATGTACTGTCCAAGCTAGGTTCATCTCGGGATCCAATCCCACCCGGCATATCCTTGGAGCATTTGAGGAAGCCATCAATCAAACCATCGCCCGAGTCCGAGTCAATCTTTATCCCGAAGAAACCGGAGTCTGATGCTGTTCCCATGGACGTCGATGTCGGATGCATTTGGGAGAACCCGGGGACTGCTTGGCAGAACTCGGGGACTGACCAGTATATGTCGGAGGATGCAATGTCGGTTGAGGCAATGGAGGTGGATGAACCGATATTTCCTGTGCGTCCTGTACCAGGATGGGCACAGCCTATAATGTCCTATATGATGGATGGGAGTTTGCCAAGTGATGAAGCCGAGGCCAGGCGAGTGCAAAGAAGATCCAAAGCATATACCATCATCAACATAGAGTTGTACAAGAGAAGTGCAACCACAGTGCTGCAGCGTTGCATTGAACCGGAGGAAGGGCAAGAGATGCTCTTGGAAATTCATCAAGGAGAATGTGGTCATCATGCTTGCTCAAGAGCATTGGTTGCTAAGGCATTCCGGCATGGGTTTACTGGCCCACAGCTTTGCAACAGCAGAAGATATCGTGAGGAAGTGTCAAGGATGTCAGAGATTTGCTCACAAGATCCACATGCCAGCCTCGGCACTCAAACTATTCCCATCACTTGGCCTTTTGCTGTCTGGTGTCTGGATATGGTGGGAGAATTCAGACCAGCCCGAGGTAACATGACTCATATGCTGGTAATGGTGGACAAGTTTACCAAGTGGATCGAGGTGAAGCCAATCCGCAAATGTGACGGTCACACAGCTGTGTCTTTCTTGAAAGACATCATTTTGAGATATGGTTACCCACACAGCATTATCTCGGATAATGGCACAAACTTTGCTGTGGGAGCCTTTGCTCGGTTCTGTGCTGAAAGCAGAATCCGACTTGACATTGCATCGGTGGCGCATCCGGAGTCCAATGGGCAGGTGGAAAGAGCAAATGCATTGGTGCTATCCGGCATCAAAGCTCGGTTGATGGAACCACTGATGCGAACTCCGGGTTGTTGGATAGAGGAGATACCAGCAGTACTGTGGGGTCTTAGGACCACACCGAATCGATCAACCGGCTATACGCCATTTTTTCTGGTCTATGGAGCAGAAGCGGTCCTGCCGACCGACATACAGTATGACTCGCCAAGAGTTACTCTGTACACAGAAACCGAGGCAAAAGAAGCCCGAGAGGATGATGTCGATTTGCTCGAAGAAGCACGAGAGCTGGCCTTATCTCGGTCAGCGATATATCAGCAAGATCTCCGCCGCTATCATAGCCGGAAGATAAAACCTCGGGTTTTTCGAGAAGGAGATTTGGTGCTTAGGCTGGTGCAGCGCAAAGCCGGCATGCACAAGCTATCACCTCCATGGGAGGGACCGTTCATTGTGAGCAAGGCTCTGCACAATGATGCATATTATCTTATAGATGCACAGGTAGCAATGAAGAACAAGATGGACAAATCCGGAGAGGAAACCAAACGACCCTGGAATGTAGCTCTACTCCGTCCCTTCTACTCTTAAGGGCGCAATGTATGTATCTCGGTTTCCTTTGAATGAAATGTTGGCACTCCGAAAAGAAACTCGGGGACTGCCTTTGTCTATATGCATGTGTTTTATCTATGTTTTATCTGTGTTGTCCCTATGCCGAATGGTTTTAAACCTTGTCTCAAAGTTCAAGTAATGTATGCTATCTTGTTGTGATCTTGTGACTCGACTGACGAACGCCAAAATGGCAGTCAAGAGCAGAGGTTATGGAATATAGTAAACATGAAAACAGACTCGGGGACTCGGTCCAAAAATGATTCGGTATATGTTGTTTACTAACCCGGTTTTTTCGTTCCTTATCTTTGTGTCGGATGACTCTAAACCTTACCTCAAAATTTACAAGTATTGTATGCTATAATTTTGATCTTGTGACTCGACTGTCGAACGCCTGAATGGTAGACAAGAGCAAAGATTACTAAGTATAGTAGAACAAGAAAGTAAACTCGGGGACTCGGTGAAAGGTGATCCGGCATCAAGCCTGTCTAGTTGAAACTAGCATGATAAAGTAGCACTGATAAAAACTTAAGAGTATATATACATCTGCACCCGGCATTCCGGGGATTTAATGGTTCAGCTTATGATAAGTTCAGGCAGCTGCCTCGGAGGAGCTCGGAGCAGTAGGAGCAGTGCGAGTTTCAGGAGATATCTCGGTCGTAGGCTCGACCGAGGTGTTGGTTGCCGGCTTCTCAGAGGTGTCGGTGCGGTCGGCTTAGCAGTGTCGGCTGCTCCGGCAGTAGCAGTGTCGGGAGCTTCGACCTCGATCTCCTCATCAACTCATCTTCCTCGTCATCACCCTCTTCATCATCCTCGTCATCTTCTTCATCCTCCGAGTAGGCTGGACCAGGAAGGAAATTTCGAGTGGGAGCATAGCTGGCCATGAAGGAGGCTGCCTCCTTGCGGCTCTCGATCAGTGTCGGATCTGAAGTCCATTTTGAGCCTTGGCGCAGGGACCGCACTGCATCAAGCTTGATTGACTCGTACCAAGAGAGCACAAAGGTCAGAGCTTGATCTGCACCGGCACGGGCTGAGGAGGATCTCCACTCTCGGAGCCTTGTCTCGGCAGCCAGCAGGCACTTGGATAACTCGAGATGGAAGTGGAGTCGCAGAGTTTGGCCATAGAACCCGGTAAACCCGGATACCAGCATCAAGGAGTTCAGTACCAATGCACTTCAGAGGGGATATGCGAGCATTCAGAGCAGTCAGATGATCTTCAATGTCCCATTCCTCCGAGATCGGGCCAGTTTCTGCTCTTTTTTCTCGTGCCCTGCGGGTAGTGTTGACTGCAGCGGCCTTGGAATGGGAGAAGTGTTCTGAAGATAGAAAATCTATCACCGAATTGAGTTATATACCGGCATATATTTAATGTCGGTACAAGCAATGGAAATAAAAAGAAAGGATAAAGGAAACTTACTGTCCATCTCGTGGTTGATCCGGTGAGCTCGGCAGCCAGATGTCGCATTTAGCCTTGAGGGCATCCAGTTCTTGTTGTGCCGAGGTAGCACGGACCTCGGTCTGATCAAGGAGCTCCTTATGCTTCTGAGCATCCTCTTCCCGCTGCTTCTTCTCCGCAGCAGCAGCTTTCTCTGTCTCGGCTTTCTGATTCTGAGCCGCTTCAAGCTCCTTCTGGAGCCGAGACACTTCATCTTTCTCCTTTTTAAGCGCAGCGTTGTGCGCGTCGTCGTGTTTCTTCATCACCTCCTGCAGCTGCTTGTGGGAATTCCGGAGTTTCCTGTGCTCCAAGAGCAGCTTCTTGAACACCTCAGTCCGGGTGTTGGTGCAATCCTGAAAAAAGAAAGTATGTCGGAAATTTGTGAGATTTCACGCCGAGTAAGCTTGACATGAGTCTCGGGGACTGCATGTCGGAAAATTGTGAGATTTCACGCCGAGTAAGCTTGACATGAGTCTCGGGGACTGCATGTCGGAAAATTGTGAGATTTCACGCCGAGTAAGCTTGACATGAGTCTCGGGGACTGCATGTCGGAAATTTGTGAAGATTCATGCCGAGTAAACTCGACATAAATCTTGGGGACTGGATATCAAAGTTTTTCGAGGTGGATTGGATGCTGAATTTTTTGGGAAGATTCGCGCCAAGTGCTCTTTACTCGGTCGAGCTTCAATCAATCGACCCGAATCTCGGGGACTGGGGATAATATATCTATGTTCTATTGAGAAAGAGAGAAGGACTGAGTTGAGGAAGGTTTACCTCGGTGATCTTGCTGGCATTGAGAACGGCAACCTGCAGCGCATGAATGGACTGCGCGATGTGGCTTGGGCCAACCGGGTTAGGGGAGGAAACCTCGCTGGTATCAGCGGCGTTCCAATCCATGTTGTAGTGCTCCACCGAGCCCAAGCTATTGCCGCTTTGAGTGCGCAGACGGGGGAACTCCGAAATAGCTGTGCCGGCTTTGGAGACTCGGGCAACTATTTGCTGGTAGCTCGAGGAGTGGGTTGGAGTCACCACCAGTTGCTTATCCGAAATAAGCGGCAATTTTCTAGTGGCCAATTGGCTCGGCACCGGATTTGGCACTGAGGCTGGCTTCTGGGATGCCAGTGTGGGAGATGACGGAGGCGGCTGTGATTGTTGTTGCTGCTGTTGTTGCTGTTGTTGTTGCTGCTGTTCCTGTTGCTGCTGATCTTGCTGCTGTGGTTGTTGCTGCTGTTGTTGCTGATCCGGCACATTCGCAGTGTCGGTTCGCTTCGGCGCGGAGTCCGTGTGGCCGGAGCCGAGGTCAACATCTCGGTCAGGGGCCGAGATATCGGTGTTAACCGAGTCCATGACCTCGGTTTCTGGGGCATCTTGGCCTCCTCCAAGTGCGGCATCAGAAGCCGGCAGCAGTATGACGGATGGGGTGGTGTGTACCCCGGAGTCAGTTGGCCGAGGTTCCGCTGCAGTCGGAAGGGGTGAGCGCATGGAGGATGCGCTCTGGTTAACCTCAAGGGCATCACTGCATTGAAACAAGAAAAAATGTTATCTCGGGGAAAGATTATCTCGGGAAAAGGAAGAAAGGGAAACGAGCGTATGTCGGCAAAGAGTATCTTACCCTTGAGAAACTGGCGGTGCCCTCTTGGCCCGTGATGGCTTAACCGCTGCTTTCTTTTGCCGCTTCGCTTTCGGCGCTGCTGGATCTGAGGATTTGGAGGTCCCCGTATTCGAGGTACCGGTTTCTGCACGCTTGCGAGATCCGCCTTGTTTGCCCATAGTAGCAGGGCGTGTACTCGGAACAGGGCCGCTCGGGTTAGCTGATGCCGAGGACAGTGGGTGAGCAAAGGCGATGGGACGAGCATCAAGTACCTCTAAAAGTTCGCAATCATCGTCGTCTGACCAATCTCGGATTGAGGCTCGGGCTCGAGGCTTACCCGAGGTAGGGGCGCCAGCAGCCGGAATCGGCATGTGATCCTCATCGTCCGGGTCATCTACCTCGGTGACGGCCGGGGCAGGCAGATCTTTGCCCCATTTGGCGGAGGGATCCGCTCCATCTTCAGTCCTTTGCCGAGTAAACCTCTGCAAGTCAGAAGCAGTAAAGCCGGGTTATTTTAGGAGCCAAGTATGGAGCCGACATAAGAGTTATCTCGGCAGGAAAAAATATGTCGGTCCAATTTGCAAGTTACTTAGTTGCTCCGGAAGCCGAGTTCTATCATGAGGTTTTAGACCCCATTCCCATTCCTCGGTCATCGTCGTTTGGGCAATTGCCTTGACGTGTCTTCTGACCTCGGGTTTGGTCAGCTCGTGGGTGCTGATACGGGTTGGATCATATGGGCCACTCATGTGGCAAATCTTGTGAACCCGGGCTTGGAGGGGGGAAACTCGGCGGCTGATAAAGGTCCTCAAGAGATCATCACTCGTTATACCTTCCTCCACAAGCTGGTTGACGATCTGGTGAATTTGATTGATCTCGAGGTTCGTATCTTTTGGGTTAAAGTTCCATTGGTATTGCTCCGTGGGGCGCCGATACTGAATGTCGGCAGGTTCAAGAGATCGACATTGTCCGGGCTCTTCACGTAGAAGAACGTGCGCTGCCACTTCCAGCATGATTCCAGGCCTTGAATCCGAGGAAAGATGGAGGCTTTCCGAGGTATAATTGTGGAAGCGCCGCAAGGAGTCATTTCTTTGGGGAGGGTCTTATCCGGATTCAGGACACTCTGCTTCCGGAGTTGAAAGTACTTGGCCCAAAGCTCAACGGTGGGCCAGAGTCCGAGGTATCCCTCGGAGAAAGAAACGCACGCCGAGAGGGTGGTGATGGCGTTCGCTGGGAGATGGTGGGGTTGAAGATGAAATTTGTTGAGGAAAGCCCGGAAGAATGGGCTCGCCGGGAGTCCGAAGCCGCGCTCGAAGTGCGTGACGAAGACCACGCGTTCATTGGCTTGCAGATCCGGCTCGGCCTCTGTGCCGGGAATCCGGCATATCACTTGTGCCGAGATTCGCTTGGTCCGGACCAGCCAATCTATCTCGGCTTGGGAGACATCCGAGCCTTCCCATCCGGCGCGCTCGCTTTCCTCGGCGGGAATGTCGGCAGGCTCCGGAGTATTGCTAGCCGACATCTCGGCGGTGCGGCGAGGAAGTGATAATCTGGTGCCCGTGCCGGCGGCGGAGTCTGTAAAAAAGGACATAAGTTCACCGGCGGTGAGCATCTCTCGATGTTTGCGCGGTGGAGGAAAAGAAGCAAACAAGAGAAACAAAAATCTACGGAGAGAAACAAGATTCTATAAACAAGAAGCTAACAAGAAGATCTACGGAGAAGATCTAAAAATTTACGGAAAAGATCTAAGGAAGATCTGAGGAAGAACTAATAAAGAACTAGGCGCTAGCCGCGGGAAGTGCTGCGGTGAAGAACTCACCGGAGTTGCGGCGGCGATGCAAGGCGAAGAACGCAGGGCGTGCCGGCGAAGAGCTTGGCTCGGCGGAGGCGTGAAGAATTCCGGTGGGCGGTGGCTTGCGAGGTCCGGCGTCGTGCGGTGGCGGAGCGCGCTGCGCGGCGGTGGCGATGGCGCAGAGGAGCGAGAGAGGAGAAGAGAATGGCGAAGAAGTTGATGAGGGTTGCCCCGCTCCCCTATTTATGGGCGTGGGGTATGTGCGGTTAGCAATATTACCGCGCACGTTCCCCGTAACCGCCGCGCAGATTAACCGCGCACGATCTGCGCAGTTGCGGTAATCGCGGCCGCACGATCGGCCACACGATGGGCCGCAAGGTGGTAACCGCTCAGGGCACGGTTAGTGGCGCGAAAATCGAGAAGCCGCGCTGCGGTCAAAGCACTCAAGTGCGCTCAGGACGTGACAACTCAAGGGCGGCGTGCGCAGAGGCATGTCTGTCCACGTGCGGGGACCGAGGCGATGCACAGCGTCTCCCTGCCACGTGCTGTGGCCAGATCTTGGAGGAGATTGAGAGAATCTTCGTATTCCGGAGAAACCGGTATAGGGGAAAGTGGCAAGAGCAGCTAAAGACTCGGCTCAGAGTTCTAGAGATTGAACCGACGTAAATATGTCGGATGATTGGTTTAAGTTGAGTTGGTTGTGAAAGCTTGGCATGGTCCTTCAACTGAGTTCTTGTGTCGGAGAAACCGACACAGGGGCGGATATCGGAAGGAGTTGGAGATTGGATGCTTGTTGATTTGACTTGGTCCGACATAGTTATGTCGGATACTTTGGTCAAATTGGTTTGGTTTTGTAAACCTGGTGTGGCCCTTCATCCGAGGCTGCAGGACCGCACCAGCTTCGGGGACTATTGTTGGGGGGCTACCCCCGGGTAGGGTCATGATATGGTATAAGCTGTGTCCAAGTCTGGACCGAGGTACAAAAAACCGACATACCCGGGCCCAGAGGAGGCCGAGTTATGATGTTGGTGGGAACCAACGTATACTCACCGAGTTATACTGACCGAGATATGGGATCCGAGACATGGGATCCGAGACATGCTGACCGACATATATATGTCGGTATCCTGTGTGTTTTCTTATGTGCAGGGGAGGCTATTCTGGAAAGGGAATCCTGCATATCCATGCCAGGTTATAGAGATGAGGCACCTTATGTCGGACGGAGGTCAGCGCTGCTGTCACATCCCGTCTGACATGGGAGCATGGCGTGCGGTATGGCGCATGTCTGAGGTGACCGGGATCACCTCTGCTGACCAAGGACGGGCGTGGGAGCAGGTGAAGGACGCCGCTGACCTCGGCTGTACGTGGGAGCAGAGACATGGGACAGGGTATGGGCAAGCCACGTCGTGTCTCCTGCAGAGAGTACAATCATGATGGTGCAGAGTGCGTGGCTACAGTGTCGGTACGACGGCTGACGCGGGCATGCGTGGCCACAGTACCGGTACGGAGTTGACCGTTGCTAGTGCTGGGGTTTAAATAGACCCTCACCCCCTCCTGCGTGAGGGACGGCCAGAGACAACGCCCAGGGAGAGAGACATTTCACCCCTTAGCTTCATCTTCTTTCTTAGAGCTCACTGCCATAGCCGCAGAGATACAGCTCAAGGAGCACCATTGTACTTGTGAGATACCGACATGCATATAGAGAGAGGCAGGCAGGAGTAGGGGTGTTACCTCCTCACGAGGGCCCCGAACCTGGGTATATTGTGTGTGTGCTTGTATTTTCCGTGTGCGCTCCTTAGCGCGCTAGCCCTCCCCGGTTCCACCAGCGTCCATCGGCCCCAACTTAAGCCATCCTATGGCATCTACCGTGATACAACCACGACACTCCATTTCTTCCACTCAGGTTGGTCTACTTTGTTGGTTCTCCAGCTCCGCCGCTCGAATGCTAATCCCATCCTTTCGTTCAAAATCGACAGAGCCTCCTCGACCACCGACTGTAATTCATCACTCCCTCCAATTTGATTTCATTTTGCATTATCTCAAGTTTGTGAGCAGCTTCGGTATGGTGTGCAATTTCACCCCTCCAATAGATGTTGCTCCATCACCTTTCACAGTGACAAGCTCTACTAGTTTCCCTAGAACCGTGGCCAAGTTCTCGTTATTCCCCACACGCGTCTTTGCCTCTCCATTGCCTTTTGAACCTCTTGCCAATTTGACTAAAAAGGCAAAAACAACTTCTCACAACACCAGCAACTCGTATGATGCCTTCTTCTCTTTGATGCCTCAACAATCTGCTCACTCCTTCCACCCCCTAGGTGCCACAATAGTCTAGTCTTCCAGATCCACCACTCATGTCATCGTCGCCCTCACCGGGTCTTACTTTGATACCATGTGGACAGGGAAGAGGACCTTTAAGGTTTATGTGGTGGCTTGGAGGAGAGAATGAAAATCCCTTAGCACATGAAAACCTTTAAGTAAATCACACATTGGGTTGTGCCAAATGCAGCCACATAGAACCTGAAGAAAGCCCAATAGTTATCCAACAACTAGGCTTTGTGTGGTTGTGCGTGTGATGGTGGTACGTGTGTATTCATCTACACTGTACTCGATGCTTTTAGAAAAAGGTGCACTCTGGATTAGATACATAAACAGACTTCGATTGATTGGTTAAAATCAGTTTTGACAACAGTTAATCCAACAATCGGTAGTTATATATTACACCGATTTTATTGGGTTTGTCTTAAAAGTAATATTTACAATTTTAGTTTGGTATCACATAAACCACATATTAATAAAATAATTGTTGTTCATAATATTGGCTTAACTAACCCAAATAACAGTGCTGGATCTCAGGAGATCAACGGCTCGCATGACTCTCGGCGTACCTTCAACATTAACCAGAAAAAGATGTTGATTATAAAATCCGATATATCGTTGTTCTTCGTTCACATGTACCCATAATATTGAACTTTTGTACCCTGATAGGCTGATAATCCAAACATCTGATCAACCACCCCATCGGCATCAAGCATAAGGGCTTGTTTGGCAAGGCAGTTTTTCTCTCTATTTGAAAGAAACCACAGTTTCTGGGGAAAAAAGTTTAAAGTAAGTTGTTCGCCTATGGTAAAATATAATAGATTCGAAACTGTAGTATTCGAAAAACGGAGGTATTTTATACACTATTAAAGAAGAGGTATGTACCTCTTTTTTTTTTTCAAAAACTCTCTTTACCAGGCGTTGGGAATACCATGTTTTGGAAAATTGGAATACTTTGGTTTTACAAAAACCAAACTGCCAAACAAAGCATATAATTGTTTTAGCCATGGAGAAGATACAAATTCTTGTCGTTGGTGGCACCATGTACATTAAAGGTTGTCGAAAAGGGATGCTGATTAAATTAAGAAAACGATCTCCCCTTTTTATGGGAGGTACATCGCAACATCATGTCACTGAAGCCCACCGAGGCGCTTCAATAATTGTACTTCCCTACCCTTATACTCCCACATACATCTGCAGGAAGAGCAACCACCCCATTTGCATCAATCCTCGTCGATTTAGACATGGAGAAGAGTAAGGTTCTAGTGGTTGGTGGCACCGGGTTCATCGGCAGAAGGATGGTGAAGGCAAGCTTAGCTCATGGCCACCGGACCTTTGTCCTGATGCGGCCGGAGATCGGCATGGACATCGATAAGCTCCAGCTCCTGCTGTCGTTCAAGGCGCAGGGAGCATCCCTCGTGGAGGCGTCGATGGAAGACCACCAGAGCCTGGTCGCCGCCGTGAAGCAGGTCGACGTCGTCGTGTCGGCCATGGCCGGGGCATGCTTGCTGCAGCAGCTCAAGCTCGTGGAGGCTATCAAAGATGCCGGAAATATCCAGGTCGGTCGCTTAATTAACACAAGCAACTCTTGGTTCAGATGAGTATAGGACATGTCGAATTCCTTACAACGGGATTTTTTTCCCCTTTTTGAGGGCTGGAGAACAAAAAGATTTTGTGGGGGGGGGGGGGGGGGGGGGGGGGGGGGAGCCTCTCCCCAGAAACGGCAAGTAGGCTGAAATCAATGGACTAAAAACAGTAGGATAGTTCATTCCATTGTTCAGGGTATGAGGATCACGGTTCTCAGGCATGTCCTCTCTTGGTCATCATCCTTGATTATTTCAGTCGGTTAGTATATTTCATCCCCACGCAATTGATACACCTGAAAGTTCCAGAGTGAAAAAATGTCAATCTGAATGGTATGCAGGCGTGACAGAACAGAACTGTGAGATGAGGGGAATTTCAGAACCAGAGTTGAGTGATTGGGTGACAGAATAGAGAGTGGAGCACCAGGCAAGCCCACTGTCATCAGGAGCCAGTTCTAGTAGAGCTGGAGATTTCCCTAATGTACACGCCAAACCAGAATGTGTACAACACCTACTTAGCTACTTTTGAGGCCAAAGTGGTAAGCATTTTGCTAATTCTAGAAGCTTGCCATGAGTGGCAAATTTTGGATACAGGAAAGAACAGTTACCTACAGGTAATATGGTGAATAAAAAGAGGTAGATAGGCACCAACGAACAAAAGAGAATATGGAACTGCTCCCTTTTAAGGCAAGGACATATGATCCTCATTTTCAAAGAGAAATACATAACCGACGTATAACCACATAGCTACATTGTCACTATGATCATGGTATACTTTCAAGGGACACCAGGTTGTAATATATGAATAAATTCAATATCTAAATGTCTGACACAAAATGGTGAGCATACAGAATAAAATAAAAGGTATGGATTTGTAAGACTTACCAACTTGGCAACAAAATGTGTAGAAAAACAATCTAGATCTGAAACAATTGAAAATGGTCTAGAAATGAGTATGTGTTTTCTGCATGTAGAAAATAAAAGGGAATGAAGGTGAAAATCATCAACCTGAGGATCATAGGAACGTACTTTATTTGTGGACCAATGTTGGTTGTTGCATAAGTATTTCCTGACATCCAAATCCAAGCATTTGGTAGGTTACATTCAGCCATAACTTGACCACAAGCAATGAGAAAAAATAATCAGAAATTGAGCATTCGTACAACTGATCAATAAACGGTAAATAATATATGTACAATAGACACACAAGCTGAGCATAGATTAACGAATTAACTGTCCTTTTAAGTATGTCAAATCTGTTTACTCAAACTTTGCAAATAATTATATTTAAGTTTGCTTATCTCTCAATGGACATATCTCTAGTTGAGAGATACTTATATGGAGCACCATTTATAAAGCATTATATAGGAAAGCTAGATCTTAGGATATTTGGCAGATTCAGAAGATCGTAAAAATGTCACCAAAAGTCACAGCAAAATTCACCTTGCCGCACGGCCTGAACTTGGAAATAAACATTCAGCTAGTTCTGTAGGGGAAAACGACCACGAGATCTGGATATGCTAGTAGATGAGATCGTCCCATTCTTTTGTATATTTGTATGAACTCCAGGATGGCCGGCCGGCCGGCCGTACGGAAAACTTGATGATGCGTGCTTGTTGCAGCTTCTACCTGATCAGCCTTATGACTTCACCAATCTAAAAATGGAACTACACAAAAAAGATCAAACAAAATCAGGGGCATCCAGGGTCGCCTGGTCTTTGGGCTCGGAAGTGTTCCTCTGTTGAAGCTTCCTGCTTCGGAGAGAGAGAGCACCAAGGATCAAGGACGGGCTCAGAGGCAGGCAGATGCGCTGCCGGCAGTCCTGGAAAGGGTTCCCGCAACGATGGCTGGCGACTGCGTCAAACTATGCTCCTCGGTGGCTCCACACCAGTTTCTTCTCCCGGCGATGGCACGACGCGCGGCGGCCCGTGGTCGGCGACGGGAGAGGAAGGGGCTGCGAGGAGGGCGGAGCAGCGGTGGGACATCAGCGGCGGAGGGCCGAATGGTGGAGGAGAAGGAAGGGGATTTGGGGGAGGAGACGCGCAAGAACGGGATTGGGGAAGGGAGGCGCGCGTGAGGATTGGGTGGTGGCGGCTAGGGTTCAGACCGTGGCACTGCGTCTTTTATATGATGCGGTGAAAATAACGAATGGCCCAGATCGCGCAGTAACTGATCCATCCAACGGTTGAAAATGTCTAAACTCTGAGGGATCTGCTTGGGGTCTCCCCATTTACCTCTTTAGATTGTATACTTGATGTTTATAGAAAAAGGCGCACTCTCATTTAGATACAGAAACATACTTTGATTGATTGGTTAAAATCAATTTCGACAACAGTTAATCCATTAATTGGTCGTTCATGTATATGACACCGATGTTCTTGGGTTCGTCTTAAAAGTACTCCCTCCGTTTCTTGATGTAAGGTGTATAGTTTTTTTTAAAAAAAACCATAATATAAGGTGTATTTGTTATAAATGGACAATTTGATCCATCAAAAAATGAGACCTAGTCTCAAAAGAGGGATTTAATGGATTGTATTCATTTTGTGCCTATAAAGAATTCATCTCTAGCAATTTTTTCCAGAAAAAAATTAGTCGTCTCTATGCAAAATACCTTGTCTTAATATTCGTGTAGAAAATTATACACCCTACATTCAGGAGCGGAGGGAGTAATATTTAGAAGTGTAGTTTGGTATCAAATAAACCACATATTAATAAAATAATTGTTGGTAAAAAAACTTGGCTTAACTAACCAAATAAGAGTGTTGGATCTCAGGAGATTAAGGGATCACGTGACTCTTGGCTTACCTTCAAAATTAATCAGTAAAAGATGTTGATTATAAAATGAGATATTGTTGTTCTTCGTTCATATGTACCGATTATATTGAAATTTTGTACCCTGATAACCCAAACATGTGAGCCGCCACCCGATCCGCATCAAGCATTGGTTTGTTTGGCAACACAATTTTTCTCATTGAAAGAAACCACAATTTCAGTGGAATTTTTTTAAAGTACTTTAAGTGGTTTGTCTATGGTAAAATATAATAGTCTCGAAACCGTAGTCCAAAAACCGAGGTATTTTACACTATTAAACAAAGAAGTATGTACTCCTCTTTTTTGCAAAAACTTTTTTTGACCAGGCGTTGGGAATACCAAGTCTTGGAATACTTTGGTTTTACAAAAACCTGCCAAACAAAGCATAATTGTTTTAGCCATGGAGAAGATACAAATTCTTGTAGTTGGTGGCACCATGTACATTAAAGGTTGTCGAAAAGAGATGCTGATTAAATTAAGAAAACGATCTCCCTTTTTCTGGGAGGTACATCGCAACATCATGTCACTGAAGCCCACTGAGACGCTTCAATAATTGTACTTCCCTACTCTTATACTCCCACATACATCTGCAGGAAGAGCAACCACCCCATTTGCATCAATCCTCGTCGATTTAGACATGGAGAAGAGTAAGGTTCTAGTGGTTGGTGGCACCGGGTTCATCGGCAGAAGGATGGTGAAGGCAAGCTTAGCTCAAGACCACCGGACCTTTGTCCTGATGCGGCCGGAGATCGGCATGGACATCGACAAGCTCCAGCTCCTGCTGTCGTTCAAGGCGCAGGGAGCATCCCTCGTGGAGGCGTCGATGGACGACCACCAGAGCCTGGTCGCCGCCGTGAAACAGGTCGACGTCGTCGTGTCGGCCATGGCCGGGGCACACTTGCTGCAGCAGCTCAAGCTCGTGGAGGCTATCAAAGATGCCGAGGACATGTCGAATTCCTTAGAACGGGATTTTTCTTTTCATTTTTGAGGGCTAGAGAACAAAAAAATTGGGGGCGGCCTCCGGCCGAGAGAAGCCTCTCCCCAGAAACGGCAAGTAGGCTGAAATCAATGGACTAAAAACAGTAGGATAGTTCATTCCATTGTTCAGGGTATGAGGATCACGGTTCTCAGGCATGTCCTCTCTTGGTCATCATCCTTGATTATTTCAGTCGGTCAGTATATTTCATCACCATGCAATTGATACACCTGAAAGTTGCAGCAATGGCAAGGGCATCAAAGTGAAAATATGTCAATCTGAATGGTATGCAGGCGTGACAGAACAGAACTGTGAGATGAGGGGAATTTCAGAACCAGAGTTGAGTGAGTGGGTGAAAAAATAGAAAGTGGAGCACCAGGCAAGCCCACTGTCATCAGGAGCCAGTACTTGTAGAGCATAAAGTTAGAAATATACATAGATTTGGCTCCATGACAAAGCTTGAGATTAACATAATTTGAAACGAGGGAGTATTTAAGAGAGTTGGACCACCCACTCAGTTTAGGATCTTTAGTTGTAAAAAATGCAAAAGGAAAGTTTAAGATCAATTTGAAGTCAGATTCGATATGATGCCTGTGTTAAAAAATGCAAAAGGAAAGTTTATTCATTCCGCCTCCGAACACCAACTTCTGGTGTAAGCAGCACAAGAAAATGTTCTAATTCTTCTTGTATATTCCTTTTCTAAAGTTGTTCAAAATGACATTCACGAGCAGTCGTAATAAACATAGAATTTTGCATGCAGCGTTTCCTACCATCCGAATTCGGCGTGGACCCGGCGAGGATGGGGCACGCTCTTGAGCCAGGGAGGGTCACATTCGATGAGAAGATGGAGATAAGAAAGGCAATAGAAGAAGCAAATATTCCTCACACCTATGTTTCTGCCAACTGCTTTGCGGCTTACTTCGCTCCTAACCTCTCTCAAATGGGTACCCTTCTCCCACCCAAAGACAAAGTTCGCGTATATGGAGATGGCAATGTGAAAGGTAACATAAATATTACTCTCGTATTGTGTTTTAGTTGCAAATTTATCTTGCAGTCAAACATTTCGTTCAATATTTTCTGGAGCATAACTATCAAACCCAAGTTTCCCAATCTATCTCAAATGTATAGCTTAAGTCCAAAAGCATTTCCAGATTGGATTACACATATACTACATGCTCTAGAAGAAATACAGTAAGCCCACCTCACTTTGTTTTGTTGTATTAATTGTACCGTGCAGTGATTTTCATGGACGAAGAGGACGTCGCAACATACACAATCAGGTCCATTGATGATCCTCGGGCCTTGAACAAGACTATATACTAAGGCCGCCAGACAACATCCTTAGTCAAAATGAGTTGATTGCTAAGTGGGAAAAGCTCTCAGGAAAAGTTCTAGATAAGATTCCCATTCCATCTGATGAAATATTGGCGTCAATGAAAGGTAAGAGAAAAATAATCTATTTGGTTGAAGCTAAATTATTAAAGATGATAGCTTTAGTGGCACCAAAATGGCCAAAGCGCCACATAGTCTTTATTGGTAAATTGTTGCTCTTTTTAAGTTATATTCTTATCTAATGAAGTGGAGTTGTCAAAACATATTTTCAAATAGTACAAAGTTTTACGAACAATAAATCCTTATGAAAAGCGATCTGAAGGCATGTACCACGGTATTCTGTGAAACCTAGCTATTTTAAAGATGTGACAGAGTGAAGAGTGAGAAGCTTGGTTTCCTTTAACAAGGAATTATCTCTTACTCCCTAAGAGAACATGTCATTCTCTGTTGTAAGTCAATACTTGTCACATGATTTGTAAATGAAATAAGGGCCGTATGCATCTCTTCTATGCAGAGGCCGGGGCATCCCCATTTTGAAAAAAATATAATTTCTAAATTTCAATCACCACATGCTTTCAAATTGAAATAAGAAGAAAAGATAACTAAAAACTTCAAATAAAACCCAAACTCTATGTAGCCTGATTTTTTAAAAAATAGAAAACTTTAATTTTTTTGTTAGTGCTGACAGTGGTAATAAAAGCGAGTAGACGAATAAATTGGTCTGTCGCGTCAAGGAGATGGTTATATTATTCAAGACAAACTATATAATTGCTGTAAGACAATTTTTTTTCCTGTTTTACATATCCACGATCATCTTCTGCGAAGCTCCAGTGACAAGTTTAGCCCGTAAATATGCATATATTAAGAATTGACATGCCTACTTTTATACTTCCGTCATGCAGGTGCGGATATTACTTATCAGATGGTAGTCGGACATTTCTACCACATTTTCTACGAGGGTTGCTTGACAAACTTTGACACTGGGGAGGATGAGGAAGCTTCTCTACTATACCCCGATGTTCAGTACACCCGGATGGACATGTACCTGGAACGCTACTTGTAAGTTGTAACTAAAGAATATATGATCATCAGCATCTTTATCAGCACACGATACACACCACGTATGCAACATAACAGTTTATTTTATTTTTGTGTAGAAGAAAAGGTTTCAGTCACCTTATTCCTTGTGCAGAAATACTCAAGTTGTAATAATGCTAATCTGCGTGTTGTGTCGCTAGACGTTCCACGGAAACGTATGCCAAATAAAAGAAAATATATATTTCACTTGTTACTCCCTATTTTCTGACATTGTTCTAGTTTTTACCCTAGTTAAGAAATCCACAATGTTTCATCACATTTTTTATTTTCTCCAACTGATAGTTCGGGACCGTATGAAAACTTGATATCCGAGCTCTCCAAAATAAAATCTAGCTGCCACACAACTCTTGCCTCCCGGCTGATCCCGTCGATCTCCCTCACCTTTGGCGGAGGAGGCGGGATGACCATGAATCTTCAAACTCGCGGGGATCCTTGTTTTTTTAGGTTTGTTGTCATGGTCATCGTGTCATTCGTCCGAAGTGGAGGTGACTGGGCAATGGAATAAGTACCTATGATCCTCTCTCGTCACGTGAAGCAGGTTCTGCCACTGTGTAGGCCGCAAGAGGATTGGTTTACTCAAATCCAATCCGTCGGGTTGTGTGACGTTGGTGGTGTTGTCAATACTCGATATTTCTGGACCTCTCCCTCTCTCTACAGTAGTCAAGAGGCGATCTCGGGGCGATCTCGGGGTTTCCCGGCGGCCGCCGGCGCGTCCGTGGGATTCCTCCCCCTCCGCCGGCCGCTGCGGCGGCGGGAGGGTGGGGAATCCCCGGATCTGCGTTCCGGCGATGTAAATAGAGGGCTCTGCGGCGGCGCGGCGGAGGCGGGGTGGCCGGCGTCGTCGTTTTGCAGTTCTGCATCTTCCCCTCCACGGCGTCGTCTGCGGCGGCGCCCCAAAGGTGCAGGTGCTTCCCCGTCCTGCCGCTGCTTCTTCTGGCCTCGGCGGCTGGCGGGTGGTGAGTGGGTGCATGGGCGGAGCTGGTGGTGGAGGTGCGAGGCGACTGCGGCGTGGTGGTGTGGCGTGTGGGAGGGGGATCAGCGGCGCAGGCCGGGATCCGGGGCAGGTGAGGCTTGGGGCCACGGCCCCGGCCGATGTGCTACAACCGTCTCAGATCCAGCTCGCTGGAGCTGGTGGATGACGCGGCTCAGCGACGCCTTCGGGCTAGGAGCCCCTCTGCTCCATGGTTACGAGCTCCGGCGGGAGTTCGACGAGGCGACGACGGCGTGGTGCTGCAGTGTCAGCTCTCTGTATTCTCCTTTTTTTCTTGCTTGTAGTCCGACTGTGTACTGTATCCTTCTAGTATGAATACAAGTATGGAAAATTCAAAAAAAAAAAAAAATTCTTATAGACACTTGCTACATCGACGTGGGGTTGTGTCTACTCGTCTGGCCTACATCTTCTCTATATCGATGTTCCGTCGTTCGCATTGTCCCTGGCATGATGTCTAGTGACTTCTTGGTCACGGTTACAATGAATCTTTTTCACCACCATTACCGAGTAGGTATATCACCAAGCTAAGCCAAGGCACCATTGATTTTTTATGGGCAGGGACAATGACGAATTCATGTCATTCTTATAATTGTTTATTTTAAGGATTGAATCTGCTTAATACTCATTCCATTTCTAAATATAAGACATTCTTGTCCGGATTCGTTGCTAAAAAAGTTAATCAATACACTAAAATATGTATATATGCATGAATTTGGACAAATTTAAGAGGGTAGAAAGTCTTACATTTTGCAAAAGATGGAGTATATAGAATACGGACTTCGGTTTGTTTTTTAATCAGGAAGTTGACTAATTAGAAAGGTCAAACTCGTGTTCGATATGTGTGTATTCCACATGGATGGGTGCAATTTAACCTTATGTCCTAGAATTCGACATAATTTATGAAATTTGACACAACTGTGCCCACACCGACAAATATATGTCCAAATTATTCGCCCATCAGCTTTTATCTAACGATGATTAATGGGTCCAACCACTTAACAAAATATAATAATAGGGTAATACTTTCATAGTGCCACAACTAAAGGATAGGTCAAGGTATTTTAAATGGGGCAAAAACTCCCTAAAAAAATGGGGGGCAACCATCTTCTCCGTGTGACTGCATGATCCGTGAAAGCTTTGCATACTTACCATCAATCAATCACACATGGATGGATGACAGGACAGCGCTAAGATGTTGCAATGGTTATTTAAGGGCATCTCCAACAGGCCGTTACTTATATTTTTACTAAAGGCAGAGTGGATGTAGTACCTCATGCAAAATAACGATCTCCTAAAAAAATCATATAGTTTCTTCGGCATGTTACTAGTATAACGGCTGCAAATGGATTATTGGAGGGGTTTCGACGCAAATCTAATATAATTTAGAAGCTTTGAGGTTGCAGAGGTGTTTGGGGAGGGAGGGGAGTAAGCATGTGGACGACTATAGTTGTGAGCGCGCTAAACTCTCTGATGCCACATCGATCGCAGGAATGTCGATGATGAATCGTTGTGTATCCTAAGCGTATTCCATCGGCGTGCATCATGAGACTAGTCAAAATAAGAAAGATGATGGAAACATACTTTCCTATATATCTCACTCGCAACCTAGTCACACATGCCCCAATGGCGAAACCAAGGGATTGTAATTTCCCCCTTGGTGTTATCAAAAAATTCAAGCACTTTATTTTTTTACTTCCTTCCTTCCGTTTAATAGGACATATGCACATCCCTAAGTCACCCCTTCGACAAAAAGAATAAGAAGTATATATTTTAAAAATATCATTATGAACTATAAATGTTATATTTTCTATTAATATAATTTATGTGTTACACAGTTTATGTTGTAGTGATAAGTTTGGCGACCAAGATATACATACGGGTCCTATAAACCGTAAGAGAGGAAGTAATATCTCACTCTTTTATCTTTAAGACAAACGAGTGCGTTAACATACTCCTAAAACTGCATTAATCTCTAGTCACTACCTTGCGAATCTCGCGAGAGTAGAGGGTCATACTTCTATGTGTTTTGGTTCGGGGCCTCCTAGCTTGTCTCAGGTCCTCGAACAAGACATTTCTGTAATCCCTGTTGGTTAATATATCCTCTTTTACCCGAAAAAAAGAAATTGAAAACAGTCCATAATTAAGATGCTTAATGCAAAAAAGAAATAGTTCGACGTTTTTATTGCGCATCTCACGGTGAGAGTGAGCAGTTCCCTAACTTTTTCAACAAATTGAGATTGTTGACGCATCTTTACATTATTTGTTTTTTGAGAATTGTTGACGCATCTTTACAAAGAAAAAGGTTCCTGGTACATGGGCTGCCTGTGAGTTAATTGTCTCATGTCCAGCCCAGGGGCTCTGTCGTTAAGCGGAAGCTATAAAACCCAAGGTAAACTGTGGAGCCCAGTAGGACGGCCCATATAAATCCTTTTTCTCTGCTGTACACATGAAAGCCAAGGCCTATATGAAGCTCAGGCCTCACTGGGGATTCATTGTTTCTGTTTATCTCAAGGATAAATACCTCCAGATTTCATTTGAGATTTTTGGGTAGGAGGTTCTTTTAGTATCTTCGGTATTTATTTGAAATCTACTGAACTGGAGTAATAATAAACAAAAGCCAATACCCCGCAAAAAAAAGCCCCAATAACTTCCTACTGAAAATGAATTTATATGGGCCGTCCTAATGGGCTTCAATTTTTATCCAAACTCATACTTGTTTCATAATATACCGTGCTTATCGGAATTTTTACCCACGGTAACTAAATAAGTGAACTTCGATTTTTATCCTAAGTCTTTTTGAAACGGGGCAAAAGCTTTGCCTTTTATATTGATATAGTAGGAGCAAACACAACACGGCCTAGGCCAAAGTAAAAACTAGAATGAAAAATGTACAGATACAGTCAATCAACACCGTCCAGTCTCTCAGCGAGAAAGATCGTCATATCTTCAAACGACGGTCGCCTCTAAGCAACAATCTAAGCGAGAGATTTATCTCCAGCCAGAATCCAGTTTTTGCCCTCATCTTTGATCTTTTGGATGAGAGTCGACGACATCGTGAAGGTGTTGTTGAAGACGCGAGCGTTTCTTTCCTTCCAGATTTCCCAAGTGATCAGCGTGACTGCTGACTTGAGCCCTTTGGGGTGCGCCGTGGGGGACTTGGAGACCGCCTGCCAATAGTCTAGGACTGTAGGCCGGTCCTTGCCCATGTCCTGCACCAGGGAAGGGCAGGATAGCCAGGAGGCTGCAGCCTGCCAAATACGCCTTGAGAATCTGCACTAAAAAAGGATATGCCTTGCCGTCTCGTTCTGGCACTTGCAGAGCTGGCATAAGGGTGTGTGCGGCCATCCCCTCTTCGCGAGGCGGTCAGAAGTCCACAGCCTGTTCTGCACCACCAACCATGCAAAGAATCTGCATTTGGGTGGTGCCCACGTTTTCCAAACCAGGTGGTTGAAGGAGCAGGGGGTGGATCCGATGAATTGCGCCTTGTAAGCCGATCCCGTCGAGTATTTCCCATCAGTAGTTAGCGTCCAGAGGATGGTGTCAGCGGAACTGGGGTCCAACGTAACCCCCTGAAGAAGGCCCCAAAGGTTAACAAACTGGGAGATGTGCTCCAGAGTGAACTCATGGACAACGATGTCTGCCACCCAACAGAGGTTGGTAAGGGCGTCCTTCACGCATCGCTTCTTCTTCTTAGATGCTTGGAAGATCTTTGGGGCAAGCGCTATAGGCGATGTCCCATTAAGCCAAGACGAGGACCAGAAGCTGGCGGTCAGGCCATCCCCGATAGTAACTTTTGTCGCAGCATTAAACAACTCTGTCAGTGTCATCATTTGGCGTTTTGAGCCCCACCCAAGGCTTTTCCGGAGCTGTCCACTCAAACCACAGCCAGCGCAGCCGCAGAGCCCTCGCAAATTTTTCCAGGTCCAGAATCCCTAAACCTCCTAGCTTCTTAGGGCGGCAAAACTTTGTCCAACTCACTTTGCACTTCCCGCCAGTTACCGTAGCGCTCGCATTCCAGAGCATGGCCCGGCGTAGCCTGTCGAAAGCCTTCAAAGTAGCTTTATCGGCCTTGATAGCCGTGAGGAGGAAAATAGGCAGGGCCGTGAGAACTGACTTGACCACAGTGTCGCATCCGGCACGGTTCAGGAACTTGGTCTTGTAGGGGTTCAGTCTGGACGCCACCATGTCGATGTAGGGTTGTAGATCCACCCGCCTCAGTCGCCCCAGAGCAAGGGGGAGGCCCAGGTACTTGATTGGGAATTGATTTATCGCAGCCGGGAAGTTGAG
This sequence comes from Poa pratensis, assembly GCA_947311845.1. Lineage (NCBI taxonomy): Eukaryota > Viridiplantae > Streptophyta > Magnoliopsida > Poales > Poaceae > Poa > Poa pratensis. The sequence goes on from CAMZMU010000100.1 coordinate 23,006,268, forward strand.
AAGCGTGGCAGTGAGGTCAATATCCTCGCATCGAATGGGGGCCACCGAGCTTTTCTCGATATTGGTCATGAGGCCTGTGACCATGCCGAAATTGTCCAGTAGGGTAGTGAGGTAACTGACATCCTGAACATCTGGATTCAGAAAAATGACTGCGTCATCCGCATACAATGAGATGCGAGATTTGATGAAGTTGCTAGGCAGCGGTTGGAGGTGCCCTGCTTCAGTGGCTAGCTCGAGAATCTTTGGCAGCGTGTCGATTGCAATATCAAAAAGCAACGGCGATAGGGGATCACCCTGCCTTAGGCCGCGGCCATGAACTATCTCGTTGCCGGGGATGCCATTCAAGAGCACCCGAGAAGTGGCGGTGGAGAAAAGCAGCGACATCCATGCTCGCCATCGAGGAGGGAAGCCCAAACGCTGCATGAGGTCCAGCAGGTAGTCCCATCGAACGGTGTCGAAGGCTTTTGCGATGTCAAGCTTTATCAGCAGGGCTGGGGTGTGCTTTTGATGGAGGCGACGTGCCACGTTTCTGACGTACATAAAGTTGTCATGGATGGTTCTATTCTTGATGAAAGCGCTTTGGCATGTAGAGACGATGTCGTTCATCTTAGGTCGCAGTCTTGAGACCATTGCCTTAGCAATAATCTTGGGGATTATGTGGATGAGGCTGATGGGGCGATAGTCCTTCCTAAGTCAAACTTGTTTAATTTTGACCAACTTCATAAAAAACATAGCAATATTTACAACATCAAATTAATATTACTCCTACTTGATATATATTGGAATGTAGTTTCATAATATACTAATTTAATGTCATAAATACTGCTACTTCTTTTATAAAGTTGGTCAATTTTTTAGACACGGAGTGAGCATATGAGTACCCCTCGCCCCATACATCCTCTTCAAGCAATAGACGTAACACCATCGGCATTACATAAAAGCTCTGTAATATAAATGAGGGATAAACACTGTATGGTCCATTGAAGCAAATTATTGCACCTTTAACTATTCTGAAGGAATGATGGCAGAGTGCAATTATGCAAGGGACTGTAGAACTTCATTCATTCCTCCAAAAAATACAAGGTACACATATCTCCTTAAAAAAGAATGTCATGCGCGTGTGTTGAATCTTACGAGATAAAACCCAAAAACATGTGTATTGCCGAGAAGTAGCCTTCTGATATTGGGCGAAAAACATGCTGTGACTTTGAGATTATGTGTTATTTCTATTTGAATACGAAACAATTTGAAGTGTGAAGAAGAAATTCTTCAGTAGTGCAATATCTTACGGCCCGGTCAGGTGTTTTTTCTCTAGAAACACAACCACCATATATTTCATACCCAAAATTTCTTTGTTCCAAAGAAGCCAAGGTTGTGAGGTACCCTCAAGCTTGCTGCAGTGTTTCAGAATGGCAGAACCCAGCGAATAAACATGAAGATGGATTATCGGTTAACATTTAACTAATCAAGCGGCTCGGCGAAGGAAATGGATGGGGGTGAACCGAAGCCAGCACTAACTGCAATGCTGTTTCAGCAGCACCCGCAAGATCGAGTGACCAGTTCACTTATCCACACCACAACAGCACTCTGAAAGCCTGGATCTGCACTCACTCAGCTCTTAACACTTGTCTGTTCATCAGTCCATTATCATCTCACACTGCAGAGCTAGCCCTAGTGATTTCGATCGACATTACCATGGTAATATACAAGAAGCAATTAATCAACTCAGCGGCTGGGCACACCCACGAAGATGAATGTGTACGCGCGCGAACAGAAGAAGCCAATTGTTAAACGCGTTGCTACAGCTTCGCCACTGTTCCACCTCCACGCCGCACACATCCAGCTCCAGCTGCAGCAGCAGAGCAAGTCAATGAGGAGGTGGCAGATCGAAGAGGAGCCAAATTGTAAATGCGGTTCTACTGTGGCAGGTGGCGAGGCGACAGCACTCGGAATGTTTATGAGTGGGGACGACAGCCGAAGACAAAGTATTGAGATCTCCTTCCTCACTCCTCGCGTGCAGACGTCCGTGGTCCAGCTTCTCTTTCTCTTCTCTTCTCTTCTCCATTGCAGTTGCAGGTCCATGCAGACGCCAGAGTTGCAGCCATGCATGCGCACTGTTGCGACATGTTGAGGGCATTGAACTGATGATGTAGCTCACTCATGCATCGGCGTGCATGCCATGGCCAGTCCCTCCTCTACCTATAGCTTCCTGCTGCCTAGCTACATCCATCCATGGCAGCAGCTCTCTCTCTCTAGATCGAGAGGGGGCAGAAGGTGGCGTGAGGGAGAGGAGAATGCAGATAGAGCAGTAGAGGAGGGAGGAATGTGGGAGAGAGAGAGATGATTTAAGAAATGATGAGGGAGTGGTCACATCTCCGATCGACGACGACTAGCTAAGATAGCTACTGTAGGCTGTAGCTACCACTGTGGCCTACAATGCTTTTGTCACCTTTTGTTACCCCTGCTCGGCTGCTCCGTTTTTCTCCATACTGTTTTCTTTGATTACCAGAAAGCGTAGGTCGTCTTCTTCTACTATTGCATATAAATGTTTTTCTCTGCCATGCATAAATGGCGGCTATGCATAAAATGGTGTGTGCGAGCAGTCATTTTGGACGTTCGGTTCAAGCCGTCGGCGTATAACCTCTCGCCGTCGGCGTATCTATACGCCGACGGTTGCCGTCGGTATCTCGCCGTCGGCGTTTCTGAGCGTCGGCGTACCATTTCGGCCGTCGGCGTATCTGAACCCCGTCGTAGTGTGGGCATTGCCGTCGGCGTATGATGTATACGTGGCAGCTTCCTGGCGCCTGGGAGAAAACCTGCCGTCGGCGTATGGGTGACCAAATGGTCCGTATTTGTCGACGTGGCGCCATCCTGTGCGTCCGCGATTCGCCCTATGCCGTCGGCGTATGGGTGACCATAATTTTTTAATTTCTGCAAATTGTTGCTGCGGGTTTCTAGCACATTTTAAATACAATTAAAATTGCACAAATTTTAAAACATCACAGAACATCTTATAGATATAATCCAAACCATCATACAAACTCCAAATGACACAAACATGATTCGAATTCATCCAAGCATTCATACAAACTCCAAATAATACAAACATAGTTCGAATTCATCCAAACATTTATACAAACACACCCGGACACATCCTACATCTACTGAGAGCTCGAGGTACCAATATCTGCCCGTGTGAGATTAGGCGACCGACCACGTGGGGCAGCCGCCGTCGAATCACACGCGGAACCCGGCGAGGCACGGGACGGTGTGGTCTCGCGCGACCAACTCGGCGAGGCACCACCACCGCCATGCTCCATGAGCGCGCGCGTGGAAGTCGGCGAGGCAGAAGCACGACCAAAGGGTGCATTCCTGGAGCATCCTGATCCCTACATGTTTGAGTCCAAGTTAGCAACTTGGAAAGCACAGTACGGGGGAAACAACTGGTTTGGCAAATAACTTACCGGAGTCCTTGGCTTGTATGTGCGAGCGAACACCTCCCTCGATGGGCACATGGGCGGCGTCCCCACCCTAGCTGGATGCGGAGGCAGCGGATCCCGCTCTCCAGTGGCAAAAAACCTCTCGTGAGCCTACAAGATAGTTTAGATGTCAGGAGTTGTAGAAAAAGAAGGTTCAAACTAGAGGAAATGAGACTTGTTATATTTTGCAAATATAAAGGTTGAAACTTACAGCATCGCGCAACTCTTCCCACTCGTCATAGGCCACTCTCTTCTCCAGCCACAACTGATACTCCGCCGCATAGTCCGTGTAAGCGGCATCGTAGGCCGCCTCGAAATCAGACTACAATTTCAAAAATGAACGAATCTCGTCAACTTAGCCACTTAGGAACGAATGTCGGAAAGAGAATGAAATTGAGAAAAACTTACATCGGGGCGAGCTCGGGAAGGCTGTCGAGGAGGCAGGACAGGGGGTCGTCGGCGTTGAGTGTAGCCTTGATACGCGTGAGGCCCAACTCAGGAGTACGCGGGATTACCGCACTAAGACAGGGCAAACGGCCATGCTCCCAACCGTGCCGGGCCAGGACCAACGCTCTCTCGTCGATGTCATGCTCAAGAGGGTAATCTACCTCCGGATTAAAACCCTTGAACGTCGAGACGTACCTATTTATGCTCTCCTCGGCACTGCCGTAGTAATCGGGAAGCGAGGGCTGAGGCTCGGATAGATCGACGTTTACGTCTACCCCCTTGAACGACGTCGAAAGGGGGTAGGCCAGTGGACTTTTTTGCTTGGTTGTGTTAGGTTAGGCCATGGGAACATACCAGACCAACTTCGATCACAAGTTCTCACAAGATTTCCCCCGGTTCGCCCGAAACGGGAGTTTTCACCTCTAAGTGTAGAAACTTAGTAGAGAGACAGTGATGTCGGTGAAGCCGGTCACACAACGGAGTAGGATCTTTCACATTTGAAACACACAACACACTTGTATACATATGGTATGGCACAACCTTGGTTTTGGTGGGGTTCCGACGCTCCGGGGCCCCGCTTCGGCGAAACCCTAGATCCGCTGGAAAAACCCTAACGTTTTCGTCTACCCCCTTTAACGGCGTCGAAAGGGGGTAGGCCAGTGGACTTTTTTGCTTGGTTGTGTTAGGTTAGTCCATAGGAACATACCAGACCAACTTCTATCACAAGTTCTCACAAGATTTCCCCCGGTTCGCCCGAAACGGGAGTTTTCACCACTAAGTGTAGAAACTTAGTAGAGAGAAAGTGATGTCGGTGAAGCCGGTCACACAACGGAGTAGGATCATTCACATTTGAAACACACAACACACTTGTATACATATGGTATGGCACAGCCTTGGTTTTGGTGGGGTTCCGACGCTCCGGGGCCCCGCTTCGACGAAACCCTAGATACGCTGGAAAAACCCTAACGTTTTCGTCTACCCCCTTTAACGGCGTCAAAAGGGGGTAGGCCAGTGGACTTTTTTACTTGGTTGTGTTAGGTTAGGCCATGGGAACATACCAGACCAACTTCTATCACAACTTCTCACAAGATTTCCCCCGGTTCGCCCGAAACGGGAGTTTTCACCTCTAAGTGTAGAAACTTAGTAGAGAGAAAGTGATGTCGGTGAAGCCGGTCACACAACGGAGTAGGATCTTTCACATTTGAAACACACAACACACTTGTATAAATATGGTATGGCACAACCTTGGTTTTGGTGGGGTTCCGACGCTCCGGTGCCCCGCTTCGGCGAAACCCTAGATCCGCTGGAAAAACACTAACGTTTTCGTCTACCCCTTGAACGGCGTCGAAAGGGGGTAGGCCAGTGGACTTTTTTACTTGGTTGTGTTAGGTTAGGCCATGGGAACATACCAGACCAACTTCTATCACAAGTTCTCACAAGATTTCCCCCGGTCCGCCCGAAACGGGAGTTTTCACCTCTAAGTGTAGAAACTTAGTAGAGAGAAAGTGATGTCGGTGAAGCCGGTCACACAACGGAGTAGGATCTTTCACATTTGAAACACACAACACACTTGTATACATATGGTATGGCACAACCTTGGTTTTGGTGGGGTTCCGACGCTCCGGGGCCCCGCTTCGGCGAAACCCTAGATCCGCTGGAAAAACCCTAACGTTTTCGTCTACCCCTTTAACGGCGTCGAAAGGGGGTAGGCCAGTGGACTTTTTTGCTTGGTTGTGTTAGGTTAGTCCATAGGAACATACCAGACCAACTTCTATCACAAGTTCTCACAAGATTTCCCCGGTTCGCCCGAAACGGGAGTTTTCACCACTAAGTGTAGAAACTTAGTAGAGAGAAAGTGATGTCGGTGAAGCCGGTCACACAACGGAGTAGGATCATTCACATTTGAAACACACAACACACTTGTATACATATGGTATGGCACAGCCTTGGTTTTGGTGGGGTTCCGACGCTCCGGGGCCCCGCTTCGACGAAACCCTAGATACGCTGGAAAAACCCTAACGTTTTCGTCTACCCCCTTTAACGGCGTCAAAAGGGGGTAGGCCAGTGGACTTTTTTACTTGGTTGTGTTAGGTTAGGCCATGGGAACATACCAGACCAACTTCTATCACAACTTCTCACAAGATTTCCCCCGGTTCGCCCGAAACGGGAGTTTTCACCTCTAAGTGTAGAAACTTAGTAGAGAGAAAGTGATGTCGGTGAAGCCGGTCACACAACGGAGTAGGATCTTTCACATTTGAAACACACAACACACTTGTATAAATATGGTATGGCACAACCTTGGTTTTGGTGGGGTTCCGACGCTCCGGTGCCCCGCTTCGGCGAAACCCTAGATCCGCTGGAAAAACACTAACGTTTTCGTCTACCCCTTGAACGGCGTCGAAAGGGGGTAGGCCAGTGGACTTTTTTACTTGGTTGTGTTAGGTTAGGCCATGGGAACATACCAGACCAACTTCTATCACAAGTTCTCACAAGATTTCCCCCGGTCCGCCCGAAACGGGAGTTTTCACCTCTAAGTGTAGAAACTTAGTAGAGAGAAAGTGATGTCGGTGAAGCCGGTCACACAACGGAGTAGGATCTTTCACATTTGAAACACACAACACACTTGTATACATATGGTATGGCACAACCTTGGTTTTGGTGGGGTTCCGACGCTCCGGGGCCCCGCTTCGGCGAAACCCTAGATCCGCTGGAAAAACCCTAACGTTTTCGTCTACCCCCTTTAACGGCGTCGAAAGGGGGTAGGCCAGTGGACTTTTTTGCTTGGTTGTGTTAGGTTAGTCCATAGGAACATACCAGACCAACTTCTATCACAAGTTCTCACAAGATTTCCCCCGGTTCGCCCGAAACGGGAGTTTTCACCTCTCAGTGTAGAAACTTAGTAGAGAGAAAGTGATGTCGGTGAAGCCGATCATACAACGGAGTAGGATCTTTCACATTTGAAACACACAACAAACTTGTATACATATGGTATGGCACAACCTTGGTTTTGGTGGGGTTCCGATGCTCCGGGGCCCCGCTTCGGCGAAACCCTAGATCCGCTGGAAAAACCCCCCTTGAAAGGCATCGAAAGGGGTAGGCCAGTGGATTTTTTTGCTTGGTTGTGTTAGGTTAGGCCATGGGAACATACCAGACCAACTTCTATCCCAAGTTCTCACAAGATTTCCCCCGGTTCGCCCGAAACGGGAGTTTTCACCTCTAAGTGTAGAAACTTAGTAGAGAGAAAGTGATGTCGGTGAAGCCGGTCACACAACGGAGTAGGATCTTTCACATTTGAAACACACAACACACTTGTATACATATGGTGTGGCACAACCTTGGTTTTGGTGGGGTTCCGACGCTCCGGGGCCCCGCTTTGGCGAAACCCTAGATACGCTGGAAAAACCCTAACGTTTTCGTCTACCCCCTTGAACGGCGTCGAAAGGGGGTAGATCAGTGGACTTTTTTGCTTGGTTGTGTTAGTATAGGCCATGGGAACATACCAGACCAACTTCTATCACAAGTTCTCGCAAGATTTCCCCCGGTTCGCCCGAAACGGGAGTTTTTCACCTCTAAGTGTAGAAACTTAGTAGAGAGAAAGTGATGTCGGTGAAGCCGGTCACACAACGGAGTAGGATCTTTCACATTTGAAACACACAACACACTTGTATACATATGGTATGGCACAACGTTGGTTTTGGTGGGGTTCCGACGCTCCGGGGCCCCGCTTCGGCGAAACCCTAGATCCGCCGGAAAAACCCTAACGTTTTCGTCTACCCCCTTGAACGGCGTCGAAAGGGGGTAGGCCAGTGGACTTTTTTGCTTGGTTGTGTTAGGTTAGTCCATAGGAACGTGGGAAACCAAAGTCTACCCCAAATAAACACAATATTCCATCTGATTCGACCGAAACGGGAGTTTTCACCTCTTTGTGCAGAAACTCACTAGAGAGAGAGTGAAGTCGGTGAAGCCGGTCACACCCCGGAGTAGGATATACTGGACATTTAAGACACAAAACACTCTTGTATACATATGATATTGGACAAGCTAGGTTTGTGTGGGGTTCGGACGCTCCGATGCCCCGCTTCGGCGAAACCCTGAATTTGCTGAAAAAACCCTAACGTTTTCGTCTACCCCCTTGAACGGCGTCGAATGGGGGTAGGCCAGTGGACTTTTTTGCTTGGTTGTGTTAGGTTAGGCCATAGGTGAAATAAAAACACGCATATACTCGAACTCTTGCGAAGATTCCCCCCATTCGCCCGATGTGGGAGTTTCCAACTATATGCCCAAAAATTCGCTAAGGAAATAGTGATGCTCGTGAAGCTGGTCACACCACGAGGCAGTATCTTGAACATCTACAACCCAAAACACACTTGTACACATGTGATATGGCACCCCCTAGCTTTTGGTTGGATCACGACGCTTCGGAGCACCTCTCCTGCGAAACCCTAGACCCGCTGGAGAAAACCCTAGCTTTTCCGTCTACGGCCGGTATGGGCGTCGAAAGGGGGTAGCTCACTGGATTTTTTTGCTTGGTTGGGCTAGGATAGTCCCTAGGTACAAGAAAAAACACACATATACCCCAACTCTTGCGAAGATTCCCTCCCGTTCGCCCGATGTGGGAGTTTCCAGCTATATGCCCAAATACTAGCCAAGGAAACAGTGATGCTCGTGAAGCCGGTCACACCACGGGACATGATCTTTTGAGCCATATATTTAATATTTATATTCTAGGTGTATATTACATATGTTGTTTTTATTTATTTTACATTTATATGTTGTAGGGTCGGGTTCCGGAAGACTCAAACCGTTATTTTATGCGGGTGGGATACCGAAATTGGGAGGGAAATTATAGATCCAATTTATATATAAATTATACCTACATTAAATATTATATAGAGAAATAAATAAATCTAAATTCATTTATAATAGTTGAAAAAATTAACAATTATACGCCGACGGTAGCCGTCGGCGTCTAAGTCCACATATAGACGCCGACGGTAGCCATCGGCGTCGCAGCGCAGCAAAAAGCCCCCCGTTCGGGCACCGTCACGGCGGGCGTTGTACGCCGACGGCCTTGTTGACGCCGACGGTGACCGTCGGCCCATGGCTAGCTACGCCGACGGGGATTGTTACGCCGACGGCCAAGGTCGCGGCTATCCTAGCTCGCCTTGTACGCCGACGGCCCCGACATTTGGCCGTCGGCGTATAATATGGCCGTCGGCGTCTTGTGCGATTCCCGTAGTGGGTTCGGGAACCCCTTCCCACTGCCGTCCATGTTTGTCCCCCTCCTCTTTCTCTCTACAATAATGGCTCTGTGAGCTTTAACCGGTGTGTCCATGCATGGGGGAGATGCTCTTTGCGGCCTGACTTGACGTGCAGCAAGCGCGTTAGTAGTTATGGGTGACACGAACGTGGCACTATTTACTATGGGCTATCGGAGCATATCTAGCATAACCCTTCATTTTTGGACTCTAAAACTCGTATGCAGCCTATCCGCGTAGTTCTTTTTACGGAGACATCGGACTAACTGTTCAAAATACCCATTATGTATCCAACCACGATCACATGATCAATGTGTCGTGAAACATAATTAAATTGCTACACAAAGTTCATATCCAGTACATTACCGAATTTATAGTTTCGGGATAAGGTCTACAAGACCAAGTCTTATATCCAACCATCGAACGAAACTTCAATTAAAAAACAACGCAACACCCAAAAAAATTGGGCCCAAGCCATCATGGCTTAACCATACTCGCAAGCCACCTAATGATGTGAAACGACATTCGGACTTATCCACATCAATACCTACAAGCACACCAAGAGAACCTCTCACTCTCGAGCTCAAGCAAAAGCACTACACGACAAGGTAAACTCACTCTTATCTTTACATGACTTTGGTCTTTCGGTGAATGGATTGCTACCTCAAACTAATACTCTATGTGTGCGCAACTACATGCCTGGTGATGCTCCAGAAGAGATGGTGAAAGGAGTCAAAGAAGTCGCCAAGAAGGAAGACCAGGAAACGGACAAGGAAGAAGAGAAGAAAACCAAAAAACTTCGGCTGCCAGATAACCCAGCAAGAAACGCCAGACGATCGAGAGCCTCAGTTTCCTGCACGGGATCGCCAGACAGGCGCCGGACTAGTCGGCACTGGCTCCTCTCGTGAGCCTCGCTAGACGGCCCTGCAGCTCGGTCAAGATGATCTGGCACCTGGAGCAGAAGATGTTGCGAACCACGCTGCTAGACCATTCGGCGGGAGGTGCCAGACAATCCGGCGTTTCAAATGTCAGATGATCCGGTGACCCCTCTGCCTCTGCCTGCGCAATTTCAGCCCTTTGTGCCTTGTATCCCACCTACTTTACCCTTTCGCCCCTAGTACTGTATATACCTCCTCTTGTTCAGATCTAGGGTTAGGCTGAGATTAGATTTGAGTTGAGTTATGCTCCCTTTCCCCATGATGCGTTGCCTCATTTGGAGATGGACTACCTCTTGTACTTCCTACTCTTTGATGAGAGATTCTAGTAGGGATAATTTAATCTTTCTTTCAAGATTCTATTGGATCGGTGGACCAGACGATAAGAGAAATTGGTTTCATCAAGGGTGAGATTGTTTTGGTTCTTGAGATCCGGAGGCTTTCTCGTTTCGGGATTGTTTGTCGACTGATTGATGTAAACATGTTTTGACTTGCGTCTTCCGCTTACGTTGTGTTCCCCCACGTGATTTTCCAGGATTGCCCTCGTTCCACTTTAGCATTCATCACCGTCAATCCGTGAACATCAGGCCAACTCATATCACCTAAAAGGGGTTATGGTAGATATGCATGCAACGGCTAAGTATAAGGAAGGCTTCTATGTTTCTTTTTCAAAGATAAGTTTCTCTTGGCAATAGTATAAGGTAGTTTAAAACCCTTCAAAAAGACTTTTCAAAGCATCTAATAGTGGTACCGAGGCAATACCTATTTCTTGACCATAATTACTCACGATCTCATCTCCTCATTTTCACCATAATTAATCGTAACACACCCGTGTGACGATTCAAAAGCACTCCATTTTATAAAAAGTAGTTTTCAAACAAAACAACTAGCATAGTCTAAGTATGATCAACCCAACTGTCCATGGCTAGTTGCGTATCTACATGCCGACACGCCAGTAAGATGCATTCCAAGCTTAAAAAATGTCACAACATCAGAATGAGCATTTTTGCTCATTTTTACTAGAACTTCTTGAAAGGACAAGGATGTCGCTGATATGTCTAAAACGTATCTATAATTTTTGCTGTTCCATGCCTGTTATATATTGATTACCACATGTTTATCTTACACTTTATATCGTTTTTATGCATTTTCTGGACTAACCTATTACAAGATGCCACAGTGCCAGTTCCTGTTTTCTGCTGTCTTTTTGTTCCAGAAAAACTCTTCTGGAAATATTCTCCGAATCGGACGCCAATTTAACTAATTTATTTCTGGACCGAGACGAAGCAGTAGCTCGAAGGAGAAGCCCAGGAGGCAGCCGAGGGAGGCAGGCGGGCCCACGGCGCGGCCTAGGGTGGGCCCGCGCCCCCAGGCCGCCTGGTGCCCCCGACGCCGCCCTTTCGCCTATAAATCACATCTATTCGGGAAATCCTAGACACCCGAGCGAAAATACACGAAAACTTCCGACGCCGCCGTCATCGTCAACCCTAGTTCGAGAGGGTTTCTGCAGTTCTTCCTGGCACCTTGCCGGAGGGGAAATCATCATCGAAGGGCTCTACATCGCCATGCCTGCCTCCGGAGTGATGCGTGAGTAGTTCTTCACGGGACTACGGGTCTATAGCAGTAGCTAGTTGGTAGTCTCTCCACCTTGTGCTATCATGCTTTGATCTTGTGAGCTGCTTAACATGATCAAGATCATCTTTATGTAATGTTATATGTTGTGTTTGCTGGGATCCGATGAATTGTAAAGTTATGATCAAGTTTGTTCATCTATCTATATCATGTTTTATCTATGTTTCTGCATGCTCTCTGTTGTTAGTAGATGTTTTGGCCAAGTAAATGCTAATGACTGCAAGAGGAGGTATTTATGCTAGATAGTGGGTTCATGCCTCTAGGAGCCTGAGCTTGATTGACAGAAACAACTAAGTCTGTAGATGTGCTGTTGCCACTAGGGATAAAATAACCGATGCTTAGCTTAAGCGTATTGCTGTTAAGTCTAATGCGTTTGTTTACATTACACACTTTGCTTAATGCTATAATCTGTTGCTTGCAACTTAATACCCACTGGAGACCCGAAATCTATCTCTTGAGTGGATTATGAGTCATAGATGCTGCTAGTAAGCAGTCTATGTATATTGTTGTAATGCCCAATAGATCTAACAATGAAGATGTTCTTATCATATATTGCATTGTCATGTGTTTGCACTTTGTCAATTGCCCTGCTGTAATTTGTCTACCCAACATGTATGCATATCTGTCTTATGGAGAGACACTACTAGTGAACTGTGGACTCCGGTTCTTTATTCCACACTGATACAAACACCGTTTTCACCACGCTCTACAATTGTTTCCTCGCTGTTCCTTTTTGTGTTCATCATCATATTCCACACCATATGTTTAATCCGTTGTATTCAGCAAGCCGGGGAGATTGACAACCTTCATGTTTCGTTGGGGCAAAGTATTTCGATTGTGTTGTGTGCAGGTCCACGTCACTAATTGTAAACGGCGCCGCTGACACCTTTCTGAAGCTCTCCCAATTCCTACTGGTACGATATACCTTGGTAGATTCAAGGGAAAACTTGCTGCTGACTACATCATACCTTCCTCTTGAGGGTCTCCCAACGAACGTGCGTTTCCACGTCATCAAGCATATTTTCTGGCGCCGTTGCCGGAGAATTGGAAGCTACAGCAAGGGGAGTTACACACCACCATTCTCATTACTTTGTTTTTGTCTTGTTTGTTTTATTTTTATTTTATCTTGTTTGCTTTAAAAGTAAAAAACCACAAAAAAATTAAAATTTCAGCAACTAGTATTTTTCTGTTCTTGTTGTTATTATGTCTAGTTCTTTATTTGCTATCTATGGTTAACTTCTTTGAAACTAGTTTATATTGGCAAAGTGGGTTCACGGACGATCAACAAAAATATTATAAGGAATACCGCTTGTCACAAAAAGGGAAATATTTATGGGAATAAATAGATAAATTGAAAAGTCTTGCTAGAAACTTGTGCTCTACATATGATGAATCCTGGTGCTTTAATGAATCTTTTTGTTGTAGGAGGCATAAACACCTCCCTTTCCAATGCGATTATAATGATGATGAGACTTTGGCTTCTTATGCCAAAGGAAATTATGACTTTGATAATCTTGTACAAATTGAAGAATTTGAAATTACTGCTTTGCTTAAGAATACTGATGATGCTTCTTACAAATCTGGAAAAAAAAATTATACTTGGATATTGTCTTGAGTATTACAATGATAATCCTTATATTACTGAATATCTTGAGAAAATTTATTCTAAAGAAGAACTGGTTGTCTTTTAGGAACCTGTGGAAGAAGAAATTGCTGAAACTATGAGCTCATTGGATGAAAAAGAGGAGGAGAGTGAAGGACAAAAGGAGGATCTACCTTCTAATGACAGTAACTCTTTAACTCTTGCATTATATGATTGCCCTCCATGCTTACCTAAGGAGGAAGAATGCTATATTGTTGAATGTTATGATTCTATTGAAATATCTCTTTTGATAATTTTGAAGTAACAAATTCCTTGACTCAAGAAAAAGAAGAAATAACAGAATGTAAAAATGTGCTCCCTACTGTTATATATGATAATTCTCTTGATGATGGTCCTATATTGCTTGATGATATTAATTATACTGCTATTGTCAGAAGTGAGTTTAATGACCCCACTGTTTTTGAGCTTAATAAGAACTATGTGTTTGTAGATCATGAAAAGCATGCTTTATGTGATAGTTACATTGTTGAGTTTGTTCATGATGCTACTGAAAGTTATTATGAGATAGGAAAATATGGTTGTAAAAGTTTTCAAGTCACTAAAACACCTCTCTTTATGTTGAAAGTTTTGAAGTTGCATTTGTTTCATCTTCCTATGCTAGTTGCTTTATGCTTCAATAATTTATTTTATTACAAGATTCCTTTGCATAGGAAGTGGGTTAGACTTAAATGTGTTTGATATTTGCGTCTTGATGCTCTCTTTTATTTTTCAACTCTTATTCTTATGAGAGCATCATTAAAATCTTCCAGCCTAGCTAAAAGGCATAAAAGAACACGCTTTTGGGAGGCAACCCATTATCTTTTGTTTTCAGTTTTTATTAGTCAAGGAGTTTGCTTACTTCTGTAACAACTCCTTTGTATCTTTTATTTTCGTTTTTGTTGTGCCAAGAAGAGCCTCTAATAGCAAGATATGCTATAAGTTTTATTTGCTGTCCAGAAACAGATTTCTGTACCTCACGGTAAAAATTCGTGAAAAATCACGGAACATTATTTTTTAGTCTGTAAATTTTTGAGAAGAAGCCTGAACTTATTACCTATCTTTCGTTAGTTAACCGTTTTCTGATTTGAGCATCGGAAGTGCCTCGAACAAATTCGTCTTTGCGGACTGTTCTGTTTTTAACAGATTCTGTTTTTGTTTTGCATTGTCTCTTTTGCAAGTATAGATTTACGTTGTTCGGGGGGAGACCAGGATCTTGCTTAGTAACAGTAGCTAATGTTTGAACTAAAGTATGCGATGCGTTTTTACAGAACCAAGTGAGCTTATGTTTTGATGCACTAACCCTTTAATGAAATTTGCGAGTTATCTTTGTGTGAAGAAAGTTTTCAAGTATTAGGAGAGAAGGATGATATAAGAAGATTAAGAAGAGAGAAAAGCTTAAGCTTGGGGAGGCTCCCTTGGATCTCCCCAGCATATATCAAGAAGACTCAAGCGTCTAAGCTTGGCGATGCCCAAGGCATCCCCTTCTTCATCAACAAATTATCAGGTCATCTCTAGTGAGACTATATTTTTATTGCTTCACATATTGTGTGCTATTCTTGTAGCGTATGTGTGTTTTATTTTCTGTTTTGTTTTGTTTTTATTTTCTGATCATAACTAGTTGGACCCTAGCATTCTTGTGTGGGAGAGAGACATGCTCCGCTTTTTCACTAGAATACTCCTATTCTTCACTTATACTTGTTGAGTATTCTTGTCTAGCGCTGCTATACTATTAGCTCTTGTTTTTCATGTATCTCTTGTTTAGAGCTATTAGTTCTTTTGGAGAAAGTACTCTCTTGCTTCACTTATATTTGTTTGGAGAGTTGTATAATTGGCGTCTGGTTGGAACAAAAAATGCTAAGTGTGTGGTAGTTGTATAACGGAAAAATTTGCATAGCCTTGTAGATCATTGAACTTTGATAACTTGATTCCTTGCAAATGTTTTGAAATATTAAGAAGTTAGATGTTAAATGCTTGTTGGTTAATTAAGCTAAAATTTGATTAGTGGTTGTGTTATTAAAGCTTGTACCATAGTACAAACTCTTAAAATTGCTGAAGGTGTTGTTGGACTTGATAGCTTCTCATGTCTGAAGGTAGTTGGAAACAACATAGTTGCGTGCTAAGGTCGGGGTATCTAACAAGGTACTTGTACCTCCGTGAACGGCCCATCTTGGAGTGAATTTAATCATGCTCTTAATATTGAACCTGCTAGTCGTTTGCAATAAACTTGTGAGTTCTTTTTGACTAATGTTAAGCTACGGTTTTTGGCACTTCCACCATCCATATTTTGCTAGCCTCTTCGGTGCTGTGCATTGCCTTCTGCTTACATTGAGAGTTGTGCATACTTCGCCAGTACATCCAACCCCGTGGGAGAACTTTCTCCTGTTCACCTACACATAAGCCAAACATCTTCCTCAAAACAGCCACCATAACTACCTATCGCAGCATTTCCATAGATGTTCCGAGATATATTGCCATGCAACTTCCATCTTACATTACGTGACTTGTTGTCATTCATCATTGTTATATATTGCTTTGCATGATTTTATACAGCTGATATGTGGTTTTACCCATATTACGCTAGATCATTGCACATCCTGCTACACTGGCAGAGCCACTCAGTTTCATACATCTTGTTTTGTTCATTATGAGTTATTTGTACCAAAAAGTGTGTCATCATATTTGAATGTTGCCCCTACAGTGAGGGAGAGAAAAGTGAAAAGAGCCATGGAGGCCATCGAAAAGAGAAATAGAAAAAGGAAAAAAAGAGAAAAAAAAAGAGAAAGATGAAAAGAAATAAATAAAGAGGGGGCAACATTACTATCTTTTATACACACTTGTGCTCATGTTTAGCACCTGCAGTTTCATAGTCATCATTTGTGCTCATGTTTAGCACCTATACTCCATGTGAGAGAGTTCTCATGTTTTACTAGTATAGCTATGTGGCGAATTAACACTATAGAACTTGGGTTGTATATTCCAATGATGAGCCTCCTCAAAAGTGCTCTAGGTCTTCCTAAGCAACCAAGTTGGATGCACCCCACTAGTTCCATTGGAGAGCTTTCATACACTTATAGCTCTATGTGCGTCCGTTGCATGACAAGCACTACTCCTTGCATAGCTTCGATTATAAGACTTCCTCTTGTCTAATGATCACCTATAGTTTTGTGAGCCTATCTTCCTTTGCTTCCAAACCCCCATTATTATTCTCTTAGCCATAACATCCTGGTGCCAATACCAAATGCTTATGCTCACCGGTTGAGTAAAACTTCTAAACAGTTGATTCATTACGTCTGTGATACTTTCGCTTGACTGGATCCTTTCTATGTTTGTCGAAGATTGCTTGATACTTGAGTAGAAGGATTGAACTTCTATACTAAATGCTTAAATCATCTATAATAAACTTTGTACGGTTTCATGTCTTTATAGCACCTTCCATGAAAGGTTTTTTACTTGTTTAATTGTCTTGCCTTATCATCTGTTTGTTTAATATCAAATATAGACTTTTGCTTTGAATGATTTGATCTCATCTCACATGCTTTACATTACTATATGATCAAGATTATGTTGGTAGCATGTCACGTCAAAAATTATCTTTTATCGTTTACCTACTGATGCATGTAAAATGCATACATGAACTTTGCATTATATTACTTATATTTCAATCATATTTGCATCATATAAAGGTTATATCATCGATTTATATTGATTTTGAGAATATTTCATTGTTTCCCTATTTTTCTGGAATTAACCCTGCACAGGCAGAAAACCCTATTTTCTATATTTTGATATTTCAGGGACCCAAACGA
Source organism: Poa pratensis (assembly GCA_947311845.1). Classification (NCBI taxonomy): domain Eukaryota; kingdom Viridiplantae; phylum Streptophyta; class Magnoliopsida; order Poales; family Poaceae; genus Poa; species Poa pratensis. The sequence continues at coordinate 23,023,467 of CAMZMU010000100.1, forward strand.
CGTCCAAATGACCTAATAATTTACGAGCATCAGTTTTTGGAAGGAACGAAGAGGGTGGCCCACGCGGCCAGATTCCCTGGCCATGTGGGACCCACCATCTGGGGCCTCGTGGTTCCGTTGCCGTCGATCTTTTTTCCCGAGCCTCCGTCTTGACCTAAAAACGACTATAAAAATAGTCCCCGACGCCCTTCGGAAAGGAGGCGGCGGAGAAACACAAAACCGCGAAACAGAGTCACAAGGCTGCCGCCGGAGAACATCGGAGGGGGAAACGCCGCCGGAATCACCTCCGAAGGGCTCCACCCCCCTCTGGCGTGTTCATCATCAACATCTACAGCAAGATCATCTCCATCTCTCCACTGTAAACTCTTGGCAAACATGATATATGATGCAATATACTATTCCCTTGATCTATTGTGTCTCCCCATCTATGTTTGAGAAGTGATTTGTTCATGGCAATAGTGAAATAGTTCGTTGATTGGTTGCATACAAGTTTTGTTATCTTTTATGATTGTCTTTATGTACAATATATGAGTGCACACATATGTTGGGGAATGCATGTAAGGTGATCACCGGTAATGTAATGGAGTGAGGGAGACTTGGGAGGACATGTAAACCTGAGACCGAGTCATGAAGTTACTTTATTGGGGGATATATATAGGGGACCTTAGAACTTAAGGCTATGGTGGGACTTTTATGTCTTAATAATTCTTGTGTGCTCATTTACTTGGCCATGAGATCCATCATAAGGGGTTTTAGTTCATTTACTTGGCTACACCTATTTATGGCTCCTTCCTAGAAGAAACAATTAAGACTGAAACATGTGCTTCACTAATTGTGACAACCACACGAATGAAATAACAATTGCTAGAACATTTGCTCCCTTGAGATATTTGCTACTTGAGATATTTGCTACTTTACTTTGAGAAACTTGCTCTAAGAAACTTGCGTTTGAAACTTGATTGAGAAACTTGTTACTAGATAAACCCATTCCACATCACTTGCTTTCATTAGTTAGTTCCTTTCATATTTAAACTTATTGCTTTGCACAAACGGCCATATAAGAGGGTTATAGGGCTTTAGAGAATAGATAGTTTACCTTCAGCTCCTCGTGGGTTCGACACTCAAATACTTATCGAATTGTGCTACAGTGATTCCTTGCTCTTGGGGATTATCAAGCACTTTTCTGGCGCCGTTGCCGGGGAGCGTTGTGCTAAGCTTTTATTCTTGTTTGCATTGCATACTAACATATAAATCTAAAACAATTATAAAATGGAAAACAACCAAACAATTATAGACTGTATAATATCTATCTTGAGTTAGGACATGAAGTGTTTGAGGAGAAAATTAAATTTTATTTGCATAACAATCATGTTTGTGGTAGTACTAATTCGTTGAACACCTTTATTGCTAATGCTAAGGAAAACCTTAAGCTTGGGGAAGTTTGTTTTGATGAATATGATATTTTTAGTCCCCCAAGTTTGGAAGAGAAAATTTATTTTGATGATACTATGTCTCCCATTTATGATGATTACAATGATGTATATGATATTTTCAGTCCACCTACTATTGAGGATGAAAGTGATTTAATTGAGTTTGATGATCCATTATGCTCATTAGATGATAAGTCTTTATGTGGTGATTCTATTCAAAACTATGTGGTTATGTTTAACTTTAATGCTTGCAACTATTATGAGAGAGGAAGAGATAAGAATCCCCTTTATGTTTCTATGTTATTTAAAATGCAAGCTATTGATTATTATATGCATTGGTTACCTCAAATTTGTTGTTATTTATTCATATATAAAATTCCAATGCATAGGAAGAGAGTTAGACTTAAAAGTAAATTGTTTAATATTCTGTGGTGTGTTCCTTATGCTTTAATTTCCTATTCGGTTTGAGCACACCTTTATATCTTTACAACATGTAAAATATCTTTACCTACTGTTTTGTGACAATTAGTTTAAGATTTTCATTTTATATAAAATTTGGGAAAGTAAATGAGAAGGATGAGTAATGGAGAAGTTGGGGTCGACCTTGAACATGTGTTGTTCATGCCAATGGAACCGTTGCAAAGTCTCTATCATTAAAACTTTTCCCAAAGCTAAAACCAAATAAAAAGAGTGTTTATGTTGTATATATTTGCTTCTCCTTTTGCCTTTTTGCTAAATCAAAAACAACAAAAATATTTTCCTTCTTCTTTGATTGTTTCTCTTGATTCTTGCTTGGTTCTTTTTGTTTCTTTTTGATTTTTATCTTCAGCTTAAGTTTTGGGTTTTTGAGTCAAGGTGCTTGTTTACTACCGTAACATCACCTTTGTATCTTATTTTTCATCTTAATGGCAAGAATAACCTCTTTTGAGAGGTAGGATTAAACAATAGTGATTTGCTGTCCAGAAAACAGATGCCTGAGCTTCACTGCGAAAAATGTATAAAATCACAGAAGAGGAATTTTGACCTGATATTTTACGACAGCAATATTCAGTTATTAATACACATTTCATTAGTTCAAAGTTTTCTGATTTGAGCAACGTAAGTGCCTCTGAAAATTCACTCTTTACGGGCTGTCCATTTTTGACAGATTCTGTCTTTATTTTGCATTACTCTCATTACTTGTGTTTTGTGTGGTTCTATTGATCAAAGAGCAATACACAACCATAGTAATATTAGCTAATGTGTAGAATCAACTCATGATATGTCTTTGCTGTACCTATGAGGATTTCATTTATGGAGACACTAACCCCTCTAATCAAGTTTTAAGATGAGTTTTGTGTGAAGAGAACTTTCAAGTGGAAGAGTTGAGGGTGATGAATAAAGATCACGAGGGACAAACACTCAAGCTTGGGGATGTTACCCCTAGGCTCACCCTACATATATCAAATAAGTACAAGAATTTAAGCTTGGGGATGCCAAGCCACCTCACTCCAACCATCTTGATACCAAGTAAGTAAGCCTAGCTATATGGCTATAAAGAAAGCGCTTTACGGGAGGCAACCCGGTTGTTTTTACTTTTGATTTTCTTTGTGTCCTCTTGCTGTAACAAGAGACTTAGTTTTTAGTTTAGTTTCTGGAATTCTTAATAAAGTGCCAAGTTTTACCTATTTTGGCTTGAAAAAGTTGCTTTTTGCATTCGGAGATTTTATTCCAGCACGAATCTGTGCACGGTATGATTTTTAATTCCTATTCTGTAACTCCGAATGAGCTGAAATTTGAACTGTAGTTGCAACTTTTCATCCTCTGTAGCGTGAATTTTTTCAGATTTTTTCGACATATTTAAGTAGGGTAGAAAAATACGTTTTGCTGCTGCTTTTTTCTGGACGGATTCTGTCCCATTTTGTTTGATGCATTCTTTGAACTTGAATCTTTTTGATCCAATTGAGTTTATAAGTAGGCATACAACATTATACACTTTCTGGACATTCATATGAATTTTTGTTTAAGGATTTTATGCAGCAAGCAATTCATTTGTCTATCACTACTAATGTCACCCCACAGAAAAGAAATGGGAGAAACGGTGTTTTGAAGTTTTTTCACAGGGATTAGAGGAGATGCACCAAGAGCTATCCAAGGATGGTGAAGACCATAAGCTTGGGGATGTGAAGACAACCCCACTGGACCAACACACTCTCGGTTTGCACACGTCTAACTTCTGTTTTTCGATCAATGCACCCTATCACATAAACTTGGAGCGTCTTTTATTTGCTTTTTATTTTGATTTTTGTTTGTCTTGAGACCACCACTATCATTTATATATGAGAAAGCTACTGGAAATTTGGGTTGAATTAAGTTGGATGCTATTAAAAAGATTGGGAAAGGGATGTTTGAGTTGATTCAAAAAGATACATATAGTTGCATGATTCATGTGCTTTTTAATGAGTATTAATTTGCAAGTGTTTTATCAAGAGCTATCTTTTATTCATGTTTTGATGCTGAATGTCACTTTACTTTGTTTAACATGGATTGGTTAGTTCTATGGACACTTATGCATGCATTTAGACGGTCAACTTTCTCCCTTTTGCTAGCCCAAAAAATTCCAACAAGTAAAAACTTGTTTTCCAACACCTTCAACCAAAGTTTTTCCAGTGAGTCCACCATATCTACCTGTTAGCTTTATGCTATTCCAAGTATGTTTATCATGTTATATTGTATTATCTTTGCTTCCAAATTAAAATGCTTATGTTATTGATTGTTATGGGAAAAGTTGGTTAAAAAGCTCTCACGAACTTGATGCACACTTTACTTTCATTGCACTTAATAAACATGAACCATTGTGATTAAAATTATGAAGTTGTGTGCTTGACAAGAGTCTTGGTTGGGAGTTAGCTCATATGTGCTGTCACATGGCAAGCTTTCAACAGTGCTCTTAATTATATTTAGTTGATATCATGTACTTTTGTTTATGGATGCCTAACATTGTGTGAAATAAAAGTGGAAACTTGGTAAGTTTGAGGAGTAAGTATAAATGGCTAGAGAGACTCACCGGGCGGCTAACCCAAGCCATGCATCATTCATGGTGGAAATTTACTTACATATCACGGTGGACCTTCAGTGAGGCACTTCACAATAAAAAGCTATAACAATAGTAAATAAAAGAGTGCTGAGATTGTCCATTTTGTTTGTTTGTCTTGTCATTTTGACATGGGCTTGTTCCATGTCCTGGGACAAGAGGTACCCCGGGAGCAACTCTTAATGATGCTATTATTACTTGCAATGACTTTAACTTGAACTTGCTTTGTGACCCGAGTTGAGTAGCCAGTTGGAGAGGTACTTGTATTCAAGGGGCATGAGGCATTCAACCCATACTTTGTCAAGCACATTACTCATATTTGCTTTCACTTTAAACTTTAACCATTCAAGATGCTATGATAGGGGTAATGAGAGCTCCACACCAATGGATACCACATTGCAAACATTAACTTAAGTAGAAGCATTTGGAAGCTAGATGAAACTTATTCATGTTTTACCTCTACTTATTTATCTATCTTTCCAAAGTGTCCACCTTTTATATTCAGATTTACAAGAGTACTCTATGACCATTATAGGATGTTTTTACTTTTCATTATGCATACATTTGGTCCATAGTACTTTCTTCTATGTTACACTTTGTGAATTATCATTGAACATCCTTTCATTGAATATTTGATATCACTTCATAATCTATCTTGTATATTGCTACTCCTTTGAAGAATGAATCATTTGACTCTATGTAGCAATAGTAATCATCTTTGATATCCATTGATAGTATTAAAATGCAAAGTCCATGTTAGTTTTATCACCTTCATACTCGAGGACGAGTATAGGTTAAGCTTGGGGATGTTGATGCATGTAAAATGCATACATGAACTTTGCATTATATTACTTATATTTCAATCATATTTGCATCATATAAGGGTTATATCATTGATTTATATTGATTTTGGGAATATTTCATAGTTTTCCTATTTTTCTAGAATTAACCCTGCACAGGCAGAAAACCCTATTTTCTATATTTTGATGTTTCAGGGACCCAAACGACGTCCAAATGACCTAATAATTTACGAGCATCAGTTTTTGGAAGGAACGAAGCGTGGGAGCGAAGGAAGCGAACAAACGGAGGCCCGAGAGCCAGAAGAGGGTGGCCCACGCAGCCAGATTCCTGGCCGCGAGGGACCCACCATCTGGGCCTCGTGGCTCCGTTGCCGTCGATCTTTTTTCCCGAGCCTCCGTCTTGACCTAAAAACGACTATAAAAATAGTCCCCGACGCCCTTCGGAAAGGAGGCGGCGGAGAAACACAAAACCACGAAACAGAGAGTCAGAAGGCTGCCGCCGGAGAAGATCGGAGGGGGGCAACGCCGCCGGAATCACCTCCGGAGGGCTCCACCCCCCTCCGGCGTGTTCATCATCAACATCTACAGCAAGATCATCTCCATCTCTCCACTGTAAACTCTTGGCAAACATGATATATGATGCAATATACTATTCCCTTGATCTATTGTGTCTCCCCATCTATGTTTGAGAAGTGATTTGTTCATGGCAATAGTGAAATAGTTCGTTGATTGGTTGCATACAAGTTTTGTTATCTTTTATGATTGTCTTTATGTACAATATATGAGTGCACACATATGTTGGGGAATGCATGTAAGGTGATCACCGGTAATGTAATGGAGTGAGGGAGACTTGGGAGGACATGTAAACCTGAGACCGAGTCATGAAGTTACTTTATTGGGGGATATATATAGGGGACCTTAGAACTTAAGGCTATGGTGGGACTTTTATGTCTTAATAATTCTTGTGTGCTCATTTACTTGGCCATGAGATCAATCATAAGGGGTTTTAGTTCATTTACTTGGCTACACCTATTTATGGCTCCTTCCTAGAAGAAACAATTAAGACTGAAACATGTGCTTCGCTAATTGTGGCAACCACACGAATGAAATAACAATTGCTAGAACATTTGCTCCCTTGAGATATTTGCTACTTGAGATATTTGCTACTTGCTACTTTGAGAAACTTGCTCCAAGAAACTTGTGTTTGAAATTTGATTGAGAAACTTGTTACTAGATAAACCCATTCCACATCACTTGCTTTTATTAGTTAGTTCCTTTCATATTTAAACTTATTGCTTTTCACAAACGGCCATATAAGAGGGTTATAGGGCTTTAGAGAATAGATAGTTTACCTTCAGCTCCTCGTGGGTTCGACACTCAAATACTTATCGAATTGTGCTACAGTGATTCCTTGCTCTTGGGGATTATCATCTACTCGAGGACGAGTAGGAACTAAGCTTGGGGATGCTTGATACGTCTAAAACATATCTATAATTTTTGATGTTCCAAGCCTGTTATATATTGATTACCACATGTTTATCTTACTGTAACATCCCAATATTTTGGAATGTTCAAAAATCACTAAAAATTTGAACTTTTTTTATTAAAAGAAAACATTCAAATTATAGTAGAAAGCAAATAATAGAAGACATTTGACATCTTCAAAAACTCTAAGAGTTTAAATACCCAAGTAATCTTAAATTTCAAAATTTGAAGTTAGTTTAAATTCTTTTATTCAAGGTATTTCAAAGAAACCTTTATCTCATAAAATGTTTATTCCAATTATTTGATTTTAATTATTTAACTTTTGACTATTTATAAAACCCTAAAACCATAATTGCAAAATGTTAAAGTCACTCAAAGTATGCCTTGTTCTCAAAATAGTTTTGGTTAAATTATATGAATTAAATGTGGAAGTCTTCTAAATACTTAAACAATAAGCATAAAGTGTTTTAAATTACTTAAAGCATTTTTATGAATTTAAAATGATTTAATCATGTTTCAAACATAAAATGAAGTTCATGAATTGTTTTTGAACATGAAAATGGGTTTAAACATGAAATATTCAATACTAATGTTTATATTATGTTTTCAAAATTTTATTAAGACAATAAACCCTATTGTTTTTAATTTACACAAAGTATCAAATTTGAATTTTAAACGTAGTTTGAAAAGTCAAATTTTGAAATATGTTGGAAAATTGTGTTGAATATTTTAAATAACAGATACTATTTTTACAATTTTTTAGAAACAAATTTGAGTTAATTTGGACTTTTAAAACCAATGTTATAAAAGAAATAGGAAAAACAGAAAAAGAAAAAGAGAAGAACAAAAAAAAACGGGGACAAGCCAAACTAGGCCGTGCCCAGCAGCCAGCCCAACCCCGGCCTCTCTCCCTCTCTCTCTCTCTTACAACCGGGCCCCACCTGTCAGACGCGATTTCTTCAACCTCCGGCCGGAAATCTCGCCCGAAACCGCCGACCGTTTCCTCCTCTTAATCCCGAGCCTTTAAGCCCCGAATCAACGCGCCCCTCGGCCCTTCTTAATCCCTTCTCCCTCCTCTCCTTTTCCCCACTACTTGCTAAGCTAATCGCGCCCCCAGGCTGCCGCAATCTCTCGCCGGAGCTCCGCCATTGCGCCGCCGTTCGAGGACGATTCCGGCGAGATAGAGGGTCCCCTCCACGCCATTTCTGTTCCTTAAGCTTCACCTCATCGAGGCGCACCTCTCTAAGCCCTCCCTGATTTTTCTGGACCAGCAAATCGAGCGCGCCATCCTCGACCCGAAGGTCCTCTCCACCGCTGCACCTCCGGTCGCCTCCACACTGCGTTCCAGGAAGAGAACGACCACACCGCCCACACCATCCTCTTCGCCGAGCCCTCCTGCACGTCGTCATCTTCCCGAGGCCAGAGGAGCACCGGAGCGACCGCATTGTCCACGCCCGAGGCTCTGCGCCGCCGTCTGCTCCATCTCCGACGAATCCCACCGCCACGGTAATGGTCAACTCCTCACAGCCGTCTGATCTAGTTTAGACGCTCCAGATTAGATCCAGGCCGAACGGGTATCAGCCGATCTGAGCCGTTCCTTTTAAGATAGATCCACGACTCCTGTTGATCCCAGATCTGGCCAATCAGAAGCAGCCACGTGGCCCTTTTTCTTTTAATCTTTTCGGTGATTTTTGTTTTTAGGCAGAATAACATCTAAACTTTGAAATTCAATAACTTTTGAACCACAAATCCAAATTTAGTGTTCTTGATGTCTATGGATTTAGAAAAATGTGAAGAACACAGTAGAGTACAAAAAATTAACTTTTGATACGTGCATAAACTTGTAAATTACGGAATCATTATTTAATTGTTTTGGCCACAAAATGATTTTGACAAATTCTTTTTAAATGTTTCAAACTACAGAAACTTTGTTTAGATGTTCTATCTCCAGAAGTATTGTTTCTAGAATTTTTATAAAGATTTTTCTTACAGAAACTTTTAAACTCATGTTATTGTCTTTTAGTGAATTAAAAATGCTTTTATTAGTTTTAAAATTGCTTGAAACTTGTAAATTCAAAAACTTTAGTTCTGTTTGGCCACTTTTAACAAACTTTATATTTTTGAAAAGCTCTAGACTTGTAGATTATTTTGGCACTGTTAGAATTCCTTTTTGCCATAGTTTAAAATATTCAAATTTCAAATGTGTGATTTAAGTATATTTGGCATAACTTAAAATCTATAAATCCAAATTTTGCAAATAAAATATTTTTGGAAACCATTGGATCTGTAGAATAGTTAGCCACTGCTAGAAATAATGTTTGGATATTTTTAAACTGCATTAAAAATCAGAGGCTCAATTTTGGGTATTTCACATTTATTCAAATTGCAAAAATGGATAAATTGAGTAAATTTGACATAACTTTAGATTTATAAATTATTTTTGAGTGAATCCAATTGTAGAAAAATTGTTTATTTGCCCTCTGTCCAGTAGTATTATTTTTCAGTTTTGAATAAAAGTTTAATTACAGAAAACATTAAATCTTGTGTTAATGACTTTAAAATGTCTTATTAGTGTTTTGATTTAATTAAAACTAATTAAAAACTTGACCTATATTTTCATGAACATAATAATAACAGAAAACAGTAGTAAATTTTATGTTAAATATCTTGACCCAATTAATGTGTGATAAATTTTAATTAAAGACCAACCCATTAAAACCTATTGAACATCACATCAATTCTTTTTGCATATTGAATTATGTGATAATCCTTGAACAATTATTTTGTGAAGATCTTGTGTTGTATGTTTGCTTTGATATGCTATGAGTTGTTGTTTTGTTTGTTTATTGTTGTGCGATTTCTATGTATAGATAGAACGGAGTGCAACGTTGTTCCTTGTGGAAAAGAGTGTGTGAGCAACGACAACTTCCAAAGGCAAGTGGCACATGCATAAATTTCCTATTATTTTCTCTATGCATGATTAGTATATTTTCTTAAGCATGTGTAGGTGTTAGTAGAATTGCTATGCTAAAACTGTTTAGAATAGTACTCCTATACTAGATGGTCTAGAATCCTGCTTTTAACTTAGTAGTTTGTTGAAGTGCTATGCAAAAGTTGTTTTATGGAAAAGCTAATTTCTACTAAGTTAAAATGAAACACCTGGGTGGATTGGTATTGAATGGTTTATGTTGAGTGGCTACTCAGGGCTGTGCTCGTGGTTGTCTTCGCCTAAGGTAGTTTTTACTATACTTAGGGCCATGAGCATGGTGGTTTTCACCTGAGAGTACACTTGTGGATTACCACCCAGGAACAAAGGGATTTGAAGTTACTCCAAGTGAAGATTGCTTCCAGTGCAGCCATTAGTCATATGGGCTCTGTCTTGATGGATTAAGTTGCGCGGACTCATCCCGGCTTGACAAGCAGATGTAGGGGATTGTAGGTGGAACGGGTCAAGCCAGTATGGGGTGGGAAAATGCTTCTGAAAAATCTCGTCTTAACCTTCTTCTTTTCCCCGATCACTATTGGAGTGTGGGGATAGTTTGGGTTGGTTAAGTCTAATGGTGAACGTGCACAACCTCTCGAGAGTGTCAAAACTAAGTACTTAGCCGTGTCCCCGGTTACGAACAATTCTGAGCAGCTGATCAAGTACGTCAACGGAGGATCCCAACATTCCAACTTCTCAAGTAAAACTTTGAAGGGTGAACAAGCGTAGATGGGACTATGGTTTTCATGCCATACTTGTCTTGATTAGATGAAAGAGTTTTCAAAGAGATAGGAAAAAGTTGGCTTTCTGCAAAATAGCCTTTGAACTCCACCAGCCTAAATATGCATATAGGTTATTACAGTTATTCCACTAAGTATCCACAGAGTGTCACTTGCCAGATCCATTTTATATGGTTCTGACCCACCTTGTTGCAACATTTTTCCTGTTGCAGGATGTTCAGACGATGAGTGAGGTTTCGTATAAGGTTTCAAGTCTACAACCAACATGTTTTCGCCTGTGGCACAGGAAGATGATGGAGACTCACTTCTACTTTTATTCCGCTGTGCTGAACTTTGTAAAATGCTAGCCTTGAGCTATGCAATTTGTAATGAAAATTGTAAGTCTGGATCATGCGATTTAATAAAATTTGACGCATTTGCATGATATTCATCTTAGACTGTGTGTGCAAATGAATCGATCTAGGGGTTTGCACTATACACAGGGATCTTGCCAAGTTTTAAGTGCAGGTCCGCTACACTTACACTTTATATCATTTTTATGCATTTTCTGGAAATAACCTATTAACAAGATGCCACAGTGCCAGTTCATGTTTTCTGCTGTCTTTTTGTTCCAGAAAAACTCTTCTGGAAATATTCTCCGAATCGGATGCCAATTTAACTGATTTATTTCTGGACCGAGATGAAGCAGCAGCCCGAAGGAGAAGCCCAGGAGGCAGCCGGGGGAGGCAGGCGGGTCCATGGCGCGGCCTAGGGTGGGCCCGCGCCCCCAGGCCTCCTGGTGCCCTTGGGTGCCCTCCGACGCTGCCCTTTCGCCTATAAATCACATCTATTCGGGAAACCCTAGACACCCGAGCGAAAATCCACGAAAAGTTCCGACGCTGCCGTCATCGTCAACCCTAGTTCGGGAGGGTTTCTGCAGTTCTTCCCGGCACCTTGCCGGAGGGGAAATCATCATCGGAGGGATCTACATCACCATGCCTGCCTACGGAGTGATGCGTGAGTAGTTCTTCACGGTACTACGGGTCCATAGCAGTAGCTAGTTGGTAGTCTCTCCACCTTGTGCTATCATGCTTAGATCTTGTGAGCTGCTTAACATGATCAAGATCATCTTTATGTAATGCTATATGTTGTGTTTGCTGGGATCCGATGAATTGTGAAGTTATGATCAATTTTGTTCATCTATCTATATCATGTTTTATCTATGTTCCTACATGCTCTCCGTTGTTAGTCGATGCTTTGGACAAGTAAATGCTAATGACTGCAAGAGGGGGTATTTATGCTAGATAGTGGGTTCATGCCTCTAGAAGCCTGAGCTTGATTGACGGAAACAACAAAGGCTGTAGATGTGTTGTTGCCACTAGGGATAAAATAACCGATGCTTAGCTTAAGGGTACTGCTGTTAAGTCTAATGCGTTTGTTTACATTACACACTTTGCTTAATGTTATAATCTGTTGGTTGCAACTTAATACTCACTGGAGACCCGGAATCTATCTCTTGAGTGGATTATGAGTCATAGATGCAGCTAGTAAGCAGTCTATGTATATTGTTGCAATGCCCAATAGATCTAACAATGAACATGTTCTTATCATATATTGCATTGTCATGTGTTTGCACTTTGTCAATTGCCCAGCTGTAATTTGTCTACCCAACATGTATGCATATCTGTCTTATGGAGAGACACTACTAGTGAACTGTGGACCCCGGTCCTTTATTCCACACTGATACAAACACCGTTTTCACCACGCTCTACAATTGTTTCCTCGCTGTTCCTTTTTGTGTTCATCATCATATTCCACACCATATGTTTAATCCTTTGTATTCAGCAAGCCGGGGAGATTGACAACCTTCCTGTTTCGTTGGGGCAAAGTATTTTGATTGTGTTGTGTGCAGGTCCACGTCACTAATCGTAAACGGCGCCGCTGACACCTTTCTGAAGCTCTCCCAATTCCTACTGGTACGATAAACCTTGGTAGATTCAAGCGAAAACTTGCTGCTGACTACATCATACCTTCCTCTTGGGGGTCTCCTAACGAACGTGCGTTTCCACGCGATCAGTCGCCTAGAGGGGGGATGGGGGTGAATAGGTGATTTAAAACTTTTCCGGTTTAGGCTTGATAAATGCGGAATAAAACTTAGTGTTTAACTTATCAAGCACACAACCTAAATATACTAGGCTCAACTATGTGCACCAACAACTTATGCTAAGCAAGACAAGTAACAAGGTGATACCAAGATAAAAGACTTCAAGCACGAAGGCTATCAGAATGTAAAGTGCATAAGTAAAGAGCTCAGGTATAGAAATAACCGAGGCACGCAGAGACGATGATGTATTCCCGAGTCCTCCTTTTTAGGGGAGTACGTCTCGTTGGAGAGGTGTGAGTCACCACAACAGGTTGGTCTCAACGCCACAACAGGCTTCACCTTCTTCTTCGATGAACCGCAGCACAAAGGATTGGTTCACTTTCCACTATTGGGTTGCGGGTAAAACTTTAAAAATTTCCGTAACCTTGCCGCCAAGATCTATTCTATGAAGATATGCTGCACCCCATAATGCTAGATCTAGATACTTACAAACACCGTTGCGGAAGATCTTGTGTTTGTCGAAGTAGACGTTGGTGAAGAATTTCACGTCCACGCCGGGAGGTGAGATTGTTGCCGGTCCATCCTCGAGGAACTACTTGCGCAGCCCCGCTCTAACAGTATCCACACGTACGCCGTGCCAATCCGTCAAGCACGTTTGCCGCCAAGAGCTACTAGCACCGACGAAGAGAGACTGACTTTCCGCGTAGATTTAGTGGTAGATCTAATCGAGCTCGATTAGATCTATATGAGAATAGAGAGATATAATTCTCAACACATGAGATCTACTAGAGAGAGATTAGATCAATGTCTAATTAGAGCGCCGTCTAAATTAGAGCATCATCTAATTGCACAATATTTAGAGAGAGTAACTTGTGCAAGTCAATTGGATGTTGTGTTGTGTGTCTTGTGGGAGGGGGTGGAGTATATAAAGGGGAGCAAGGGGAGGAGGTGCTTGGGGGAGGGGCAAAGCCCTCCCCTTGGTGCGCCGACCCTAGAGGGGCTGGCTCCCTCCCCAAGTCGGTTTGGGAGAGGAGTCTTTGTCCAACAAGGACTCCCTCCCTTCCCTTTTATCTTTTTGCCTTTTTTCTTTATTCCTTTCCTAGTTCAATTAGGACTCTTTTAAATCCCCAATTTAAACAAGGAAGGAGAGGAGGGGACTTGGTGCGGCCGGCCTGGAGGTGGGGCCCATGCGGCCGGCCCACACTTGGTGTGGCGCGGCACGCAGGGTACCCCCTCACTCCTCCGGCGCATCCCCCCTTTCTGGCAAACCTTCGAAACTCTTCCGGAACCAAATATACTCTATAGATAAAATCATCGACTCTATCCACTGATGTCAGAAACATTTCCCGACATCCCGGAACATCTCATGTTTGCCATAGTTCTCTCTTAGGAAATTCTTCCCTATACCGGCATCATTTCCCTCTCATGATAACTTCACGAGAACTTCTCGCCAAATTACTCCGGTGTTGTTCCTGTGACATCGGAGGGACTCCGACCACTTCTCATAACCACAAAACTACAACTTTATTCTCTCAATAAAAGATTGACTCACTGCTTAAGTGTGCGACCCGAAAGGTTCGGTAACGCATAGACATGTCCGGGAACTTACCAGACAATAACTAGCAATGGGACCTAGACGGCCGTACTAGCTCCTATGTGTTCACGAGTGAACGACGGAACCTGTGTGTTTCTCATTATGCTAATCCCCTTACGTACATGATACCAATGATATCTCGAGATTGAGACAATGTGCTCTAGTGTGATCAAACCCTTTGAACATAACACATATAATTCTCGTACCAATATCATTCTCTTTTCTCATTCCTTATTTTCATTGTCCCGTGATTAATCACGTTGTGTCTGGCCAGACGATTGGGTGACAATAATAATATTGAGATGGCCTAGAGGATGTATCTCTCCATCGTCTGGAGGAGTAAGTGCTATTCTTGAATAATCTCTGTTCCAATACATTATTCTAGTTCACACCCAAAAGTCACCGTTATGGTCCCCTGTTACGGCTAGACGTTAGGTGACAATCAAAGCATGAGTGTCGAATAAGCGGTCACCAGATATTCTCATAGCAAAGGAATACAGCTAATGAAAACTAAACATATGATCAATTGCTACCTTCATCGTTGACGATTAGTCTCTTAGCAAGATCATACAATGGGTCGGTTCAGTACTATTGTCATTCCGACAATAAACTCCTATAGTTGTGCGACTTATACAAAGTCCATGATCAGGAAAACATAATCATCAAACAACAAGATAGGCTAGTCTTAGAGACAAGACCAGGAACTCTTTTACTTGTTCGTATCTCTACACCTGTATTGGAGGTTTTCCTCTTGAACACGTTGTATTTGCTATTCAAGTGCCCAATACAGTTATAGCATAAAGATATAAACATTAATAATAAACTTGGAGATAAATAATAACTAAATTATTATTGTCTCTAGGGCATATCTCCAACAGCCTGGCCTAGGACCCAGCCTAGGAGCCCGGCCAGGCCGGCCTAAAAGGGCTGGAGGCCGGCTGACCACCAGTGCAGCGCGGCCTTGGGCCCGGCCTATGCCGGCCAACCAGAAACAGCAAATCGAAAACTGCAATAGGTCTTTCATCCGGACTCCGTTTTCGATGTTTTTTGGCTCGTTGGAATCACCACAACGAGCACTACAAGATTATGCAGAGAAACATCATAGTCCAAAGATGGAGGATAAAACCAAATGTAGAAAGGTAAGCCTCTCTAAAAAGGAACAACCGGTAAAATCTCCAACATAAAAAACGCAACAAGATATTCATATGAAATCAGTTTTTGATGAACTAGAGCTTGGTATGGAGATAAACATAAGCTCTAAATTCACACTTGGATAAAAGCCAAATAAGAACCAAGAAATATGATATGCCAAGAATACAAAGGTTTGAGCTCTCCACAAAGATGCGATCAAGTTACTCAATTGAGAGTCCCTCTTGATAGTACGGTGTCTATCCTATAACCCGGTCTCCCACTAACACCATGAGACCGGTAAAATAGAAACTCTATCAAGATCATACCTTTGCCTTGAGCATTCCACTCGAGCTAGATGATGATGATCTCAATCTCTTCAAATGGACCACCTTTCTTGATTACTCTTCGCTTGATGAAGATTCACATGTTGATCCCCCATACTCCAATGGGAGAGAGCCTCTCATAGGCACATCTTCACTTGACCAATATGTCCAAATGGGTGGCAAGCTTCAAGCATAGGATTTCTTCGAGATGCTTCTCTTGAACTTACACTTCATAATGTTTTCTTAATATATATGATGGCTTGGAGATAAACATGAATGTTCACTCATTCTTCTTTTCGAAGCCACAATTGCATTATGCTCAACTCTACACATGACCATTCTTCATATAAACCCTTAAATAGAGCATTGATCATTATGTAATCTAGAGTCCAACACATGAACTCCAATCTTTTCCTATGGACAAGATCTACAAGAATATCTTAATGCAAATATTAGTCCATAAGGATTGTCATTAATTAACAAAACCACACATGGGGACACCATGCACTTTCAATCTCCCCCATTTTGGTAATTGATGACAATCCCTTTTACGAGGGTTTATATAATGAATAATAAGCAAGCATGCATGCAACACAAAGAGCAAGGATGCATGAGCAAGAAAGGCAAATGCTTAAGAACAAACTAGCATAAAACAAAATTCCGTTATACCCTCTAAACTTCTCCCCCATTGGCATCGATTGCCGAAATGGGAGGAAAAATGTAGAAGGCCAATATAGAAAGAGCTCCCCCATAGTGTGTGCATTTCTCATAATATGAGTGAAATCGAATGAACATATCCAATGATGAATAGTTGGGGGAAGATCAAACTATATTGATGATCCAAAGATTGCAAAAGGAAATCAAATTGAAATATACTTCGACAAAAGAAGTAACCAATCAAAGAATCCGAAAAACCAATTGAACAAAAGAAGATATTATGATAAGATCAACCAAGTGTTCTAATAATCAAGAGGGAACTCCCCAAGGTACGTGCACAATAAGGATTTGTATTTCAATATAGTGTGCACAACATGGAATCCTCACTCCCTCCTAGATAATTTTGAACACAAACAAGTGCAAGAGAGCAAAATGGGAAATGAGTCAATACAACTTGCAATAAACAAATGTTGAGCAACAAGATCAAGGAGCGACAAATAAAGACTTGCTCAACCGAAAGAGATGGGTGTGAGAAAGAAAAGACATTTATGGAGACTAATACAAGGATGATCGTAATCATCAACATAGTCTTTAAAAATATGAGGCACATAGTGCACATCATGTCTTTCCCATACACACAAACCACAGAGTAGCAAAAAAAAGGTCCACGAGCTTATTAAGATGCAAAAGTAATATCAAAAGAAAAACAAAACTTGTGCCATTTAGAAACCACCAACGAATCAAAAGCAATAAAAGGTGGTCACTAAAGAATTGGAATACCAATTAAATATGTAACTACTCTTATGTGTATAAGTTTCTAAGTAGACACCAATCATGAAGATGTAAGTCCACAAAGAAGCATGCACACACAAAATAGGTACAAAATTAGAGAACATGATATCCAAGAGGAAGTCATAAATACACCAATAAGATCTTTGCTTAAAAGCATAGCACAAAGCTCAATTTTATCTTAAAGGGATATAGATGAACTTCCACCACACACTCATGATAGCATCAAAAATATCCACAAGGGATAAGGTGATAAATGAGATGCTCCGAGAAAGATAACAAGTATCGCAAAAGGCAAAAGATATTCAAAAAAACATTAATATTGCATATGCGAGACATAGAGTAGAAAGTGCTAGATTAACATATTTGGGATTGGTGAATCATGAAAATGATTATATATATTCCCCTTGATATGTAATCATCCCGGCTTGCCCACATTTGCAATAAATTTGTTTTGCAAGAACCAAAAGAATTGCAACAAAAGAGATTCATGCCATGAAACAACCTACACAAGGTTGAAAGCTAGAAAAGTATGCATGAGGTTGATACTTGTTACCGAGATAGCATTGGGTGACGTAGAAGATAAAAATTCATGATCATCCAAGCTTGGCTCCAATAAGCACATGGTGACAACACCTTGCTTGTAGATGAGACAAGCTTCCAATGCATCTCCAATGTAACTAAAACAAATTCAAGTACAACAAGGTACCCAAACTCATTGGGTCCAAAGTAGTTAGAGCAACTACAATACATAGGACACACTCCACATAAATATGTGCATATTGATATGAAATTGAATTTCATGCATATCTTAGCCATTTATGATTTGATGGAGTTTATCCTATATATCGGATCAACGAAAGTAAGCAAGCCATAAGATATACATATAGTAAATATGCATGCACAAGACTTTCAAGAACCAAACAAGTTATAATTTGGACAAAACACCAAATAAACCAAGAAAGCACACACAAGTGTGACAAGAAAACGATTTGCCCAAATTATATCAAAGACCCAAATCAACACATGATAGAAGTTACCAATTTTAAAACATACCAAATGAAAATAGGATCAAGGAATAAATCAAACTATCTACACTTTTCATGATGGCACAAAGTACCAAGACGAAAAATGTTTGTCTTCCAAAGAGACACGTCATCGGGATCAAAAGCCAATTGAAGACAACTAATGTTCAAAAGCATATAGGATAGCTCCCCCAAGATTTGTGCATTATTTATGATCTTGCATTTGAATACAAAATGCACACAACTGGGATCATCACTCTCCATATATATTATTCAAACAAAGGTCATGTTCAAGAAAGAGCAATAAGATCCAATACCAAATTAAAGAATAGTGTTCTACTCAATGTAGGATAGCTTCCCCAAGAATAGTGCATTATCTAGAAAATGCACAAGGATGGGATCATTGCTTTTCCTAACTCAAGAAAGCACAAAAAAAAAAATTGGGTAGAGCACAACGAATCCAAAAAGATACAAGGAAGACAAAAAAGAGTTTGATAAAACAAGTTTTGGCAATAAAGGAAGGCAATTCAAATCAAGAGCCAAAAATGAAGATGGTCTACAAATTCCACCACAATTATGAGTATCACTTGTGATGGACAAGGAGTATATGGAGATATTTCTCGGTGGTATATAGGAATGATATTAAAGACCAACTTCACAACAAATAAGCATATGGCAAATGATAGGAATTAAAAGTCATGCTTAGATAGATAGATACTCTCGATAGTTTCAATATTCACGCGATCAAACAAAGCAACTACAAAGAGTAGCTTGATGCAATTGGTTTCCCAAAAGGATATATGAGAACATATTTGGGGAAAGCCATATCAAGAACTTCCATCACAAACAAGATCCAAAAGAGTGAGAGAATAAAAACAATTAAGCAAATATGAACCTTGTTTGAGCAACATGCCACATATTAATAAGATTATTAACAACATCAATTCTAGGTGGCAAAACCTCACATGTTCACATTTTCTAGGCTTGTAATATGTACAAAGATTATTACTCCCCCATAATGTGATATCCATTTCTTTTAAACAAGAGGCAAACAAACCAGCTAGAGATAATTAATGGACATTATAGAATTTGAATTTCTCATGAGCATGACATACCACATAGAGAATAGATAATTTTGAAATATCATCACTAAGTGGTATTCCTCATGTACACACTTTTTTAGGTTTGTGAAGTGCACGGAGCATATCACTCTCCAAAAATGGGATAGTCCATTAATCTCTCAAAGAGAGCCAACTATTGGGTTGTGGGTAAAACTTTAAAATTTTCTGTAACCTTGCCGCCAAGATTTATTCTATGAATATATGCTGCACCCCATAATGCCAGGTCTAGATACTTACAAACACCGTTGCGGAAGATCTTGTATTTGTCGAATTAGATGTCGGTGAAGCCTGATGAAGAATCTCACGTCCACACGGGAGGTGAGATTGTTGCCGGTCCGTCATTGAGGAACTACTTGCGCAGCCCCGCTCTAACAGTATCCACACGTACACCGCGCCAACCCCCCAAGCACGTTCGCCGCCTAGAGCTACTAGCACCGACGAATAGAGACAGCCTTCAGGCGTAGTTTAGGTGGTAGATCTAATCAACTTGATTAGATCTATATGAGAGGATTAGAGACGTCTAATTCTCAACACATGAGATCTACTAGAAAGAGAGAGAAATAACCACAGAGGCAATTGTCTGTTTTCATCCCATGGGGTTGGGGTGTTCATATAGGTGGCCAAAGGGTAGGGAGACTTGGGGGAGGAGGCAAAGCCTCCCCCAAGTGGTGCGCCGGCCCTAGGAGGAGGAGTCCTCCTTGATGGCTACGTGTTGGTGAACCCCAAGAGGAAGGTTATGATGTAGACAGCAGAAGTTTTCCCTTGAGAAATCTACAAAAGGTTATCAATCCAGTAGGACTTGACGATCTATCGGAAGGTTGTTGATGTTGACTCCCCTGGCGCTAGGGAGCTTGCACCAACGTGGAATCTGCACAGACACAAACCAGAACTTTGCCCAACACGAAACAGAGAGGTTGTCAATCTCTCCGGTCTTGCAGAAACAAAGAGTTAAACGTATGGTGTGAAAAACAGCAGGAAAAACAGCAAGTAACAGGAAACAGATGATTGCAGCAGGTTGTGTAAACAGTATGAGGAAATTGGACCAGGGTCCACAGTTCACTAGTGGTGTCTCTCTCAGAACAGATAACTAGCATGTTGGGTAAACAAATTACAGCTGGGCAATTGACAAATAGAGAGGGCATAACAAAGCAATACATGCCAAGATGTCTACTATGAAATCTAGTTGGGCATTACAACAAAGTACATAGACCGTTATTCCAACCGCATCTATGCCTAAATAATCCACCTTCAAGGCAGCATCCGCATCCTATTCAGTATTAAGTTGCTAACAACAGATTATTGCATGAAGTAAAGTGTGTAATGTAATCAATACAAGTGCCCTTGGACACTGCACCAATGTTTTATCCCTAGTAGCAACAGCACATCTACCATCTTAGACCTTTCTGTCACTGATCCAGATATCTAGAGACTGAACCCACTATCGAGCATAAATACCCCCTCTTGGAGTCACAAGCATCTACTTGGCCAAAGCATCTACTAGCAACGGAGAGCATGTAAGATCAAGAGCACATAGATAAACAACTTGAATAAACATGGTATCAATATTCATCGGATCCCAGCAAACACAACATCTAGCATTACAATAAGATGATCTTGATCATGTTAGGCAGCTCACAAGATCTAAACATGGAGGCACAAGGTAGAGAGACCCCCTGGTGGGTCTGCTCCGACTCCCCTTTGGACTCCGTGATCTCCTCGTGATATTATTGACGATGTCTTTTGTTTCGTCCAATTCCGAGAATATTTCCTTAATAGATTTTCTGAAACCAAAAACAGCAGAAAACAGGGAACTGGCACTGTGGCATCTTGTTAATAGGTTAGTCCCAGAAAATGCATAAAAATGATATAAAGTGTAACCAAAACATGTAGCAATTGATATAATAACAGCATGGAACATCAAAAATTATAGATACGTTTGAGACGTATCAAGCATCCCCAAGCTTAGTTCCTGCTCGTCCTCGAGTAGGTAAACGATAAAAACAGATAATTTTTGAAGTGACATGCTACCAACACAATCTTTGATCAAATAACAATGTAATGCACATGATCTGAATGAAGTGATCCAAGCCAATGGTCTATAGTTTGCAAGCAAGTAAATAAAGAGTAAACATAAGTGATCACACAAGTGCAAACTTTCATGAATAATACTATAAAACATTTAGAGATATAATAGTCTAACATAATAGTTAGTTCACAGCAGCAATAATTCTCAACATGAAAGTGTTTGTATCAACACAAAGGAAGATAATAGCTTCAGCATTTGCTTCAACTTTCAACATGTATATCATATAGATAATGTCAATGCAAAGAATATGATCAACCAAACACAAAGTTATGTAAAAACTGTTATACTGGAGTTGACAATGATGTTTGCTTAAGTAGACAGAAAGAAGTGGGAAAACTGACTCAACATAAAAGTAAAAGAATGGCCCTTCGCAGAGGGAAGCAGGGATTAACATCATGTGCTAGAGCTGTAGTTCCCGAAGGCATATAGAGAGCATAAAATATTGTTTTGTAAGGTAATGGTGTATACAGGTGTCAACAAATCAAATAGCAGGTACTTGTCATCTTCCATGGCTAACTAACTTTTAGAGCGGTTCCGAGAGTTTTTAGGACTGCACTTGTAACAAGCACTTATTGGTGACACTCCTCCCAACCATTTACTTTCCACAAACCATGGCTAACCGAATCCTCGGGTGCCCACCAACATTCACCATGGAGGAGTGTCTATTTATTTATTTATAGGGTGGACTAACCAGCTCTTTAATGCAAAATAAAAGGTGGAGAAGCAGATGAAGCTGCCAATCCTTGTAAATTAATTAGCATGGAAGATGACAAATCTCACTACTACGTCCTTATGAGCTTTTCAAGTAGTGACACAAAAAGGAAATTGTTTTGAGTAGTTAGTAGATAGCACATGAAGAAATTTACTTGGAATGGTGAAAACACCACATAATAGGTAGGTATGGTGGACACAGGTGGCATGGATTTGGCTCAAGGTTTTGGATGTACAAGAAGCATTCCCTCTTAGTACAGAGTTTAGGCTAGCAAGGTTATTATAAGCAAACATCATTATCAACTGGAATAGCAAGAGTGTACATAAAACACAAGGTTTGACGAACCATAGACTCCCACTGTCTTCCTTGTTAACACATAGCCTTCATCCAAAAATTATCTAGACTACTATGGACTTCCAATTATGCAACAGATTATTATAGCAGAAAATCCTTATAGTAGTTCTTCATTAATAGCCATTACTTACATGATGCACAAGCTTAAACATTAATTACTTGACAGCTCAAAACAATTGGCAAGCATCAAATTACTCAAGACAACGATCTAAAAAGATTCATGTAAGCATTTTATACCACTACCACATGCATAGCATTTTTCTGGTCCAACCAAACACCAATCAACTTATTTGACAACTCTCCAAACAGATATAAGTGAAGCAAGAGAGTACTTTCTTCAAAAGAAACTGAAAGCTCTAACAAGAGATACATGAAAAACTGAGAGCTAACAGCAATAACAGCAACTAGACAGGAATACTCAACAAGTATAAGTGAAGCACAAGAGTATTCTAATGAAAAAGTGGAGCGTGTCTCTCTCCCAAACATGAATACTAGGATCCAACAAGTATAGCACAGCAAACAAAACAAAACAAACTGAAAACAAAAACACACTGACGCTCCAAGGAAGAGTACACTAGCATGAAGCAATAAAAATATAGCACCATTAGAGATGACCTGATAATTTGTAGATGAAGAAGGGGATGCCTTGGGCATCCCCAAGCTTAGATGCTTGAGTCTTCTTGAAATATGCTGGGGAGGTAAGCCTCCCCAAGCTTAAGCTCTTCACTCTTCTTGATCATGTAATATCATTCTCCTCTATCAACACTTGAAAACTTCCTTCACACCAAAACTTAACAGCTTTTCTCATTAGCAGGTTAGTGCACTAAAAGATAATACTTCAAAGTTCTAGCAAAGACAAAACTCACAAGCCAACTATTTTAAACATTAGCCACTGTTACTAGGCTCAAGTGGGCACTTTTACACGAAAAGAAACCACTTAAAAACTTGTAAAAGAGAGAATGCAAAATAAAAGACAGAATCTGTCAAACCAGAACAGTCTGTAATGACGAATTTTTTCGAGGCACTTACGATGCTCAGATGAAAAACTTTTGAAATAATGAAAGTTGCGTAACATCATCAGGAACATGCACAAAAATTTCAGCATTTTTCGATTTTTTCTGATTTTCTACTGAATTAAACGGTGACGAACAGCAATCTGTCCCAATGCAGTCCCGAAAATAAAACCAACTTTGCATTAGTAACTCTCCTTGGCACAACAAAACAGCAAAAAAAGATACAAAGGAGTTGCTACAGAGGTAAACAAGCATCCTTGACTCAAGAAAACAAAAATAAAACAGCAAATAAAAACATGGGTTATCTCCCAGAAGTGCTTTTCTTTAATGCCTTTGAGCTAGGCATGAAGAGATGCATCAAGTATTGTCAAGACCAGAAAATCCAAAACCATAATTTGTCTTGACACTAGTATCATGTGAGTATTTCATCTTCTTCCTAGGGAAGTGTTCCATACCTTTCTTGAGTGGGAATTGAAATTTTATATTCCCCTCTCTCATATCAATAACAGCACCAACAGTTCTCAGAAAAGGTCTTCCCAAAACAATAGGACAAGAAGGATTGCATTCAATATCCAAAACCACAAAATCAACAGGGACAAGATTGTTATTAACCATTATCAAAACATCATCAACTTTTCCTAAAGGTTTCTTCATAGAAGAATCAGCAAAGTGAACATCCAAATGACATTTTTCCAAAGGTGCAAGCTTGAGAATATCATATAAATTTTTAGGCATAACCGAAATACAAGAACCAAGGTCACACAAAGCATTGCATTCAAACTCACTCAGTTTCATTTTAATAACAGGTTCCCAATTATCATCTAACTTCCTAGGGATAGAAGCTTCAAGTTTTAATTTTTCTTCCCTAGCATGCATGAGAGCTTTGATAATATGTTCAGTAAAAGCCATATTTATTTTACTAGCATTAGGACTCTTAGCTAGCTTTTGCAAGAACATGATGACTTCAGTTATGTTACAATTTTCGAAATTGAAGTTGTTGTCATCAAAAACAATGGAGCAATTATCACCAACACCTCTAAAAATTTCAGCACTTTTACTAGGAACAAAAGTAGTGCTATCAGGCAATTTAAACTTTTTGTAGAGGTAGTAGAGACATTTCCAACACTTATTATCTTTTCACTAACAGTAGGGGGCGCATTAGCATGTGAGGCATCATTTGTTTCATTAGTAAAAATAGTGCAAACTCTAACAACACTATTTTGTTCAGCAATTTCAGCTTCTCTTTCTTCTCTCTCCCATCTTTCATGAAGTTCAGCAAGCATCCTAATGTTATTATCAATTTTAATTTGGATAGCATTGAGTGTTTTACTCTCTCTAATATCACTAGGAATAGCTTTTATTTTCAGCATTTCAACATCATGAGCAAGACTATCAACTTTAGCAGCAAGAGTATCAATTTTTCCTAGCTTTTCCTCAACAGTTTTATTAAAAGTAGTTTGTGTGCTAATAAAATCCTTAAGCATGACTTCAAGATCAGAGGGCACACTTCTATTGTTACTGTAGGAATTGCCATAAGAATTACCATAAGAGTTGCTACCATTAGCAGGATATGGCCTATAATTGTTGCTACCAAAATTATTCCTATAAGCATTGTTGTTGAAGTTGTTATTTTTAATGAAGTTTACATCAACATTTTTCTCATCATGAGCAACCAAAGAAGCAAGAGGAATATTATTTGGATCCACAACACCATGTCCATTCGAAAGCATAGTCATAATAGCATCAACTTTATCACTCAAGGAGGAAATTTCCTCAACAGAATTTACCTTCTTACCAGTTGGAGCCCTTTCAGTGTGCCATTCAGAATAATTTACCATCATATCATCAAGAAGCTTTGTAGCAGCACCCAAGTGATGGACATAAAGGTCCCTCCAGCAGCCGAGTCCAATAAATTCCTTGAAGAAAAATTTAGTCCTGCATAAAAGGTTTGGATGATCATCCAAGTAGTCAGTCCATGAGTGGGGCAATTTTTAACCAAAGACTTCATTCTTTCCCAAGCTTGGGCAACATGCTCATTATCAAGTTGCCTAAAGTTCATAATACCACTTCTCAAGAGATAATTTTAGCAGGAGGATAATATTTTCCAATGAAAGCATCTTTGCATTTAGTCCAGGAATCAATACTATTTCTAGGCAAAGATAGCAACCAATCTTTAGCTCTTCCTCTTAAGAGAAAGGAAACAATTTCAGCTTAATAATATCACTCTCTACCTCCTTATACTTTTGCATATCACAAAGTTCAACAAAGTTGTTTAAGTGGGCAGCAGCATCATCAGTACTAACACCAGAAAATTGCTCTTTCATAACCAGATTTAACAGTGCAGGCTTAATCTCATAAAATTCTGCTTTAGAAGCAGGTGGAGCAATGGGTGTACAGATAAAATCATTGTTGTTTGTGCTAGTAAAGTCACACAACTTAGTATTTTCAGGATTACTCATTTTAGCAAGACTAAAACAAGCAGCAGGGCAACTCGAAATTAAAAACTAGATGCAGGAATTTAATTTTTTTGGGTTTTTGATTTTTAACAGCAAGCAAAACAAAACTAAAACAAGACAAAAAACAAAGTAAAGAGATTGGAACTGAGAGACTCCCCTTTCCAATAGCCTCCAAGTCCCCGGCAACGGCGCCAGAAAACAGCTGGTGCCTGGTTGACGGGAGAGTATTTGAGGATGATGATGATGGTGATGATGAGTACTTCCCCGGCAACGGCGCCAGAAAACAGCTTGATGGCTACGTGTTGGTGAACCCCAAGAGGAAGGTTATGATGTAGACAGCAGAAGTTTTCCCTTGAGAAATCTACCCAAGGTTATCAATCCAGTAGGACTTGACGATCTATCGGAAGGTTGTTGATGTTGACTCCCCCTGGCGCTAGGGAGCTTGCACCAACGTGGAATCTGCACAGACACAAACCAGAACTTTGCCCAACACGAAACAGAGAGGTTGTCAATCTCTCCGGTCTTGCAGAAACAAAGAGTTAAACGTATGGTGTGGAAAACAGCAGGAAAAACAGCAAGTAACAGGAAACAGATGATTGCAGCAGGTTGTGTAAACAGTATGAGGAAATTGGACCAGGGTCCACAGTTCACTAGTGGTGTCTCTCTCAGAACAGATAACTAGCATGTTGGGTAAACAAATTACAGCTGGGCAATTGACAAATAGAGAGGGCATAACAATGCAATACATGCCAAGATGTCTACTATGAAATCTAGTTGGGCATTACAACAAAGTACATAGACCGTTATTCCAACCGCATCTATGCCTAAATAATCCACCTTCAAGGCAGCATCCGCATCCTATTCAGTATTAAGTTGCTAACAACAGATTATTGCATGAAGTAAAGTGTGTAATGTAATCAATACAAGTGCCCTTGGACACTGCACCAATGTTTTATCCCTAGTAGCAACAGCACATCTACCATCTTAGACCTTTCTGTCACTGATCCAGATATCTAGAGACTGAACCCACTATCGAGCATAAATACCCCCTCTTGGAGTCACAAGCATCTACTTGGCCAAAGCATCTACTAGCAACGGAGAGCATGCAAGATCAAGAGCACATAGATAAACAACTTGAATAAACATGGTATCAATATTCATCGGATCCCAGCAAACACAACATCTAGCATTACAATAAGATGATCTTGATCATGTTAGGCAGCTCACAAGATCTAAACATGGAGGCACAAGGTAGAGAGACAACCATCTAGCTACTGCTATGGACCCGTAGTCCAGGGGTGGACTACTCACGCATCACTCCGGAGGCAGGCATGGTGATGTAGAGCCCTCCGGTGATGATCTCCCCTCCGGCAGGGTGCCGGGAAGAGCTTCAGAACTCCTCCGATCTGAGATTGACGATGACGGCCGCGACGGAACTTTTCGTGGAATATGATCGACCGTAATAGGGTTTTCGCGTCGCGGAGAATATATAGGCGAAGAGGCGGCGTCGGTGGCCGAGGGGGGCCACCACGCCATAGGGGGCGCGGGCCCACCCTGGGCCGCGCCCTAGTGTGGCGTGGCCCCCTGGTGGGTCTGCTCCGACTCCCCTTTGGACTCCGTGATCTCCTCGTGATATTATTGACGATGTCTTTTGTTTCGTCCAATTCCGAGAATATTTCCTTAATAGATTTTCTGAAACCAAAAACAGCAGAAAACAGGGAACTGGCACTGTGGCATCTTGTTAATAGGTTAGTCCCAGAAAATGCATAAAAATGATATAAAGTATAGCCAAAACATGTAGCAATTGATATAATAACAGCATGGAACATCAAAAATTATAGATACGTTTGAGACGTATCACTCCTCCTAGTCAAACCCCTCCCCCAAGTTGGATTGGGAGGAGGACTCCTCCCTCCCAACCGCCTCAACCTAGTGGGTCTAGCCCACTAGGGTTTCGGCCAAGGGGGGGAGTACCCCCCACTCGGTTTGGCCCACCCGCCCCACTTGGGGGTGCGGCTGCCTTGTGGGCCTCATGGGCCCACTTGGCAGTACCCTGGTAGTGGCCCCAAATAAAATCATTTATTTAATATTTTCCAGTTGATACCCGATGACGTAGTTACCTGCGTGAAAAGTAAATGGGTTAGTTTGAGACTCCAAGTGCAGAGTGTGTACTAAGTGGAAGACGTGTTTTCCCCACGAGGGCTGACTCGAGGGTTTAATATCGAACTCTCGGGGAATCAGTAGTGAAGATTTATCTTTCCTATCCTTCTTTTGGTTACCTACAAAACAAAGTATATGTTTTGGTCCTCAACCTCACCTAGTGGTTGTCAGGCACAAGGTGTGAGAATGATATCAAGATAATATGCAATGCAAACAAGAAATAAATATGCAATGGTGGTAAATAAATATGCAAGGATGGTGGTAGCAATGATAAATGATATTTTTGGGTTTTATATGATGAATGCAAGATGTAAAAGTGTTTTTGTATTTTCGGATTTTTAAATGGTAGAAAATGTAAAATGGATAAAAGTTGTTGGAAAGGTGTTTCTCGTGATTAAAAATGGGTCGGGGTTCATGGTTTCACAAATGCACTCTCTCTTTAATAAAGTGGTAGACAATGGAACACTAGAGTTGACATATGAGATTGCAACACAACAGTTTATTGACAAGTCATAATTATATGGGCATCACGTCCTAACATAGAGACCCTTTGGTTATTAGTCTCTCTTATAATCCACCAAGATGCGAACTAAATTATAACACCTCAGTAATTAAGATAACTCAGAGTATAGCAATAAGTATCATGACATGAAGTTAAAATAAGAACATGCTAGATCTAGTCATGGAGGAAGTGGCAATGGTCACACCCACATCTCCGGTAGCATGGTATTTCTTTTTATCCCTAGTGAGGCAACAAAGTAAGGTAAAACACCCAAGTGGATCGCAGAACTTTCTCTCACGTTCACTGCACTAGCCACCCCCCGTTACTCTAACTAATGCACACGTTCCCCCTCACACGCTCTCATAAACATGCTTGATCATGAAAAGTAAATAAGAACGGGGTACATAATATGCATCTACTTTCATAACTGAAACAAAACCATTGCAATCTCAAACATATATTAACTCATATAAAGATCCACCACAAAGGTATCACATAGATGACCGTAATCATGTTCAGCAGCTCATACGGTGCTAATTAGTGAAGCTCAAAGAGAGAGAGATACATAAGTTACTTCCTTAAACCCATAGTCCAGAGGCGGACTACTCTCTCTTCATCATGGAGACGGTGGAGAAGTCGTTGGAGAAGATGGAGACCACGCCGGCAGCGCCCCGTCGGAGTTTTCCCCCTCCAATCTGCAACTCCAGGTCTCTGTTTCGTGGCTTCTGTGTTTTTGCGGCGCTCCTTCCCGAAGGGCGTCGGGGACTATTTTATAGTCGGTTTTAGGTCAAGACGGAGTCGTGGGCGAAAAGATCGACGACAACGGAGCCTCGAGGCTCCAGATGGTGGGTCCCACGCGGCCCAGGTACCTGGCCGCGTGGGCCACCCTCTTTTGGGCCTCGGGCCTCCGCTTGTTCGCTTCCTTTGCTCCCAAGTCTTCTTCCTTCCAAAAACTGATGCTCGTAAATTTCCAGGTCATTTGGACGTCGTTTGGGTCCCTGAAACATTAAAATATGGAAAATAGGGTTTTCTGCCTGCGCAGGGTTAATTCCATAAAAATAGGAAAATCATGAAATATTCCAAAAATCATTATGAAACATTGATATAACCCTTTTATGATGCAAATATGATTGGAATATAAGTAATATAGTGCAAAGTTCATGTATGCATTTTACATGCATCACCAATTTAATTAAATAAATAAATAATTAATTGTTTTGTCTAATTAATTCCTCCTTGAATATTTCCTTCTACAGAAAATTCCCGGAATTAATTACTTTTCATATAAACATATTTACATGATCCGGGATACCTAGTATCCGCCGACAAAACTCTCGGAACAATATTTCCCTCTTATATAAACCTTCGGAATAAATACAAAAGTGATAGAAACAATTCCTATCACCCGAGACATTAGATATCCGCCTTCTCTTTGATTCAAAACTTTACCGGAACAAGTTCCTGTGACATTGGAGCTACTCCGATACTATCTCATTACCACTTAGACTACAACTTTATTCTCTCAATAAAAGGTTGACTCACAGCTTAAGTGTGTGACCCGAAAGGTTCAGTAAACACAAAGACATGTGTGGGAGCTTACCAGACAATAACCAGCATTGGGATCTAGACGGCCGTACTGGCTCCCGTGTGTTCATGAGTGAACGACAGAACCTGTGTGTTTCTCATTACGCTAATCCCCTTACGTACACGATACCAATGATATCTCGAAATTGAGAAAATGTGCTCTAGTGTGATCAAACCCTTCGATCATAACACATATTATTCTCGTACCAATATCATTCTCTTTTCTCATTTCGTATTTATATTGTCCTGTGATTAATCACGCTGTGTCGGGCCAAACGATTGGGTGACAATAATAATACTGAGATGGCCTAGAGGATGTATCTCTCCATCGTCTGGAGCAGTAAGTGCCATTCTTGAATAATCTCTGTTCCAATACATTATTCTAGTCCACGCCCAAAAGCCACCGTTATGGTCCCCAGTTACGGCCGGACGTTAGGTGACAATCAAAGCATGAGTGTCGAATAAGCGGTCACCAGATATTCTCATAGCAAAGGAATACAACTAATGAAAACTAAACATATGATCAATTGCTACCTTCATCGTTGACGATTAGTCTCTTAGGAAGATCATACAATGGGTCGGTTCAATGCTATTGTCATTCCGACAATAAACTCCTATAGTTGTGTGACTTATACAAAGTCCATGATCAGGAAAACATGATCATCAAACAACAAGATAGGCTAGTCTTAGAGACAAAATCAGGAACGCTTTTACTTGTTCGTATCTCTACACCTGTATTGGAGGTTTTCCTCTTGAACATGTTGTATTTGCTATTCAAGTGCCTAATACAGTTATAGCATAAAGATATAAACATTAATAATAAACTTGGAGATAAATAATAACTAAATTATTATTGTCTCTAGGGCATATCTCCAACACCAACAAGATAAGATAGCAAATAAAAGCAATAAGGCTCAAAACAAGTAAATGGTGTGCAAACCAACATACACATACTTGATTTCTCAAGATAAGTAAGTAGAGAGCACAACACATACAAACACTTTGCAACGTACAAAACCAAACACATGCAAGGGTGTAAGCAACTTTCAATATATATATGATATAAGCACAAGTTACCGCAAGGAGGAACATTGGATAAGAGATAGAACAATATAACCCAATTGACTTGGCTTGAGAGAATATAATTGATGAAGATCCCTTAATTCTTCATGATGTAGCCAAGTCTTCAATGCCCTCCAACAACACCTATTGATCAATTTTTAGGTTGATGGTCCCCAACCAAGTTGGGTCCTAAGAGGTTAGTCACAATAGGTTGGCAACCCAAATGGTTCTTTTCTTGACACCACATTGAGTACCAACATATTTGGCAAACACATTGCCAACCTTATCCTTCCAAAGAGAATAAACATCATCAATTATAATAGGGTTGGATGAGGTACCATTAATGCATGAAGAAGCAAAGTGGCCCTTCTCACGACATATGTAGCAACATTGGCTTCCTCCTTTCTTAGTTGGAATCCCGACTTGAGGAGGGTAGCTTGATTCTTCTTGGGAAGTGGACGTTCTTCAACTTGAGGCACTTGAGTTTGATCTTGGGGCCTCTTCCCTTGTTGCTTCTCACTAAGAGATTTTTTCTTCAAAGGGCAAGATCTAACATGGTGCCCTTCAACTTTGCACTTGAAGCAAACAATCTTGGCCGAATCTTTAACTTGTTCTTGGCCCTTTTTCTTCTTGTTATACTTAGACTTGTTCTTGTTATTAGAGTTGAATCCAAGTCCACTCTTGCCATTGGGGCGTCTTTGAACACTCAACATATTGTCAAGTGTGGACTTTCCAACATGACGCTTTTCCAAATCTTTCTTCAAAGAAGTGACTTGGGCCTTGAGCTCTTTTAATTCCTCTACATGGTTAGTATCAACACAACTACTAGAGAAAGTAGATGTTTCATTGTTAGAGCAACAAGGCACGAAAAGTAATTCATCACAAGATTTAGCAAAAGTATGAGATAAAGAATTACTAGGACTAGCACATGGCAATATAGCATTTTTAGTAGAGATTATGCTAGTGACCACATGAGGCTCACAACATGTTACCTTTGACATAATAGCCTCATGAGCTAACTTTAGCTTAGTATGGGATGCTAGAAGATCCTCATTAGAGCTAGAGAGCTTTTCATGACTTTCTTCCAATTTCCCATACTTGCTAGTTAGCAACTCAAGTTGAGCTCTTGGCTAAACATTCTCCTTCAAACTAGATGCTTTACGAGAAGTGGAGTTAGTAGCACAAGCATCATTAACATTAGAAATGGAAGAAGACAACTTGGCAAGCTCATCATTCAATCTAGCATTTTCCTCAATAATATTAGCATAATCATATGAGGGAATAGAGGAGCTAGGCACATCATTTTTAGATAGTTGAGTTTGGAGTTGATCATGAGACTTGATAAGAAGAGGGTGTTCACTTTCCAAAGACTTATGAGCTTTGTTAAGTCTCTATATCCTCAATTAGTCTAGCATTGCCAACTCCAAATTCAACCTTTTCCTTTTTAAGCACTTTATACTTTGCAAGAGCATGATCTCTTTCCTTAATGATTTTAGCAATAATTAGATCATTTGTTTCATTAAGAGATTCAAGTTTCTCCTCAAGAGACACTCGAAGCTCATGTTCTTCATCAAGAGCATTTTTGAGATTCGCAATCTCATTTGCGTACTCACGTGCGTGGCTCCAACATTCATCAATTTGAGTTTCCAAAGCCTCAATAGTAGCCGCGCGCTCACCAAAGGTCCTCATGATATCAAAGAGATTAGTCTAAGCAATTTTATTCTTTGAAAGAGCATCAAGAACCATTAGACCCTTCTCATGAATGGAAGTATTATCATCATTTTCTTCATCACCATCATCATTAGATAAATTAGGATTCAAGGTAGGAGATACCTCGGAATCCTTAGCCATAAGGCAAAAGTGAGTAATGGACGATGAAGATGAAGAATATCTTGAAGCACCATTGAGGTCCATGTCTTGTTCCAACAAATGTTGGGATTCCTCTACATTGTTAGTCATCCAAGTACTAGAGGATATGGAAGCATTGTTTTCATGGCAACAAGACATAGGAAGCATATCATCATAAGATTTAGTTAAACAACTATTACATGATATGCAAGGACTATCAACCCTACACTAGTACAGGACGACACATCGGAAACGGGCCAAAAAGCCCATCGGCAACGGAGAAAGGGTCCGTGTCCCCGCCTCTGTCACTGATGTGAAGCCTCAAAATGGCAACGGAGATTTTGATCGTTTGCAATAAGTTTAGCAACGGGCATAATATATAACCGTTTCTGATGTGGTTATTAAATATTAAAAAAAATAGCCGGCTCGCAGCCGGCTCACAGCAGGAATTAACCGGCTCACAGACATTCAATACAGCTGGATCAAAAAGGCGGAAGCACCAGCTGCTTGCTTGGGTGCTTCCTCCTTTTTGATCTAGCTGCTTGCTTGGGTGCTTCCGCCTTTTTGATCCAGCTGCTTGCTTGGGTGCTTCCTCCTTTTGAGCTGCTTGCTTGGGTGCTTCCTCCTTTTTGATCCAGCTGCTTGCTTGGGTGCTTCCTCCTTTTGAGCTGCTTGCTTGGGTGCTTCCTCCTTTTTGATCCAGCTGCTTGCTTGGGTGCTTCCTCCTTTTGAGCTGCTTGCTTGGGTGCTTCCTCCTTTTGAGCTGCTTGCTTCTGCTTGCTTGGGTGCTTCCTCCTTTTGAGCTGCTTGCTTGG
This sequence comes from Poa pratensis, assembly GCA_947311845.1. Classification (NCBI taxonomy): domain Eukaryota; kingdom Viridiplantae; phylum Streptophyta; class Magnoliopsida; order Poales; family Poaceae; genus Poa; species Poa pratensis. The sequence goes on from CAMZMU010000100.1 coordinate 23,057,293, forward strand.
GTGCTTCCGCCTTAGCAAGCAGCTGGATCAAAAAGGAGGAAGCACCTAAGCTAGCAGCTAGATCAAAAGGAGGAAGCACCCAAGCAAGCAGCTGGATCAAAAGGCGGAAGCACCCAAGCAAGCAGCTGAATCAAAAAGGCGGAAGCACCCAAGCAGATAGCTGGATAAGTGCCTACAACACAAATATTAAGGATTTCAACACAAATAATTGTCCAGAGGGCAACAAGAAATATCAATATTCAGTTATTCACTACAGATTACAAGTTTACAAATTAAATTACAAGTACAACTGAATCGATTAAAATTCCATAGACAACTAAAACAAATTTACAAGTACTTAATGTGCCCTGAAGCAATTCCAAAGCCAACCGAACAACCAGTATCGGTCTAAAACTAGCTAGCTAAACTGATTAGCTACTACTAGTACAGCAGTTCTCAACGAAATGAGCTAGCTAAATCGATTAGCTACACAATACTACTCAACGAAGTGTACGTACTCTGCTCGGCCAGCAGTGGAATACTTTTACGGTGGTACCTGGTGGCCAACTTGATTATACAACGCTATTCCTCAGATAATTTAAAAACCATATCGTGCATCCTACATCTTGATTAAATACTAAAATTATTCTGGTTGTGTACCTTGTGCTGAAGAAGCCGCGGGTGGAGGGATCTAGCGGTGGCGAGTACCCAAACTGGAGCAGCGCGCGGGCGTAGTCGATCGCCTTTTGCATCGCCGGTCGGGCTCGCGCCAGATCGGCCGCCATGGCAGCAGTAGCGTGCTCGTCCTGTGCGGATCTGGACGCCGCGCCATCCTGCTCGCGGGAGGCCATCGTCGCACGCCTCGTCCATGCTCGTCGGCGACGTTGAGGGATTGCCGTCGGAGCTAACGGATCTGCTTGAGGACCGCCGCCGGAGCTAACGGCGCGTGCGGCTCTGCGGGAGAGGAAGGAGAGTGATGGGATAAGATCGGTGGCTAGGGTTTCAGAGTTTTTATACTATACCGATTCATTTTGCATACGGGTCAGAATTTTAACCGTGTCCGATATCGTGGATTCACATTGCAAACGGTTGAATTAATTTAACCGTTTCCGATGTGCCGCGATTTGCGGGCGCGGGATCTAATTTTCCGTGCACAGTGTCGTTTTACCGTTGTTTTTTGCTGCCGTTTCCATAGAGGGGTATCCTTAGTATCGTTCTGTACTAGTGCTAGCATGTAAGTCATCTGTAGTGCTAGAAGGGTTTAAGTCCAAAGATAGAACATTGCAATGAGATAGAGATGAAGTATAGTCAATAGTGGATTCACCATCAACAATGCAATTTCTATCACCACTCACCATATCATTACCTTGTGACAAATCACATGTTGGTGAAGTGAAAGAAGTTGTGAACTCATCACGGCCGGAGGTGGAGGGAGAACAATCATCCTCAATAATGTTGGACACTTCATATTTATCTTGAAGCTTGGTCCAAACCTCATGTGCGTTCCGAAAAGGCATGATTGAAGCAAGAACTACATCGCTCATGAGTATCGAGATGAGATTTTTCCTCATCCTCTAAAGATAATTCTTGGGAATCCTTTGGAGGAGAAAAACCCACATCTACAATTCTCTTAAAATAATTTGGACCCATGTCCCTAAAAGATTAAGCATGCGAATTTTCCAAACATCATAATTTGTGCCATCAAATATAAAAGTGGGATCGTGCACTAATTCTCTAAACGACATCTTTACTCTCTAGGCGGTAAAGCCCAATAAACAGAGCCCAGGCCCTGATACCAATTGAAAGGACAAGGATGTCGCCTAGAGGGGGGGTGAATAGGTGATTTAAAACTTTTCCGGTTTAGGCTTGATAAATGCGGAATAAAACTTATTGTTTAACTTATCAAGCACACAACCTAAATATACTATGCTCAACTATGTGCACTAACAACTTATGCTAAGCAAGATAAAAGACTTCAAGCACGAAGGCTATCACAATGTAAAGTGCATAAGTAAAGAGCCCGGGTATAGAAATAACCGAGGCACGCGGAGACGATGATGTATTCCCGAGTTCCTCCTTTTTAGGGAGTACGTCTCGTTGGAGAGGTGTGAGCCACCACAATAGGTTGGTCTCAACGCCACAAACAGGCTTCACCTTCTTCTCCGATGAACCGCACCACAAAGGATTGGTTCACCTTCCACTATCGGAATCCTTCGAGGCGAAATCCGGAGCCTTTACAACAACAATCCGGGGCACACACCCATAACTGAATTGGGGGCTCCCGGATGGCTACAAGTGACCACAAAAGGTCTCAACCACCCCAAAGGCGTGTAGGGTCCAAAGACCCAAGAGTAACAAGCTCACAAACTTTCACTTCCACGAATCCTCGTGGAGAACACAAACCGATGCACAAAATTGCAATGGCAAGAACACAAGATGTTCTCAAGTCCTTCACTCTCAAATTCCAACACAGCAGCAAATGCTAATGGGGGAATAAGAGAGGAAGAACAAAGGAGGAGAAACACCAAGAACTCCAAGATCAAGATCTACTAGGTTCCCTTCACTTAGATAAGAGATGGATTAGTGAAATTGTAGATCTAGATCTACTCTCACTTTTCCCTCAAAGATATGCAAGAATTATTGGAGGGATTGAGAGAACTCAAAGCTTTGGAGGTCAACAATGGAGGAGGAGAGAGAGCACAAAAACTTAGGAACCATTGGGGAAGAAGACCGCTTAAATAGGTCCCCACCAAATCCAACCGTTGGCGGCAGTTTCCTGCCAGCGTACGCGAGCCCGGCCTTGGAGCCCGGCCAGGCCGGCTGACCACAGAGAGGCCCGGCCTTGGGCCCGGCCTAGGACCCGGCCTAGGATCTCGGCCAGGCCGACCTAAAAAGGCTGGAGGCCGGCTGACCACCAGAGGGGCCCGACCTAGGGCCCGGCCTAGGCCGGCCAACCAGAAACAACAAACGAAAACTGCAATAGGTCTTGCATCCGGACTCCGTTTTCGATGTTCTTGGGCTCGTTGGAATCATCACAACGAGTACTACAAGATTATGCAGAGAAACATCATAGTCCAAAGATGGAGGATAAAACCAAATGTAGAAAAGTAAGCCTCTCTAAAAAGGAATAACCGGTAAAACATCAAACATAAAAAACGCAACGAGATATTCATATGAAATCCGTTTTTGATGAACTAGAGCTTGGTATGGAGATAAACACAAGCTCTAAATTCACACATGGATAAAAGCCATATAAGAACCAAGAAAGATGATATGCCAAGAATGCAAAGGTTTGAGCTGTCCACAAAGATGCGATCAAGTTACTCACTTGAGAGTCCCTCTTGATAGTACGATGTCTATCCTATAACCCGGTCTCCCACTAACACTATGAGACCGGTAAAATAGAAACCCTATCAAGATCATACCTTTGGCTTGCGCATTCCACTTGAGCTAGATGATGACGATCTTGATCTCTTCAAGTGGAGCACCTTTCTTGATTACGCTTCGCTTGATGAAGATTCACATGTTGCTCCCCCATACTCCAATGTGGGAGAGCCTCTCAGAGGCACATCTTCACTTGACCAATATCTCCAAATGGGTGGCAAGATTCAAGCATAGGATTTTTTCGAGATGCTTCTCTTGAACTTGCACTTGCACTTCATAATTTTTTCTTAATATATATGATGGCTTGTAGATAAACATGAATGTTCACTCATTCTTCTTTTCCAAGCCACACTTGCATTATGCTCAACTCTACACATGACCATTCTTCATATAAACCCTTGAATAGAGCATTGATCATCATGTAATCTAGAGTCCAACACATGAACTCCAATCTTTTCCTATGGTCAAGATCTAAAAGAATATCTCAATGCAAACATTAGTCCATAAGGATTGTCATTAATTACCAAAACCACACATGGGGACACCCTGCACTTTCACTTCTCGACAAACCACCATTACTAGAACACTTCGCCAAAGTACCATAACACTAACTTCTCGACAAAGTACCATAATGCTAACTTCTCGACAAAATTATTTAGGACTACCACTAGATGATCTCCACCACAATCTTCACATCAAAGTTGCGGCGGTTGGTGTTCCGTAGTTTTATCAGAACTTCTTGTCCAACCTGCAAATGATTTTCCCCTGAAGGAACTGCTTCCACTCCTGCACGGTGAGCTTTTCTCATGGTCCTCGATATCAACTATTTGAGCGACGATGGTAGAATGAAATAGTTTATCATCCTCATCCATCTCAGTGTCGTCGGCACCCGGCCACATTCTCGTCCTCATCAACATCGTCCGCTTCACCCTCGTCGACATTGTTCATAAAGATAGCAATCAACATGGGTTGTGGTAAAGTCAAAGAATAACCATTTGTCCTCGACCGGTGAGATGGTTGTCGACAACAAAATGCTCCCATACTTCGCCGTGTAAACGGGTCTTGGGTTTGTGTTTCGTCAGTTCAATGTGGTATAAGCACCCATGAGCAATAAAATGCATATTTTCCCGGTTAACTCCTTGGTCACTCCTTTAGCGCTGCATGGTCCACTATGTGGAAGAAGATAAAAATAAACAAATATTAGATACTAAAAGAGAATACAAGCTGTTATAAGTGTATGAAAATGAATTGTTTGTTAATTACCACTGATTTTAAGTGCCCCTCGTGAAGTTCAACACTGAACGAGAATCCACTATTTCCTACCACCGCGCAATATGACTTGCATACTTCGCACGCCACATCCGGTTTAAAAAAGGGCTGAAATTTGACAAAAAACCACTAGATGGAATATATCTTGATGCAAAGCCAATTATTTTAATTGATGAAAAACCTGCATGACCTTTACTAAATATTGGACATATGAGTGTCAGAGATTTTACGAAAGAAATGTTTTGAAGAGGCAGCCAGGCGGGATTCGGTCGACGGGAGTGATCGTGGCAGTGGTGGTCCTCTTCTGTAGGTTCCTCGATTTCTCTACGTACAAAACTTGCGAGTGCAGATGAATGACCAGGTATGCACCCTGGGTGCCCGGCCATCATCGTTCTAGTCCTTCCCTATTCTTGTGTTACAATTGTTGATTTCAAACTTAGCTTCTATTCCCGTTTGTTCACCACTGTTGCTTATGTTGTTTCATCCTTGCTCCGCTATTGGTTGCTCATACTTCTATCCACTACAGGAAAACAGCAATACGCCGACGGCTTTTTGTCGGGGCCGTCGGCGTAGGGGCCGAGCGGGGCTGCCCAGCAAAGTGGCCGTCGGCCCAGATTAACCGTTGGTGTACAGGGCTACGCCGACGACAAAGCCGTTGGCATAGCAATGTTTCTGTGATGCAAAAGATGTTATGGATGTCATATTTGAATTCCTCTAATTTTTCTAATCGACTTAGACATTTTATTTGTCAAATTTCGATTTACGGATTTAAAGATATGAATTATTCAATGTTAAATGTAAAAAGGAAAAAATAAAGTAAAATTCATTTTATTGTTATTTATTCAAAAAAATATTATTACATAATCATTGTTATTTATTCAAATAAAATTTAAAAATTTAAAAAATAAAAAGTGTAAGATCATTACCCAGGGATTTATATGATTGATAGGATACTAATATCAGTAAGTTCTAACTTCTCATTCGAAAGCTAATTTGGAAGGAACTCAAAAGTTAAGCGTGCTTGGGCTGGAGCAATTTGAGGATGGGGTGACCGAATGGAAAGTTTGACCAGGGTAAGTAATTTGACCTGAAATTAAGTGTGTGGCTAAGTGGAAAATTTCGAAATAGAATAAAAATATATTAAAAAGTTTAAATATTTTTAACTATTTTTTTTGGAAAAATATGATTTGGCCTATGCCGATGCCCTGTTACGCCGACGGCCATATGCCGACGGCAGCCATCGGCGTAGCCCTATGCCGACGGCAATCTAGGCTATGCCGACAGCTTTTGGCCGTCGGCGTATGCACAGTTTCCTGTAGTGATCGGTCCTTCCCTGCGACGTTCTTGTCCCCTTGCAGTAGTATTGGCTTGTTCAAAGAGCTTCTTGCTTGGCATCCAATATCCCCGAGCGCCCATATTTCTCGATGATTGCCTCTCTTTTGCTCTGCATATGCCCATAGGTTATCACCTCTCTCACCGGGTGAGTGATAACTTCTTCGAGACCATGTCTTAATGAAACCATCACACTCGGATTTCCTTCTCAACTGGGTCACCAAAATTGCATTTCCACCTCAATTGGGCCACCAAATTTGCATTTTGGCCTCAACTGGGACACCAAACTTGCATCTCCGCCTTAACTGCGCCACCAAACTTGAATTTCGGCTTGATATTTCATAAACCAAGTATAACAGCATGATACAAGCGGTCTATAAAAGTTTAAATGACATATATTTACTGAGGTTAACGAGAGAGAAAATAAGTGGGTTGTAAATTAAAAGCCAGCTGCAATGTGTGCTACAAGATAGTTTGTTAGAGTGTAAGGTGAGTAGAATATTAATAAAATGAGCATCTTGATCTACTGTTATATGTCGGCTATTGTACTTCCTATAGATGACATATCAATGAGTATCTAGATCTACTGTTATCCCTGCTCTTATAAAAACTTTGGTAAGATCTCAGTCCCACGGCAGGGAGTAGCTAGAGAGACCTCTCGTGAAAAGAGCAAATCAAAGTTAATGAAGGGCAAAGCTAGATAGCTTGACTACTAGACATGTATACACCATAGCTACCAGCTGTACACCTTGTTCAAAAAAAAAAAAAACCAGCTGTACACAGGTTACTAATTGCAACATCGCTTGCAAGCAGAGCGATGGAGCATCCGTAGGTTGTGATAGGCCTGCAGCTACTGGCCGGCTACGAGCGTATGCAAATGCAAGAACGTATAGTGGATGCATGTATAAATATAATTATGTATAGTGCCACTTAACCATTGCACAGAGACACAATGAATGTATTAATGGGTGGAAGAGGGAGAAATAGTGGGGAACAGCAAAGTTTGAAAAAAGAAGAGTAGACGAACAGGGAGAGACAAGATGTTTATTTCACGTGCAGATGTGTTCAATATGCATGCAAATGCACAGCTAGGTGGCTAGGCCATGCACAAACGCAGAGGCGGGGCCATACATAAAAGTGGGGCTGGGGAAGAATCTGTTTTGAATTGGAGATGATCAGCAGCTGTGTGGTCAGTGAGTGAATACTACTCCAGCTAGTACCGCCTGAATTTCTTCAAGAAAGAATTGTAGTATATGCTGATATGCATGCATGACAATCAATCAATGCCTACTTACTATAGGACCGAAGGAGCAGCGAGAAAGAAGGATACCCGGCCCCTGTGTTTTGTTTCTGTCAAGTTATTGCACCAGTAAAAGTCTAGCAAGCAGTAGTATACATGTTTGTGTAGTTACTTCATGCAGGCAGGCAGGCCAGCCAGCAGCGAGCTAGCCATTGATCAGATCAGATAAAAGAGTGATAAGAAGATATAAAGTTGGCTGCCTTTGCAATTGGAGCTGTACTGCGGTATTAACATTTCAACCTTTTAGGATGCGGCAGCGGTACAAGCTAGCATGCATGCAGAGTCAGTATCCTCATCTAAATTCACTTCTCTCAGTTAGTAATAGGAGCACACAATACGGAAATCCGTTGTGGCTCCCGAGCACCAGTGAGCTCGTTATTTCAAAAATTTGAAAATCAAACTTTTTTGCTTCCAAAAAATCTGAAAACATTTACAGAGATACATATAGACATTACTTAAGTATGCCAGAAGTTTCATAAAGAAATTCATTATATTTTAGGCTGGGAAAAAAGAGAAATGTCTGACAGATCCAACACAATATATACCTTTTCTTATGACCAGGTTTTTGTTATTTTTATACAGCTCAGAATACGACGTTTTTGCACCGAAAATTGGCACGTACTCCCTCCGTTCCTAAATATAAGATGTTTTAGGTGTTACACATGTTGTCTACATGCATAATAAAGTGAGTGAACCTAGACATATTCCATGTCTAGATACACTTGTGTGCATGTGAATGTGGACAAAAACTAAAATATCTTATATTTGGGAACGAAGAGAGTACATAGGAAACATGCATATGTATCATAGGAATATTATTCTGATTTTTTCGAACTCAAATTTCAAAAACAGAATATATAGGGTTCACTAGTGCCCGGGTGCCACAAATCTGCATCCCACACAATAGTGCTAGCCACCTCACTTTTATTCATACATAGCAAACTTTGACTACTGATGTCTATAAGCATTTCTAGATTGATCCAGCGAAATCCTGTCAGTAAGTTTTCCCTGGTTTAGTTATTTACAGTACTCTTATTTTTTTTCACCAGAATATTCATATTTAAATTTTGGTTCAAAACTACGTGTTAAAGACTGTATGACATAACTAAAACAAATTATAGGTACTTTTTTGTTTGAACAAAACGCCAAGCGCAACGCAAACGCTCAGGCACGGACATGATATTTTGACTCGTAGGTTTAGAAGCTCAAAAATGCATTTCAATATGTTAAAAGTCTGCAAATTTTAAGAGTATACATCAGGATATTTTATGTTCGCACACAAAGTTTTGCCGAAAAAAGACACTTTTTATGGCCTGTGTATAAAGACAAAAAAAAAGAGTCTCGTGATAAGTCATTTTGGTCACCGAAATTTTCTTTTTTATAAAGAACACAAACAATGTCTTTTTTCTTGAAACTTCGTGCCAATATAGAATGTCCGGAATTACATTCGATATTTTCCAGGACTTCTTGACATTTTGAATCGGTGCATTTACACCTATGAGTCAAAATAGATTTCCGATGAGTTATGCATAATTCTTAAAATGAAAAAGAGTGCATTAATACTCGATCTAGTGCACAATTCTTAAAATCAGATTGACCGCTAGAGTCGAAGAGAGATGGACCGTATGAGCCAGTGCAGCTTCGCTCATTCTAATTTACGTTTCTTGGCATTTTGCCATATCACCAGAAAGCAAAAAAAAAAATTTGTAGCCACATTTTTATTTATTTCAGTTGATAGGTTGAAAACAAGCTTTGGTTAAACCTAAACATGCCCGTATTGTCCGAAGCTAGAGAGAGCTAATAAGTAGAACACGTACGCCATAGCTTTGTTTCCGTCAGTACCGAAATAAACATAGAAAACACGATCATGTGAGCCCCTGTATGCTTCTTCAATCTACACACATACTCACTCCGTTCCATTTTAATTGACTTCCTATTCACCACATGACATGTATAGATACATCCACATTTGGTGGATAGCAAGTCAATTAAATTGAAACGGAGGGAGTACATTGATACATACACATGCAGTACTACAGAAGAGTACTTGAATTACTTATGATATCTTCCGGTTCTGTGTCTGTCCATCCTTAATTACGCCCTCATCCCTCTCGCTGCTTAACAGAATCCCTAGCTAGCTAGCTAGTAGCTGTTTACATACACATATTCAACCGTACACTAGTGATGAGACGAGACGTCTCCTCCAACTCCAAGGACGGCTGGCCGGCAGGAGCTGATCGGGGTCGTCGCGTTTCATGGCGAAACATGTACTAGCGAGGAAGAAGAAGAAGCTAAGCTAGAATTCTAGAGAGAGAAAATACATACCGGAGGAGAGAGAAACCAAGGATGAGTAGCTAGAAAAGGAGTACAGCCTTTTCCGTTCTGACAGGAGTGAACACTCTCTGACAGGCAATAACTTTGTCGAGCCAAGCAAGGAAGCTAGAGAGAAGAATGAATGAACACTAGAAAAAAAAGAGTTTCTCACACTACTGGTGATCGACCAGCCGCTGGCACCGCCGGTCGATCCGTGGAAGATGAGATCGATCTCCGGTGACGTTGCATGCATGTAGCTAGGCCGGCCGGTGCGTGCATGCTGCATGCTGATACGTGGTACTGTACATGGATCGTATTCCCGAGAGCCAGAGACACCACAGAGATCAAGAGAGACAGACAGAAGCAGAGAGAGAAGCATCCTACGTCCTGCATGGAGTAGTCTCTGATAAGATGATACTCCTGCAGCTGCTGCTGTTTGTGCCTAACAATAAATACTTTTGGTGGTATGAGCATGTCATCTTGGTCAACTCCTCGACTGATCTATCAAATCGATCAGATGCACATAGAGTATTATTTTGGTTATACATTTGAATATTATTATATGTACTGTTGGAGTTACTAGGCTAGCTAGGTACACACGGCATGCAGTGCAGGGTACTTGTGGCTGGGCTGACACTACGAGAAGGAAAAAACATGCATGCCGATCGACAAATTAACTGTACGTAGGATACCATATATGCGTGGAGCGTATCCTCGATATATTTTGCCGCCGGTACGTATCAAAAGTGTAGACAATTCGATCATTATTTGTACGTACCCGGGGTGCAACTAATTAATACTATGCATGTGTGGCTGTCTTTGAGTACGTACTGTCTGAATCTCTGAATCCATGCATGCAAATTCACGCGAAATATGCTACACCGAGGTACATGCATGCATGCTTGTGTACACGAGATGAGCATTTAACATGTCACCCTCTGAATGTTCTTCATTTCGCTTTCATATATACGGGTGCAATATATACTGCTGGCACGTCGGCACGTACCTGCATGTAATGCATGTTTTGAAACCTTGATCGCTCTGGATTACAAGTACTCCCTCCGTCCGAAAATTAGTTTGGCTCAAACGGAGTATCTATCACTAAATTACGTATAGATACAGTTGTTTCAGTGACATTTATTTCTGGACAGAGGGAGTACTTCTATATGTATGAGGTTGTTTTAGAGTTAAACAGTCTCCTTAAGTTCATATATGTGCGTCATATCATATGTGTACATACTACGTAGTGACTAGGGACTCTACATTAGTTCCTTTCAGAGTTGGTGGTTGATCTGGTGATTAGAGTAGTGGGAGGTACACGTGCTCTAGCTTAACTAGCAGCTTAACTGATGTAGGCAAATAATTATTTAAGAGTCCTTATTTATCCATCCACAAGTAGGAGTTCTAATTAGCAGAGGACAACATGTACATATGTAGTGCCATATAATACACATCGGACATGAAAATACAATTAATCTTTTTTCTCACCAAGTAAGCAAGCGTGTAGGCCATGCATGCAACGCATAACGGATCAACGACACAATGATGCACCAATGAGTATAGGGAGCAAAAGGATCTAGCTTGGCTGCTGGTAGGCGTACAACTCAACAAGCAATGCACATCTAGGAGAAAGATACAAAAGCAAACGACGCATGTATCAACATCTTCTTGCATCCTCAATCGTACGACAGAAGACGTAGGCCTGTTTGTTTCAGCTTATAATCCAGCAGATTATATAATCTGGATTATATAATCTGGATGGTTGCCAAACAGGTCCAGCTTATAGGTCCAGATTATATAATCTGGATGGTTGCCAAACAGGTCCAGCTTATAGGTCCAGATTATATAATCTGGAGGCCAGATTATGATAATCCAATAAGCTGGCCAAGAGATGCTTATTCCAGCTTATTCCAAAAGTCCAGATTATATAATCTATAAGCTGAAACAAACAGGCCCGTAACCAGTGATCCAGATTATAGGGAGTGGTTCATGGGTGGACATGATCGATGGATAGGACAAGGCATTCTTCAGGTTTCAGTAGCAGGCGTGGCTAGCTTCATGCGTCCTCTCCTCCCTCAGCTCTTCCTTCCTTCTCACCCACAGCTCCAGCCAGTTTGTGAGGCCCTGGCCACTGACTTAGACTAGACGCTTCCAGCCCCTGCCCTGCATGCTTCTCTGGTTCTTCTTCATCAGTTACTACTTCGATTCAATTCTTTCAGACAACACGTCACATTTCCACCATCCACCGTTGCGTTGCATGCAGCTAGCGGAGGAGTACTATGCATACCACTACTATATGCATTTTGATCGGTTTCCGTGTTGCAGCGCTGCAGGGACGGATGGCCGGCCGGCCGGCGCGTCGATTCCGAATTAATCCCTCTGGCGAGCTAGTCCTGGCTAAACCTAGGTACCTACTATCTCTAGCTACGTGGGTTTACCAAGCTCTTCGTCCTGTCAAATTTTAACGACGACTTTTACCTCAGCTGATCGACGTTTGAAAAGGCTTTGCCTTCGGTTCAGAAATTTCCAAAAATGAACACAACGTTTTATTTTGGACAATCCTAATATGTTCCCTCGCAAGTGTTTCCTCGTCACATTATATCGGTTCAACCGTGTGTGGTTTTATATATAATTCGAGAATAAAGGATTTGGATATGTCGTACCAATACCCACATGCCATAGGTACATGGGTTTCTTTTCCAACAAGTTTGAATCAAAGGAATTTCACATGAATTTTGTATGATATTACCTTTTAGGAATATATCTGTGTTGGTGTCGTTCGATTCATGGGATTACAATCGTCATGAATTTTGCTTAACTGAAGATTCATTCGCACTGTTTGGACGGATAGTTTCTCCACCCAATTTTCTTGATGCATTTTTATTTGTTTTTTGGTGGCATATCAAACACTATTTGATGCTTATCTATATAGTTTTTCAATCTATTGGGTTTCGGAGTACATGTCATTCCAATCCCAAACTTTTCATATTCTTGTGCTTCAGGAATCATTTGAATGGTCAAAAATGTGGAAACAAAGCAATAAAAGGTTATTCATTGAAAATTCAGTTCAGCTCCCGAGTTCATATGCTCCCGCCTGAGTAAAAAATTCAAAAAAGTAAATCAATTCAAAAATTGTGAATTTTTTGGCAACAAACATATTCAAATGTTCCACATATGTGCAAAGATTTGCGTAGAAATTAAAATTGTGGTGCTCTGTGCAGGAAAAAACATAATCAGCGGCCAACATGAGAATTAAAAAAAATTGCACATGAACACTTAAATAAGTTTGTTGACAAAAATTCAGAAATTCTTGAATTCTTTTAATATGTTTCAAATTTCGTACTAAGTGGGGAGCATATGACTTCAGGAGCTAAAAACCGCACTCCAGGTTCATCTCCTACATCATTTGGCATCGAAAGAAAGGAATAGGAGGGTATTTAGAAATGAGGCACTCCCTGCAACGAAGTTAGTGCGGCTTATCCGCGAGGAGATTGCTTTGCAACCATATGCTCACAAGAATGACCATAGAGACGGGGCGTAGTTTAATTTGTTCTTTGTTACGGTACGGCCTTTTTCCACTTGTCTCCTGTAAATATTTCTCTCTTCTAATAAAATGGCAGAGCTCCCGCCTTTCAAAAACATGTGTATCTTAGGTCGACTCATTTTATCGTGTTCATTTTGTTAAGTAGCTGTCGTGTTGTGGTCCATTTTAAGCACTAACTCTGGCTGCGTAACTGCCCACTTATGGCATATGCTTCTCCATCTCAGAGTGTGCTTAATTTGTCAGTCTGTCTAGCCAGTTACTCCGGCTAAACATCCGGTTTAATTATACTTGGTCGTTGGATCAAGGCCACTCCCTTAATTTGCCGTACTGACATGGGGGAGACATTGCATGTTTTCATGGCAGGCGATCCAGTAGCGGCGAGGAGTATTACAGATCTACGGATCGAAACATTCAAAGCATTTGCAGCGGAAAGGAGGCATTTTCTATAGATGAATGTACAGTACCACCCGGTCTATTGTAGCCAACAAGTTGGTTCCATCGGATCTTATAAGTTCAACCATAAGAAAAGTCCACTTTTCACATTTACAAAGTCGATTTGGCTCATTTTCTCTCTCTTAAGTTTTGTTGCTCACTCCACCTTGACCATCATATTGGGAGCACTTCACCCATCGACATTTTTTAAAAATGCGGAAATGATCTGAAAATTTCCGAGAAAAACTAACACACTTAGTATGTTTTTTGAACAAAAACACACTCGGTAGGTGACATAAAGTTTATGAACGCTATTTAGAAACCTTGCCATTTACTCGTGTGCAAAAGAAAGTACCATGTTATATTATGAGCCAATTTTGCATAGACACGAACAGTCATATTTTGTAACCAAAACTTTTGTGCACATACTTTGCCCCATCACTTTCGTATGAATGTTAGATATGTTAGAATCTTCCAGGTACAGTTTTCTCTTTTTACCGAGGGGTAAACGGCTTCAAGATAGGACATCAAGGATTAAGCAAGTCTAAAAGGTTTGTAGACATAATCAGATCACTATTTTCTGAACATCATATGGATGAAATGGAATCATGTATAACTATTTGGGAAGTACGATTGATCCTGGTTGAGGCATTTTCATTGACGGAATTGCTTCAAGACCAGTCAATTGGTTTTTGTAGAACCAGACGACAAGGTTTTTATTAATGAAATAAGTCATTTTTATTGGATGCTCTCCAATTGCAAGTTTATTGTACACCAGTTGTGATTTAAAAAAATGTGCAACTATGTTTTTTTCAAAGTATGACAGTTTTTTAACCTTTTACAATCTATTTTTAGATTTGACTTTAAATCAGTCAAATTATTTTACGTATCTATTTCTATTTTGTCAAATTGGAACTTTTAAAAAAATTTAAGTCGACTAGTAGGTTTGAAAAAAACAGGCTTTTTCCTTACCATGAATTTAATTCCTTAGCCAATTCCTAATGTTCTAAAACGAACGAAATGACCTAAACGATGTTATCTACAATTCCTACATCGATCTTGCACTCCCGTAAGCGCATTATACCGGCTAAAAAGTGTACGAATAAACAGTAATACGTTGCACACAATGTGTTGGGTCACAAACTTACTCACAATTATACGTTGCTTCCCAAGGCGAAAATATGTCTATGTGTATCTCTAATTTTGCAGCTACACATCCACACTGACATTAACTGAACCGCACATGGATCTCTTTCTCTCTATCGATCCCTTCATGCATGCATACGTCCTAACTAGGTCCGGCAGGAAACAATTACCCCCACTGACATACGCGAGACACTATGCACGTAGTTATACACGTACTCAATTATACGGTATGTGATAACCCACAAGTATAGGGGATCGCGTGTAGCCTTTTCGATAAGTAAGAGTGTCGAACCCAACGAGGAGCTAAAGGTAGGATAAGTATTCTCTCAAGTGTTATCAACCACTGATACAACTCTACGCACACTAAACGTTTGCATTATCTAGAAAATAAAACTACGGTAGCAATACGGGTATGAGAGGTAGTTTTGCAAGATAAAAAATATAAGAAAGTAAATGTTAGTGCTGCAGCAATAAAATACACTAAGTAACCATATACTAACAGTACCATGAGTGTGGAAAAGTGGTGGTAATTGTGGTGGCTTTGTCCAAGATTAATTAGTGAAGGTACTTGGTTCATTGTCTTTGATGCAGTTTTCTATGTGGGAGAGGCTAAAAATACATGCACTCCACTACTTGAGATTACAAGTACTATATGATTTGATTGTTAGAAAGCATCCGCAAATACTAACAATGCATTAAGGTTTCCCCAACCATAGCCTTAAGTTCAAGGTCCTCTTACTCCCATACGTGCAACTAATCGGTTCGCGTTCTCAGGTTTCTGTCACTCCGGCAGAACTTCCCCGCTTCGTTTGCAAATATTACCAACCCTAGGGTGTTTGATCCATGCGCGCACAAATATAATGGACACCAAAGGACAGCACCATATAGACATACAACTCTAATGAACCTCATGCATTCAATTAAGCAATCGAAAGACAAATAAACTATGAAAACATGATGTAAATCATAGGATAAATATTATAGCATCAAACACCATGTTTACATAGGACGGTACAGAGCTTTGTGGGAGGATGAACCACTGAATACAAGGAGGAGATGGTGATGGAGATGGCGGTGCGGGGAACTCCTTTCCCCGCCGCCGGCAAGCTTGGGGAGCGCCGCCCCTTAGCCTCCCTCCTTCATGGCTTCTTGGGAGCCCTCCCCCATGGAGATGGGATCCATGGGGGGCAAAAACGTGGCTTTTGGTGGCTGAAATTCGTGGGTGGAGGAGTCCTCCACGAATTAGGTTTCCTCCCTTTATATATCTTCTCGGATTTCCGTCACCCCTTTTAGGGTTCCACCAAAACGGGCCTACAGGCCGCGTCCGAACTCCGATTGGGCTGATCTCGGGCTTAAAATCTTCGTATGGAAAATTGTGACAACTTTCGTAACAGCCAGGTCTCCATTGACGTCATCTTCGAGGGTCAAACTGGCAATCTTCGTAAAAAGTTCTCAGACAGATTTCAGGAAAGTCCCAATTCGACTCCAACAAGGTTTCCTCTTGTATTCTTGATAATTTCTACACATCAAAGAGTAAAACAAGAACATTGTGCACTTTTGCAACTATTAGTAGGTTAGTCCAAATAAATAATAAACTTAATATAAAACAAGTGCTAAAAGCATAAAAATGGCATGAAACAATCAAAAATTATAGATACGTTTTGGACGTATCAACATCCCCAAGCTTAATTCCTGCTCGTCCTCGAGTAGGTAAATGATAACAAAATAATTTTTGATTGTAAATGCTATGATCAGGTCTTTAACAATTGCATGATGTATGGATAATAAAACTTAGCAATCATGTTTCCTAATGAAAAGTATCAACGAACTAAGAGCTTATAACATGAAATTTATAAACATCAACAAGATTGTAATGACCATAATAAAGCATGATAGAGTGGTATCTCGCTTGCCCTTAATTGTGGAGCAAAACATAAATGCCAAGGCACCTCTGAAGTTCAAGTGAAGACTAGATATAGAGATATCAAAGATAAAAGCATCATGGTTATACCTCAATTAATCGTATTCTGGGACAAGCACATTACACTAAGAACGACAGCTATGCTCTCGAAGAAGTGCTCAAAGAAAGGATGGTGACTCAACATAAAAATAAAAGATTGGCCCTTCGCAGAGGGAAGCAGGGATTAACACGTGCTAGAGCTTTTTGTTTTAAAAAAGAGGTAAAAATGTTTTGAGAGGTGTTTGTTAATTGTCAACGAATGGTAGCGGGTGAGAACAGTATTCTACCTGTCAAACGGACTTTTAAGAGCGGCTCCCATGAAGGACGTTATTTCTACCAGCAAGGCAGATCATCCCTCTTTCTCTTTGGTTTACACACATTCAGGTATTTCACTGTTTGTCATTGCTTACTGATGAATCAGGGCAAAAGTGTGAAGAGAATTAATTGGTTAAAGTTGTAATTAATTGGGACTGGGCACCCCGTTGCCAGCTCTTTTTGCAAGTTATTGGATAAGCGGATGTATATGCCACTAGTCCAGGTGTAAAAGTCCATTTGACAAATAGAATAAAGAATAACCACACTAATTCCTCATGAGCTAGTAAACATTGACACAAAAAGAGAAATATTTTGAAGGTTTTAAAGGTAGCACATGCAAATTTACTTGGAATGGCTTGAAATACCATGCATAGGAATTTTTTGGTGGACTCTTTGGGATAACTTGGTTTTAAGGATTTGGATGCACGAGCAGCATTCCCGCTCAGTACAAGTGAAGGCTAGCAATAGACTGGGAAGCGACAACCACGAGAGCGATAACGGTCATAATCATGCTTGCGACAAAATAAAATTAACGGAGGCATAAAAACGATACTAAAACTCTGAGGCAAAATAGATCATCAAGGCTTAATTGACTTTTATTTTTCAGTCATAACATGTGTGAGCATGTGCCAAGTCGATTCAAGTGAATTATTCAGAGGAGGATACCACAATACCATACCATCTTATGAACAGGACAATGCATGTTGATATCAAAATAACATAATATGCACTATTAGCTAGTTGAGACTAACCATAAGAAAACATAAACTACTAAACAGTATTATTCACACATCATTTTTAAGTTTCAACAAGTAATCCATTAACCAAGTAAACATTGAAAACAGAGGATAAATAAAATATGTGACGATCCACTTATTAATGTAACTGGTGTTTGATGCTAAGATAAATAGATAATAAAATACAGCCGCTTCAAGTTTAGTTAAGTTCCTATGTTGCTCAAAAAACAAAGTTTAAAGGTTTGCAAACCGTGGGGTTATTGATGAAGAGGGATGCGGGGACATCCCCAAGCTTATGACTTTGGTAATTCTTCAATATTCCATAGTTTGGTGTTCCTTCATTCTCTGTGAAAAAACTTCAACACAAAAACTTTCCCATTCTTTTCTGCGGTTAGACATTAGTACAATAGATAATATTTCCCAAGTGCTACTATTAAACCAAATAAAATTTTGTTTTTAAGTTACAGAAAGGTTGCTTAAATGGCCAACTTATAAATGAAAGGTAAGAACCATTAAAAATCAAATGAAAACGAAAAGAGGCCACTCTTGCAACAAAAGTCAGAATCTGTCCAGAAAAACAGCAGCTGGAAAACGCAATTTTTAGGTGCACTTAAACATGCCCGAAATTTTAGCCAATTTTTGTACATGCAGAGGATTAGGTGCTACAACATCAGTAATTTTTTCGTGATTTTTAGAGCTTCCAGTAAAATATGAAAAATCGCGCAATAAGCAGTAGATACCGAAAACAGAAAATCACTTTTTACATATGTATCAACTAAGCTAAATGGATAAAACTTGGTACTTTATTTTTGATAAACTAAGAAACCAGAGGCTAAGCAAGACCTAAACATGCTAGCTACAGCAAGGAAAACTCTAAATAAAAATCAAAAGTAAAACCCAAATAAAATTAAAATAAAGAACCAAACAAAGAAGCAAAACAAAAGAAAATATTTTTGTTATTTTGAATTTATAAGTGAAAGTAAAGAAGCAATCGAAACCAAATAAGGAGCCTAATAAAACTAAAGAAGGTAAAACCAAGACATATAAAAGCAATTATAATACAAGTTAAGACAATACATATCATGTGGACGGGTAATATAGAGTATGAACGAGACAACCTCATGTTAGTTGATGAATAGGGGGATGACTCGGGCATCCCCAAGCTTAGATGATTGTATCTTCTTGAATATGTTCTTGGGATGCACCTACACATCCCCAAGCTTGAGCTCTTGCGTCTTCTTATTCATCTCATATCACCATATTGATTAGATCTTATAAGCTACATCCACATAAAACTTCACAAAACTCATTAGTAGGGTTAGTACTCATTAAATAAAATCCACTCATGTTCAAGCATTGACAAGTTTTATAATTTTTACTCAACATTAGCCACTGTATATACTAAGGTGTTCATGATTTCCGTTGTCCGTCGAAAAACTAATGAAACTAACAACACCAAGTACAATATTGAATAAACAAAGAAATCTGTCAAAACTGAACAGTCCGTAAAGATGGCATTCAACGAGATAGTTAAGTAGCTCAAATCGAAAAACTTTAGTCTAATGAAAGAAAGATAATAATCTCAGGTTTATGCACAAAAATTTTCAAGTCAAAATACTATTCTGAGATTTATCACGATTTTTTTACAGAGAAGCACAAAATCTGTCTAAACAGAACAGTCAGTAAAGATCGAATTTTTCGACCTATCTACGTACCTTAAATCAGAAAAAGTTAGTCTAATGAAAGAAAGCTAATAAGCATCACTTTGCACTCAAGAAATTTCAGATCAAGATCACGTTCTGGTGATTTTAAACATTTAATACGGTGGAGCACAGAAAATCTGTTTCTGGACAGCAAAGTAAAACTATCAACTTTCAATTAACTAAAGACTATAATTAGCATTTTATTTTTATGTACAGAGGTATATACACAATATTTACAATATTTACATGTTTTTAATGAAAAGCTTCCATGGAAAGATTTGTTTTGGTTTCATAGGCATGAACACAAGTGTTCAAGGTCGACCCCCATTTAACCATTACTCATCTTTCCAATCACTTTTCTTTTTGAAAACGTTTTTAGATAACAACTACACCTAATTTTTTTTGTAATTCGCATTCCCTATCCATAGTAAGATAAAGAACAACTTAATACTGAAAATAAAAACTACTTAGAGATAAAGCAAACAAGTGCACACAAGAACATTAACCTACGCTATGGCTCCCCGGCAACGGCGCCAGAAAAGGTCTTGATAACCCACAAGTATAGGGGATCGCGTGTAGCCTTTTCGATAAGTAAGAGTGTCGAACCCAACGAGGAGCTAAAGGTAGGATAAGTATTCTCTCAAGTTCTATCAACCACTGATACAACTCTACGCACACTAAACGTTTGCATTATCTAGAAAATAAAACTACGGTAGCAATACGGGTATGAGAGGTAGTTTTGCAAGATAATAAATACAAGAAAGTAAATGTTAGTGCTGCAGCAATAAAATACACTAAGTAACCATATACTAACAGTACCATGAGTGTGGAAAAGTGGTGGTAATTGTGGTGGCTTTGTCCAAGATTAATTAGTGAAGGTACTTGGTTCATTGTCTTCGCACTAGTACAGGAAAGCTATTCTGTGGCGCACCATTTTGCTATTCTGTGGCGCATGGGTGGTGCGCCACAGAATAGTCGCCACTAAATAAGTTATTCTGTGGCGCACCACCCATGCGCCACAGAATAGTGGCTATTCTGTGGCGCACCGAGCCTGGTGCGCCACAGAATAACTATTTGTGCCGCACCCGTGTAACCATGCGCCACAGAATAGGGTGCGCCACAGAATTACTGCGCAGTACTGTACCCGTATATTCATACAAATACCAGTATAATACCAGAATACATGTATATTTCATATTTACACAGATATAACAGAAACAGAGATATATTTTCACAGATATATCAAAACAAACACATTACTAATATATGTCATCACAAGTTGATACAAAAGTGCGGAAGTTTTACACAATTGTTGAGATATACAAAAGTTCATCGAATCGTTGCCCACGTTACAAAATGAAGTGTTCACCGCCCACACTAGGATCGAATAGATTACATCTCGGCGTTGACGGTGAGCAATAGCGGGAACACGACGATCTCATGTAGCCTTCTTCGCGAGCGCTACGAGCGGAGCGGCGCCGGAACGGTTTGCCGAGAGGCCCTTGAGTTTGTCTCCGCGTACCACTTCGTCATCTATCTGTACACAAGACAAAGATGAAAGTGTTAGTCAAATAAAAGCAAGAATTCTGATTAAAGAGAATACAAAACTATAAATAAGACTAGAGCTAGGTAATTAAAGTAACATAACTAAAAGTATATCGCATCGTCTGAAAAACTAGAGGTAGCCAAAGACAAAACAAGATTCAAAAAAGTTAATGCCTCATATATACGTAGAATATTATCGAGAACACACAAGGAATCCTGATAACCTTGTGGAACCAAGTAGAAGGCACACAGGTCTCACTCACGTCGCCCCTGAATCACATATATAGTGTCACAACGTTTTAATCATCGGCATTCTAGAGGATACAAAACTATAAACAAGAATGAATTGGAACATAATTAAAATAAGATTCAAAAGACTAGATTTAGTCAAAGACAAAACAAGATTGAAAAAAATTAATGCCTCATACTTAGAAGTGGCAAACATAGGTTACAGGGACGGGGTGAGTGAGCCAAGTAGGATGCACGAGATGTGTCTTCTCGTGCATATCAACTTACCACAAAAAGATCAAATAGAGGAAAACCCGTATGATGGATCCTTCTTCCTGATTCGCTCCGGAAACGGATAAATGCCGTCTTTCGTCATCCACGTCCTCTGTCATTCTGCTTATCTAGGCGTTCTTCGATCTCCCACTTAGACAACGCTGAAAATCGGTTGGGATATATATTTGATTAATGCATGATATAACTAGAGTATGATTTATTCATCTAATATAGAAAAGAAAGAAGCAAGGTTTCTACCTCTGGCGTTGTGTAAGGACCCCCCTGCTATCTTGACATCTTCCAGGATGATTTTCGATAACTGTAACTGGATGCGATGGAAGTCTGCTCTAAGGTCATCATCGGTGAGATCCTCATCATATGTGGCCCATTCTTGGAGACGATATGGCAAATTCGTTATCACTGCATCCCGGACATACGATTTCATGTGTAAGAGGACGTAGAAGGCATCCACGTTGCCAGACTTTTGCTTGAGGCAATGAAACCCAGTCCCATGGTGAAACTTGTGTGTGTTGTCAATTACATGTTTCCCTTTCTTCTCGAAGGAACCTCCGTTTTTGGCGTAGCCCTCGAGAGCCTCATTGAGAACACCCTTAATTCTAGTGTAGTCTTTCGGCGTCGTCCCTGAGTCTAAATATGTGGCAGTTGACCACTTCGGGTGCACGGCGATGAGTACTGAGTACTTGTCACTGCTCAACACAATTGAAATGGAATATTGGAAAGGATCAACACAACAGAAGAAATCTATAAGAAAGCATAAGATACGACAGCGGCGACTAGATGCGGACTTACTTGAAAAAGAAAGGCAGAAGAAGGCTGGTCTTTGTGCTCATGTTCAGCATGATTCTCTGGAGGTACTCCGTGGCCCTGGCCCGTGTCGGTGATCCTTCCTCCAGCTGGCTGTCCCGCATGTAGTAGGGATCCACTACCTTGACGTACGGGGTTTGTTCTCTCCTGATCATCATCGCCTGGCTGAGCGCGTATAGGCGGACCAAGTTATAGTCCAGCCGTTTAAAGTGAAACAAGTTGAAGACGTCCTCGCACGATATGAAGAACAGATCCGCTGGAGATTCATCAACGAAGTCAACAAAGTCTGGCACCTTGACAGTGAACACCGGGTAGTTTGGATTCTCGTCTTTAAGAAGGTTGTCCTCTAGCTTCAAGATAGCAAGTTGCAAAGGGGCCATGCATCCATCTGCGAGGTGGAGCAGCTCCGAAGGCAGTATCGGTTGACCAGCTTCATGCAACCGGGACGACAAGTCACCCGCACGGGGTGGTATCATGGGATCACTCCGGACATACCCCGGGGTGCTACGTTTCGTCTTCGGAGCTGGCTTACTCCTCTTCCTGTGCTTCTTCTTCTTCTCTGCTGTATCTGCTGTATCTTCTGGAGGCAGTATTGGGTACTGTCTGGAGCCGAAGCTGATCACTGGGGCAGGCCCTTTTTTCCCTCCCTCAGTCCAAACCCTGACAGACTCACATATAGTTGTAAAGAGCGACATGAACGTCTTTGTCACCGCCTCTGAGATGAAACTCGGAATCATAATATTTTGCTCCATCGGTTCCTCGCCCCTTGTTCCAGAAACCCCAGCCTCGTCATTGTCGGCCATGTTTGCACTGCATTAAAAAGAGGCAAAAAGTTAGTATAACAAATTTAAGATAAAAAAATCACCTAACTAATAAGTACTAAGATACCCCGGCCCATGCACTAGTCGCAATACCCCATATGTCCTATTTTTAGCAAAGTCATGCCAAATTTCACGAAAAAATCCGGCATGACCTTTGCTAAAAAAGGGACATATGGAGTACCCGAAATTGCCGGAACGGAAGTTAATCGACGTTCCGGCAATCTCAAGGGCCTCTCGGGGTACCTGCAAACATTTCGAACAAAAAAAAAACACATCTACGGCCGGCACCTCCGGCCGGCATCTCAACGACACGATGGTCGGAGCACAAGCACAATACCCCATATGTCCTATTTTTAGCAAAGTCATGCCAAATTTCACGAAAAAATCCGGCATGACCTTTGCTAAAAAAGGGACATATGGAGTACCCGAAATTGCCGGAACGGAAGTTAATCGACGTTCCGGCAATCTCAAGGGCCTCTCGGGGTACCTGCAAACATTTCACAAATCATGTTGGCCGGCATTCCCGGCCAACAACATCACAACAACACATGCATCCCCGGTCAACAACATCACAAGAACATCCGCAAAATATAGGAGGGCACCACCTTGAGCAGCAGGAAGCAACGGGGGGGCCTACACACATACACAACACATAAGCATCTCCACAGTCACGATATTACTTAGCAATTGCAGAGAATAAAATAAAATTAATCAAATGTTGATATAAAATATGAGGGAGTATATATTAACACATTTTTTAGTATTTCAAATGTTGATTGTTTTCGACCGATCGTAATTAATCACATTTTTTTACTTAAGGCAATTATATTGTAATTCCATTCACGACCGATCGTAAGTAGAAAGTTCATATTCTTCTGTCAATGGTAAATAACTTGTCAGACAGTACACAACACATTTGGCACTAAATATAGAAACACCGAAATCAATACTAAAATAAAACATTTTTTCGATTAACGGAGCACCTGCAAAGCATCCTTAATTAAAAGGTTAAGTCTAGGCCAGCAGTCAATAGCTGAGACTAAACAAACTGCATCTCACTTGGAATGCCAAAGTATTTTCAAGGATATAGAATGCTAAAGTTTAGTTTTTATGCCCTAACCTGATTCAACAGTTCTGCTGACACTTGTAAAGGACCGTGGCTACCTCAACAAACCACACCACTGCCCACCAAAATATCTTGGTTTCTTTAGTAAAACGAACAAAAACTATAAAATATCACCATTCACCAATACACCCATGTCTGATTGTCCACGTAATATAGGTACATGGTGCGCATAAGTATTGTATAGCATAGTTCTTTGTATGGCCGTCTATCAGGGTTAACAACAGAGCATCATGTACTAACAGTATCTACCTATATTTATCTCTCCATCAAGTCGGTCGGTTGGAACCAAGAAGCAGAAAATCATGGTAAGTTCTACTGCTTGAAATTCTGAATCTGAGCTCACTGAACCATGGCACATTCTGATTCAGTGCTAACATTTGTGCTGATGTTAAGTGTTCACGAGAAATAAACACGGAGTTGGTTTGGGAAATAGAATTCATCATCAAATTATTAAACACAATCCAAAATAAGCTCACTTCCATGGCCTATGTTGCTTGAAGAAAGGAAGAACATGCCAACGCAGTTATACCAAAATCTAATGAGTGAAATAAGAAAATTTTATTGGATTTGGGAACTCAATCAGGTGTTGTCCTCTTACCGAAATTACAAAAAACGTGGTCGGGGGCGGTGGTGCGTGAGGTGGGGCGGGTTGGGGCGGGTCGGGGGCGCCGGCACGGACGAGGGAGGCGGCGGGGTCGCGGACCTCGTCGGCGGCGGTGGTGCGTGAGTTGGGGCGGGTCGGGGGCGCCGGCACGGACGAGGGAGGCGGCGAGGTCGCGGACGAGGGAGGCGGCGGGGTCGCGGACCTCGACGGCAGGCGGTGGTGCGTGAGGTGGGGCGGGTCGGGGCGGGTCGGGGGCGCCGGCACGGACGAGGGAGGCGGCGAGGTCGCGGACGAGGGAGGCGGCGGGGTCGCGGACGAGGGAGGCGGCGGGGTCGCGGACGAGGGAGGCGGCGCCGGCGAGGGTGAACGGCGGCGGCGCGGGTTATGGGGAGAGGAATAAGAATGAGAACGAAGAAGAAAACGGCGGCGGCGCGGCCGGTTTTTGGATAAGGTACATTATTCTGTGGCGCACCCCTTATCGGGTGCGCCACAGAATTAGCTTATTCTGTGGCGCACCCGATAAGGGGTGCGCCACAGAATAGTTGGTTTTTTTATTTAAATTTTCTGTTTTTACACACATGTTAATAAAAAAACAGTTAATAGTTGGTTTTTTTATTTAAATTTTCTGTTTTTACACACATGTTAATAAAAAAACAGTTAATAGTTGTTTTTTTATTTAAATTTTCTGTTTTTACACACATGTTAATAAAAAAACAGTTAATAGTTGGTTTTTTTATTTAAATTTTCTGTTTTTACACACATGTTAATAAAAAACAGTTAATACAAATATTGAAACTGTGCCATATATATCAAATTACATAGACCATATGCTTGTCTCTCATACAAAACAAATTATATATAATACACAAAAAAGTTTTCGATCTTCGTCCCGGCCGGTTCCAAACTAGCATTTCTTCTTTCCCTTCTTGGCGGTTGAATAGCTTAGGCCGGTCACCTTGAGACTTCTTCGCGTGAACGGACAACCTTTGGTAGGTAGGGAGGTCTTCCTTTTTTCTTTAGAATTAGTAGTAGGCATGTCGAAGTAGTTGTCGAATTCCTCCTCGATCTTCGGATCGCCGTCCAGGTCCTCCTCATTGGCGTCTCCTTCCATTCCGATGATGCTCCTCTTGCCCCTCCTCACGACAACACGGTTAGGCTTTGACGGGTCGGTAATGAAGAAGCATTGATCGACTTGGCTAGCGAGTACCCATGGCTCATTTTTCGCGGAGGCTTTCTTCGAGTTGGCTTCGGGTATAACCATGGTGGTGAAATACCGGCCTTCTTTTTCGACGTTCTTGGCCCATCTCACACGGAACATTGGCACCGACTCTCCACAGTAGTTGAGCTCCCATATCTCCTCTATCCTTCCGAAGTATCTTTGTTTGACGGTAGCCTCGTCATCGGCGTAGGATAGCATAGTTACTCCTGAGTTTTGATATTCGCTACTCCTGTCCTTTTCCTCGGTGCAGAATCTGTAACCATTGATGTCGTACGTCTGATAGGTCTTCACGTTCTGCGCGGGGCCCTGTGATATGGAGAATATGATTTTTCATCTTCCGTACTTGGCTTTCTGACCCGTGATTCGGACAGTTGTTTTTCCCTGAACCAACGCGTGAAGCTGGAGTTGTGCTCTCTGGTTACGTCTCCGTTCTTCCTCGGCCGGCCCAGGTCGATGTAGTTCTTCTCGATTATGCTTCTGTGCTCTTCCACCCAAGGTTCGATCAATTCTAAGTGTTGTAGCGCGACCCGGTGAGCCCTATCGAAGTCGACGTGTCGACCATCAATCAAGACAGGGAGTGAGCGGTAGCCCTCACGGTGACCAAAACCAGCGAGCCTGCCGACGTGCGGCCTGGTGGCCAGACCAACATCCTCGTTCTCGGTGCTTAGATAACTCTGGCAGAAGGTGATGCACTCTTTGGTCAGAAAGCCCTTGGCCATGCTTGCGTCTGGACGGGCCCTGTTGCGAACGAATCCTTTGATGACACCGTTCTGCCTTTCGAACGGCATCATGTAGTGCAGGAACGTCGGACCGAGCTTCAGTATGTCATCAACGACGTGGAGAAGGAGATGCACGCAGATGTCAAAGAACGCGGGCGGGAAGTAAATCTCGAGCTCGCATAGTATCCCCACGATCTCATCCTGTATCTTCTGGAGCTGCCTCACGCCGATCGACTTACGGTTGATGACGTCAAAAAAGTTGCAAAGTGCAGACAGCGTATCACGGACGTGCTCGTCCATTATCCCTCGGATCGCAACGGGAATTATCTGCGTCATAAGCACATGACAATCGTGAGACTTCATCCCGCTGAACCTCTTCTTTGTTTCGTCCAGATATCTGCTTGTCTTCCCCGCGTAACCGTAAGGAAATTTGACTCCTAAGAGGCACTTGTAGAACTGCTTGAGCTCCTCCGGACTCATAGTGAAGCAGGTAGGTGGAAGCACAACCGCGCTCTTCTTCCTCCTTTTGCGGCGACCTTGAGTCCCTTCCGTCTGGTCATCATTATCATCATCATCATCACTATCGGGGCCGTGAATATCTTTCTTGATGCCAAGCCATTTCAGATCGTATCGTGCTTTCTTCCCATCCTTGGTCTTTTCCGGCATGTTTGAAAGAGTGCCAAGAACAGCCTCGGTAACATTCTTCGTAATGTGCATTACATCGAGGCTATGGGGCGTGTGGAGGACCTTCCAGTACTCCAAGTCATGGAAAGCACACCTCGCTTTCCATACACCCAGCAGCGGTTTTACCCTCGGTCGCTTCTTTCCCGGCGCAGGGCACTCCTCCCAATTTGTCAAAAGCTCATCAATTTCTATGCCGGTCCTCGGGATCGGTTTTGTTTCTCTTTCTTCTTGACCATCGAACAAATCCCCGCGTTTTCTCCACGGGTGGTCCATGCGAAGCCACCTTCGAGCCCCTGGGTACACGGTTTTCGAAGACCCTTGTATTCTTGGTAGCTGGATATGCGGGGTCTCATCCATGCACCTGATACATCCACAGAATCCGTGGCCCACCTGGGCCGATACAGACGACATTCCAGGATAGTCCTGCACCGTCGTGAGCAACGCGGCGCTCATATTGAAATATTCTTTAGTGTAGGCGTCCCACGTACGGACAGGCGTCTTCCATAACGTTTCTAACTCCTCTTTCAACAGCTCGAAATACAGATGTATGTCGACACCTGGTTGTTTCGGACCCTGAATAAGCATACTCATGTGTATGTACTTTGACTTCGTGCACAGCCACGGGGGAAGGTTGTAAGGCCATACAAACACGGGCCAGGTGCTATGTGTGCCATTGAAGAACGGATTCATTCCATCTGTGCACATACCCAGCCTGACGTTCCTTGCGTCGCGCCCAAAATCTTCGAAGGCGATGTCCAATGCTTGCCAATTGATAGCGTCTGCAGGGTGTGTCAGGATGGTGCCCTTCTCCGGATCTTCTGCGGGCTTCTCCCTTTCCGCGTGCCATTGCATGAGCTTTGCTTCCTTAGGATCCACGAACCACCGCTGAAGACGGGGAGTGATAGGAAAGTACCATACCACTTTTCGAGGATTTTTCTTCTTTCCACTCTTGTACCGTCCGTGACCGCACACCGGACATTTGGTCAAGTCCTCGTAATCGCCCCGATAAATTACGCAATCATTGATGCAGGCGTGGTATCTCTCGTGCGGTAGGTCAAGAGGGCACAGGACTTTCTTGGCCTCCTCGATAGTAGTTGGTAATGTGTTACCCTCGGGGAGAATATCGTGCCAGAATTTCAGGTTCTGGTTGAAGCTCTTGTCGGTCCAACTGTTTCCCGACTTCATCTCCATAGCATTAAGCGTTACTTGCAAGCGCGTATCCTGAGGCCGGCACCCAGGATACAACGGAGTGATCCCGTCTATCCCCATTTGCGCTAGCTTGGCTTTCTCTCTGTCGTTGCTCGTCTGACTGAGAAGCAGTTCTTGAAAATGAGCATCCTGCAAGCCCAAACTTAGCGGGGTCTGCTCGTCTCCTTCGTCATGATGATCATGTCCGCCGGCATCTCCTTCGTCATCATGATGATCTTGTCCGTCACCGGCATCTCCTTCGTCATCATCTTGTCCGCCGCGGGCATCTCCTTCGTCATGATCATCTTGTCCGCCGCGGGCATCTCCTTCGTCATGACGATGATCTTGTTTGGCTTGTTCCGGCATGAAACCGTGCCTGAGCAGGTGCTCCTCCAATAATCCAGAATCAGGGTGTATCCACCTCTCATGTTTGCATTTTCGACACGGACATCTTATCTGCCTCCCGTTGGACCGAATCATGTCCGCCTTCGCTTGGTCCTTGTATGTTCTGATTTGACTGGAGCTCATCATTATGACCATGGTTGACTACGCGCTATACATAGAGAAGAAACGAGAGTACATAACTTAATTAGAGCCGCAACATGCATGCACACACAAACACACACAACACATCTCAGTCCGGCATCTCAACGACACGATGGTCGGAAGCACAAGCACAATTAATACCCCACATGTCCTATTTTTAACAAAGTCATGCCAAATTTCACGAAAAAATCCGGCATGACCTTTGCTAAAAAAGGGACATATGGAGTACCCGAAGTTGCCGGAACGGAAGTTAATCGACGTTCCGGCAATCTCAAGGGTCTCTCAAGGTACCTCCAAACATTTCCAACAAGATGGTCAAAGCACAATAACCTTTCTCACCTTGTAGATTTGATCCAAAATAGAAGATGGGAGAAAGGAGACTATGTATGGAGGAGTCTATCAACCAAAATAAGTTTAACTAAAAAAAAAGGAGAAATATATGGTCAAAAATGGATGGGAAGGAGGAGCACCACGAGTTGGGAGGAGAGGAGGAAGAGAGAGGAAGAAGAGGAAATGAGAAATGGGTAGGGGAAAGTGGGTGGAGATGGCCTTATAAAATATCTGGTACAGTTATTCTGTGGCGCACCTACCCAGTGCGCCACAGAATAATTATTCTGTGGCGCACTGGGTCAGGTGCGCCACAGAATAGTTCCCCCAATTATTTGTGGGGCCAGAGCACCTTATTCTGTGGCGCACCTGCATGGATGCGCCACAGAATAAACCTATTCTGTGGCGCACCTGACCCAGTGCGCCACAGAATAAGGTCAAAAGTGGCAGACCCGTGCGTTGGTGTGGGGCCCACGCTTATTCTGTGGCGCATCCTTATAGCCGTGCGCCACAGAATAAGGCTATTCTGTGGCGCACCATGGCTGGTGCGCCACAGAAGCTTATTCTGTGGCGCACGGCTATAAGGTGCGCCACAGAATAAGCTTTCATAGAATTGGGTTTTCCTACTAGTGTCGATGCAGTTTTCTATGTGGCAGAGGCTAAAAATACATGCACTCCACTACTTGGTATTACAAGTACTATATGATTTGATTGTTAGAAAGCATCCGCAAATACTAACAATGCATTAAGGTTTCCCCAACCATAGCCTTAAGTTCAAGGTCCTCTTACTCCCATACGTGCAACTAATCGGTTCGCGTTCTCAGGTTTCTGTCACTCCGGCAGAACTTCCCCCGCTTCGTTTGCAAATATTACCAACCCTAGGGTGTTTGATCCATGCGCGCACAAATATAATGGACACCAAAGGACAGCACCATATAGACATACAACTCTAATGAACCTCATGCATTCAATTAAGCAATCGAAAGACAAATAAACTATGGAAACATGATGTAAATCATAGGATAAATATTATAGCATCAAACACCATGTTTACATAGGACGGTACAGAGGTTTGTGGAGGATGAACCACTGAATACAAGGAGGAGATGGTGATGGAGATGGCGGTGCGGGGAACTCCTTTCCCCGCCGCCGGCAAGCTTGGGGAGCGCCGCCCCTTAGCCTCCCTCCTTCATGGCTTCTTGGGTGCCCTCCCCCATGGAGATGGGGTCCATGGGGGAGGCAAAAACGTGGCTTTTGGTGGCTGAAATTCGTGGGTGGAGGAGGCCTCCACGAATTAGGTTTTCTCCCTTTATATATCTTCTCGGATTTCCGTCACCCCCTTTTAGGGTTCCACCAAAACGGGCCTACAGGCCGCGTCCGAACTCCGATTGGGCTGATCTCGGGCTTAAAATCTTCGTATAGAAAATTGTGACAACTTTCGTAACAGCCAGGTCTCCAATTGACGTCATCTTCGAGGGTCAAACCGGCAAACTTCGTAAAAAGTTCTCAGACAGATTTCAAGAAAGTCCCAATTCGACTCCAACAAGGTTTCCTCTTGTATTCTTGATAATTTCTACACATCAAAGAGTAAAACAAGAACATTGTGCACTTTTGCAACTATTAGTAGGTTAGTCCAAATAAATAATAAACTTAATATAAAACAAGTGCTAAAAACATAAACATGGCATGAAACAATCAAAAATTATAGATACGTTTTGGACGTATCAGTATGCGTATGCACGTGAGTACCACGAGTGACAAATAACTCTGCCTAGCAATACAACCAAGTATATATCGTTTTTTTTTAGAAAAGGGGGGTGCGGATCCCCGGTCTCTGCATCAAAATGATGCACACATCCAGCCGCATTATTAAAATCGAGTTCCAAAAATATCAGTTTACATCTCACGGATCACTTAAAGGATACAAAGATCAACCACCTAAAAAAAACTCTAAACATTTATTCTTCTAGGATGTTGCCAACTAGTCCGGTAGAAGATAGCCCGTACAACCGTCATAATGCGAGTACATCCTGTATCCATGAGACCACGCTGATCCACATGAAGAAGAAATGACCACAAATGGATCCAATAAATCGCCTTGTTGATATCCTGCAAGTAATGAGTAGAAGATGTTTTTTTAAATACAATATCATTGCGACAATTCCAAATAGACCAAAGAATGGCCGCAACATCAATCCTAATCCAGGCTTTGGAAGCCTTGTCTACCCCATTCAACCATGATCCAAACATATTTGATATACTTGTTGGTGGGTAGATATTGAAAGTAAAATGAACTAATCTCCAAATATCTCTAGCAAACATGCACGAAATAAAGAGATGCTCGACGGTCTCATCTTTGCCACAAAAAATGCATTTCTTGCATCCTATCCAATTCCGCTTAGCCAGGTTATCTTCTGTTAACAATTCTTTTCTATGAAGAAACCACTGAAATATTTTAATCTTCAAAGGGATTTTTAATTTCCACAAAACCAAGTATATCGTACCAGCGGTTTCTCCACCAAGTATAGGCAGAAGCACCCAAGCTGTTTCTCGCAACACCATCATGGTGCAATCGATTATCTAATCAGAAAATCCACCCTACAACAGTACACTGCCTATACACACATTAATTCTTCTTGCGTGCATGGATGCACCTTGTAGGAGTAGCTCAGTAGCCTTCATTCCTCACTCTCTCTCTCCTCTCTCTCTAGAGAGAGCTAGATTCTCTTTCTCTCTCTCTCTCAAGAAGAAGGTGGCCGCGCGCATGCTATAAACCCTGCCCGGCCATCGTTGGGCAACCAAACCAAAGCAACAAACCAGCCAGCCAACCAGCTTCCCTCTTCCCTTGTCTTCCTCATCCTAGTACACCTTTTGTCTCTCCACACGACACAAACGCGCCGTACCTAGCTAGATATAGTCTCTTGATCCATCCATGGCGGCGACGGCGGAAGCAGCTGCGGCGGCGCCGTCGGTGACGGTGTCGGGCACGACGCGGTGGTGCCCGACGCCGGAGCAGCTGATGATCCTGGAGGAGATGTACCGGGGCGGGCTGCGCACCCCCAACGCGTCGCAGATCCAGCAGATCACGGCGCACCTCGCCCACTACGGCCGCATCGAGGGCAAGAACGTCTTCTACTGGTTCCAGAACCACAAGGCGCGCGACCGCCAGAAGCTCAGGAGGAGGCTCTGCATGAGCCACCACCTCCTCTCCTGCGCACACTACTACGCCGCCGCCAGCGCAGGACACCACCACCTCCTCGGCGCCGCCGCCGCCGTGGCGCCAATGCAGCAGCAGCACCAGCACTACTACTCCGCGTCGTGCGCCGGGGGTGGCTTCGACCAGCACCTGATCCCCACCGCCGTTGCATCCCCGACGGCGGCTGCGGCGGCTTATGCTGCTGCTGGGTACGGGTACCCGGCGTTTGCTTCCACCACGCCGCAGACGACGAGCCGGTGCGCCGCCGGGGTGAACCCCTCGCCGCAAACCCCACTGTCGACGTCGACATTCAACTACCAGGTTAGTACTTGTCCTCCATTAACGACTAGCTAGTAACTCGTGAATGGTCTCGTCTCACTACGTGAGTACGTTACGTGTTTCTTGACCTAATCGATGGGGTTGTGTTCTTGTGACTGCAGGGAGGAAGCGGAGGAGGGTCGCCGGAGTACTCGCTGGGGAGGCTGGGAAGCTTCGGGGTGGTGGTGGAGGAGGACACGTGCCGGTCGTCGCGCTACGAGCAGCAGCCGTTCATGCAGACAGAAGAGGCGGCGCCGGCGACGGGATGTCCTGCAGGCCGCTCAAGACGCTGGACCTCTTCCCCGGCGCGATCAAGGAGGAACAGCGCGACGTCGCCTAGCTCCATTAGCTGGTCGCTCCTCCTCACCGACGGCCGGCGCTCCTCTGCTCCTTCTCACAGAGGGCCTGCGCCCGAGGCATGCACGGCGGAGACGTGAGGTCGGGGAACGCGGACGCTTGCGGCGTGGCAGCGCTCGCCGGCAACCTGGCGGAGCTGCTGGACGCTCTCCGGGCGAGGAGCAACGCCGCCAGCGGATGGAACGGCACAAAAAGGTTTGGCGCGGCCGCTGCACTCGACGAGCCTCATGAAGTCTGCTACACCGTCGGCCAGCCTTTCGAACCCCCGCAGACCGCAACGCGTCCATGCTCAGCTGCTCGCCGCCGTCAGAGGCGAATTGCTTCTTGCTAGCAAGAGCGACGCGCGTCGGCAGCCACCAGTGGCAAGTGTCCTCCAGGGGGGGATACGCGGTGCTGGGCCCACGCGCTCGCCCTCCGCGGTGGCGCACCTGAGCCTGTCGTGCCACCGGACGAGCGGCCGGTTGGTGATGTGTGCCAGTTGTCGGCCTCCTCGGTGGCTGCCAGGATCCTGAGCAGAGCCACCTTCATCCTCTCCTCATTCTCTCTGTTGTAGGCGTCCTCCTCACGCCGGCCGACGAGGGATGAGCATATCTCGCCGACCGCTGCTGAGCTGACGATCTCCCTCGCTGACAGTTCGGGCATACTTGCTCTGATCGGTATTTCAGACAAATACTTGTATCGTCCGCGAATTCTAGCCAGTTGAGTATATGTAATGACCGACCTGGCGACCTTGCTCTATTATTCAACTTGTTTGAAACCATAGTGTAAGGCTCAAGCTTGGAATCAACACAATTGTTCTTGCAGGACCTACTTCTCAAAGTCGCTGACAGTGGCAATATACATTTTTTTTAGACTAAAGGGACCTCGCCCCCAACTTCATTAACGAAGCATAGAAGCTACAGAGTTCATTACATTATTTTCCCCAAGGAATTTTCCTCCCTTCCAGCCAACACACAGCCGACAGAAACAGAGAACAAAACCTGGAGGGTTTTCCTCTCAACAGTTCAGGATGAGGCAAAAGCATAGGAAACAACAAGAAACGAAGTTAAAACTGCAACAAAACGATCCTCCAGGAGCCAACAGCGCCCAGGTGCAATCGTTGGTGATGAAGCTTAACCACTGTCTAGCCTTCGACATAGCGGCGCCCACCCTTTCGATCTGTCGAAAATTTCTTGCAGCACCATCTTCATGAGATCAGCTCCTTGACGTAGCGCTCTTCCCACCTTTGGTTTCTGCAGCTCAGACCAATCAATAACCAGTTGACAAATATGATAGATAATCCCACAGGGATCAGTAGGCATCACATGATCAAAACAGGCTCGGTTTCTAATTTTCCACAAGACCCAAAAAGTTGCAGCAAGAAAAACCTTCACTGCCACCTTTTCATATCCTATGAAACCATCAACCCAATCCCCCAAATCATCAACCGAAACTGGCTGTGCCGGAGTGTCAGCGGCACACTGAAACACCCCCACACAAACCTCGCCACAGGGCAGGAGAGAAACAAATGATCTATACTCTCATCAGAAGCACAGAACATGCATTGGACCTCTCCTTCCCAGCCCCTTTTCCTCAAATTATCTTTGGTAAGGGTTCTTTTCCACATAACCAACCACAAGAAAATTTTGATTTTAGTTGGTATCTTCATTTTCCATAGCTGCTTAAAGTTACTACGAGGTCTACTGGTTTGAAGCGCATTATATAAGGATTTAACTGTAAATCCTTTCTGCCCCAATTTCCAGAAAACCTTATCATGCCCCTCATTTAATTCTACCTGAAGAATTATCTCCAAAAGTTTACTCCACTCGACCGCAAGATCACCCCACAAACATCCCCTAAAAACAAGGCAAGCCCCCCGAGATCGAACAACCCTGTCCACCTTAACATTTTTATTAAGCGACAAGTCATACAATCTCGGAAAGTATTCATTAGTTCTTGTCCATTCACCCAATTATCCTCCCAAAAACGTGTTCTCTTCCCAGAGTTCACAGTTCTGCCGCAGAACTTATAGAAAATATGTTTTATTTTCATGAGCCCACCCCAGAATTGAGACTGTCCTTGTTTAGCACCCATCTGTGCCAAAGTTTCTTTCTTCAGATATTTTTTCCTCAACAAATCCTGCCAAACCCCCTCATCATTCTCTAACTTCCAAAGCCATTTGCACAATAAACTGATATTCATCAGTTCAAGATTTAAAACCCCAAGACCACCTAAATCTTTTGGGGAACAAACTGTTTCCCAATTCATTAGGTGGTATTTTCTAATCCCCTGTTCTTCCTGCCAGAGGAGTCTACTTCTGTAACTATCACATTTTTTCCTAGGACCCACTGGCATAATATAGAAAGATAGCATATAAAAAGGAACCGTGGTCAGACAGGAGTTAATCAGATTGGTTCTAGAACCAATATCTAAATTTTTCCCCTGCCAACACCCTAGCCTTTTCTCCATTTTTCCTTCGGCTGGTCTCCAGTGTACATTAAGCAATCTCTTTTGTCAATTGGCAAACCAAGATATTTAAGAGGGAGATCTCCAGAGGAACACGTGAAGATCTCCTCATAAATATGAATTTGATCCACACACGATCCCAAACCATAAACTTCACTCTTTAAGAAATTAATTTTTAGTCCTGACATTTGTTCAAAAAGACAGAGCAAAAATTTGAGGTTCCTGGCATTTTCAAAACCCTCCTCCAACATAAAGATTGTGTCATCCGCATACTGCAGGATGGCATAACCTTTATCTTGTAAGTGAGGAACTAACCCAGTTATTAGCCCTTCTTCTTGAGCATTTTTAACCATAACATTTAGGGAATCAACTGTAAGATTAAAAAGGATGGGAGACATGGGATCTCCCTGTCTCACGCCCCTATAAGTACTAAAGAAAGCCCCCAAACTATCATTCATTTTGATATTGACTTTCCACTAGTAATAATGCTAAAAATCAGGTCGTTCCAGGAATCCGAGAAGCCTTTTTTTAGCATTACATATATAGAAAAGCCCAGTTGACATTGTCGTAAGCTTTTTCAAAATCCACCTTAAAAAGTACCCCCAACATTTTTTTTCGTTTAACTTCATGTAAAATCTCATGAAGCATGACAACACCTTCCATGATAAATCTTTCTTTCATAAAGGCCGTCTGGGTTTTGTCGATCAAAACGTCAGCAACTGAGGCTAAACGATTATTCAGACCCTTTGTAATTATTTTGAGACTCTCATTCATCAAACATATTGGCCTGAACTTTTGGATAACCAAGGCATCTTCACACTTCGGGAGAAGAGTGATAGTGCCAAAATTCAGCTTACCAATATCTAATCTCCCCCTCACAAAATCATCAAAAAGTTTTTTCAAAGGTTTTTTAATATAGTCCCAGAAAAACTGATAGAATTCCCCTGGGAAACCATCAGGCCCCGGACTCTTATTACGCGCCATAGAAAACACCACATCTTTTATCTCTTCCATAGAAATTTTTTTAGTTAGTTCCAGATTTTCCTCACAACCAATTGTGTGAGGAAAATCAAAACCTATCGACGCACTAGCTCTCTCTGAAGGACCGAACAGCTTTTTGTAAAAGCCAGTGGCATGTTCCAGTAAATCCGCATCTCCTTCAATAATTTTTTCTCCATCATGAAGCTGGATAATCCTACTCTTCCTTCTTCTTCCACTCGCCTTGCACATAAAATATTTAGTACATGTTTGACCCATTTTTAGGTCCGTACTTTTTGCCCTTTGAAACCATTTTACGTTATCTTCCCTAATCAAGACATTTAGCAACTTCTGCGTGGCAAGGTATTGTTCCCTATCCACCGCAGAAATACCAAAAATCTCGCTCCTTTTGTCTAAATCATCAAGAATATCGGTTAATCTCTTTTTTCCTTCTTATACTCGCCATCTATATTTCTACTCCAACCTTTAACACTCTTCTGCTTTCAGCCATTCGCCAGTTCCATTCATCAATGGAATTTCGATTGCCAGCAGGAGCTTCCCAAATTCTAGCAATGATGTCTACCAAACTATCCTTAAGCAGCCAACTCAATTCAAACCTAAAAATGTATTGACCTTTACTACCTTCACCAGTATCAAGCAAAAGAGGAGTGTGATCAGATACATCTATAGCTAAAGCTGTAACACCGGTAAGTGGATAATGATCAAGCCAATCCACCGTAACCAGAAATCTGTCCAATTTCTCAAACGTGGGATTGACGTGATTATTACTCCAGGTAAACTTTCTATTACTAATCTTGATATCATGAAGATTATTATTTTCAATAATTATATTGAAAATTACACTCCATTTTCCAATTGGACCCACAGTATTTTTTTCACCTGCATTCCTTATTAAATTAAAATCCCTACCAAAAACAGAAGGATGTTTGACCGTACTGAACAGGTGAGCAATTTCTCTCAGAAAGTTCTCTTTTCCTTCTTGTTGGCAGGTCCATACACGGTTACGAAGTTCCAGTTAAAAGCATCACTTTTATTTTCAACCAAGAACCTTACAAAGTGAAGCCCTTGTTCTACTTCTTTAATGATGAATTTCTCTAACTTCATGCCTACTAAAATCCCCCCAGACCTGCCATTAGATGGCATAACATGCCAGTAAAAATCTTGCCTAGCACCAATCTGGTCTAGCCAAGAATCTCGGAAAGCCTCAAGTTGAGTTTCCTGGATTCCAATGAAATCCATGTTGTGTTCACATATCATTTCTCTAGTGTACTTCCTCCTATCTGAAGAACCCATGTCTCTTCCATTCCATGTAGCACCTTTCATTGTTACTTTTTGAAATTATATATGAATATAAAACAACACAAGTAATCTCTAAAAGGTTTGGTTTATCGCTTCTTCCTTCTATATTTAGCTTTTGCTTTAACACTGACGGGTTCTGGAGGTTTACTAATTAGATTTTGTTTCGGAGAAGGCAACAACATAGTCGAGTCATTCTCCTCATCATCTAATTCCCCAAGACCCTCATCATCATCAGATAAGAGAGGTTTTAGAGCATTAATATCAAGCGGAGCTTGACAGTTCTCTTCCTCCCTCTTATCTATGTCTCTAGCATGTTTAATAGTCTCATTGTAAATGCTAAATCTAGCATCTTCCAATTTTTTAATCACATCAATAGATTGCATCCTAGATTGCATGTCACGTCCCAAATTAACATGCATTTTGTCGGCAAGCTCACATAAAACAGAAGCATCAGTATTAAGGACCGTAGGGAAATCAATACCTTTGCTTTCCATCATGTTCTTCTTGTTGGTTAGTTCCTTGGCCTTCTCCATCACAGTCCCATCTGCTTGCGGCCTCAATCTCAATCTGGTGTTTTCCTCCTCCACAGCTTTCCTGGCTTTCTCTCGCATACTTTTTTCCACTTCCAAACGAATAGCTTCATCCTGCGCAGCATATTCCTGAGTTGTTTCGATCGCCTGTTCGTCGGATTCAGACTGTTGACATTGAACAGGGTTGGAGCGCGCCTATTTGCAGGAAGAAAAAAGAACAAGTTACCAAGAGATCGAAGCAACGTCGTCCCCTGGTGGTTGATGGCCAGTTCAGGAGATCAGTGCGGCGTTGGATTGATCTGGGTACTGCTGTTCGTGGTCATAGGCCGCCGCCGCTGTTTAATTTTGGAGAAGCTCTGGCCAAGGCTATGGTGCAAACTGACGGCATCTACAACGGCGTCAGAGGCAGAAGTTGTTTGGTGAAGGGCAGTTTGGGGTTTTCCGGTCGAGCAGAAAAAGGGGAGTCGTGCCCCGTCCAGCCTCAAACCCTATCTCCCACACACCTCGACCCCATCTTCTCCCACATCTGGGCGGCGGCGCATCAGGGGCCGGCGGTGTTTGAGGAGTGGCCGAGAGTAGGGTGGGGGACAGTATGAACAGAGGGAATGGAGGAGGTGGTCAACGGCCGTGGCAGGGTAATTGTCCTCCTGGTGGGGGTTTCTACAACAACAACAACAACGCTGGAGGTGGTCAACGGCCGTGCAGGGTAATTGTCCTCCTGGTGGGGGTTTCTACAACAACAACAACGCTGGAGGCGGCTACAATAACAACTATGGTGATGGCTTCAATAACAACTTCAATCAAGGAGGTAATTGGAGGAACCCTAATCCCAATTGGAGGCCTGTGGTGAATAAGCAGAAGGACAAAGCAATTGTCTCTCAGACTGTGAGTGATCCTGGGAAGGTGAATGAGCCAGTGGCTTCAGGAGGAAGCGGAGCTAGTGGTACTAATCCAACTACTTCTGCTACTGCAACTTCCCCTGTAGCCGCTGCACCCAACCCACCAGCTGAGAAGAACAATACCAACGCCAACAAGCAGGCTGGGAAGAAGATGTACTGTCAGAAGTGTACTAGTACTGCTCATACTACACAGGGGTGCCAAGAGAAAGTGGTGTGTGATGTTTGCACGAAGACATCGCACGCTACTGGTGCTTGTGTCTGGCCACATCAACCGAAGCCTGTGATTCAACTTGTGGGGTTTGCTGCAAAAGGGTTAGGTTGTTTCTATGCTCAGAGTACCAAGAAAATCAATGGGGCAGTGAATACTATGGCTATGATTCAGATAAAGAAAGGTTCTCCGTCTGTTATTGAGTTGGAAGCTGGCTTGGGGAGGTCTTTTCAGGCTAATTGTGAGTGGAATGCGAAGCAGATCGGAGTAGACAGATTCTTGGTCAAGTTCCCAAGTAGTGAAGTGCTGGAAAGGGTGCTGGGTTTTGAGGAGTTTACTCTTAAAGGGACAAGCCTCTCCGTGGCTGTGTCTAAGTGGAGTTCAGCTTCTTTAGCCAAAGCAAAACTCTTCTCTGTTTGGGTGAAAATCGGTGGTATTCCAGATGAATTAATGCATTACAGAGGGATCTGTGAAGCTGCTTCGCCTCTTGGTGTAGTGCAGGAGATTGACATCAATGTGATGGTCAAGTTCAAGCAAGCCAGGGCGAGGGTGGGAGTGAGAGATCCGGATCTTGTCCCGCCATCTGCTGAAATTACTACTGATCCTTATGTTTATGATGCTTATTATGAGGTTGAGGAAGTGGTTGAACGTGGTGGTATTCTGGATGGGAATGGTATGATCATAGAGGGTAGCTCTTTCAGCCATTTGATGGATGTCGATGAACCAGCGCCTAACAAAAAACAGAGGACTGGCAATGGTGGCGAGAATGGGGAAGATAATGATGTGGAGCTGTTGTCTTTCACAAAGGAGGAGCTGAATAAACTCATTCAAGAAGAAGCTGAAAAAATAGTTTACATTGAGGTTCAGAAAATGGAAGAGAGAGTTCTGGCTTCTATTCTTAGGAACAATATGAGGAAAGAGCAGAGTGATGAGAATGCACAGAAAACGTCTCAGGATAAAGTGGCAATATACATATCAGGAACTAATAATTTTTTTTTTTTTTTTTAGAAATAAAGGGTTTCACCCCCGGTTCCAATTAAGAAACCATCAGAGTTGGGTTACAACTTATTCAGGAAACGTTCACATCTAGGCAAAAGCCAAACAAGCAGA
This sequence comes from Poa pratensis, assembly GCA_947311845.1. Lineage (NCBI taxonomy): Eukaryota > Viridiplantae > Streptophyta > Magnoliopsida > Poales > Poaceae > Poa > Poa pratensis. Next base: position 23,098,173 of record CAMZMU010000100.1, read on the forward strand.
AAAGAAACAGGGAACAGCTAAAACAAGACCACAACAGAACAGCTGTGCATCAGCCTAGGAAAACACTACCCTAGTCATAACAGACACGCAGGCTTCCCCGACGTTCACCAGCTCGATATTCCTCTTTGCTAGACGTTGCGTTAGGCCTTGAATGTCAGCGTTCCCAGCTTCATCTCCAGTAGAAGGGCTCAGGCGACCACCCGGAGCTCGATGCAGATTTGCGCCAGGGAGACCACACAAGGTCACCCAGGGTCTGGCCATAGCAGGGGAGGCGGAGCTCTTGCTAGCAAGTCCATCTCCTTCACCACCGCACCCAAGCTTTCTTTTGTGCCCCCTGAGAACAGGACCCTCCATTGGGACAGAGTACACGCCATCATTCTCCAAATTTTCTGCAGGCCAATCCAAGGAGAGCGGTTAAAATAACTGTCATTTCTGGTATTCCAGAGGATCCACATAGCAGCAGCATGAACTGTATTATGAATTATAAATTTTTTCTCATCAAGCCACATGCTGGCAACATAGTGGAAAGATTTTTGAAGACCATCTTGTTTTAAAACGCGTTTCAGCTCATCCCAAACAGCTTTGGCAACCACACACTCGAAAAAGAGATGGGTACACGTTTCCAGGTCAGAGCAAACACACAAGACGGATCATCAACATATTGTCTTTTTAACAAATTATCTCTAGTGAGAAGTTTGTTATGCGACAGCAACCAAAGGAAGAAATGAATCCTGGGTGGAACTTTCACCTTCCACACCGCATGGATATAAACAGGGAGGACACCTCTGAAGTTAATAATTGCATATAAAGAGCTAACACTGTAGGTGCCTTTGGATTCATACTTCCAGATAATAGCATCATCCTCATCACTAAAGTTGATAGATTGAGCTATATTTAAGACTTCATACCACTGAGTCATGAGAGCATGATTAAAACATCTACGGAATGTAACCTTAAGTTGGTCGCCATCCCAAAGAGTTGCCACAGTGGCATTTTGCTCATTAACAATGGTATAAAGGTCCCAGTACTGGAACTAATAATTTTTTGTTTGCGGGAGAGGAATTAAGAAGTTGACATGCTGGTATTACAGAAAATATAAACGACCTTATCTATTTCGCCTCAAAATAAAAAAGTGACGTGTTGTTTCTATTTTTTAAGGAATTACCAACGCGTAAATTTTTTCACCGCAATCAATGTGTTATGGCATGTTTGGAAATATTGTTGGATATAAGCAGAATAGTAAGAGAGAGGATATCTATATTAATGTGTTCTTATATTTTGTGATAGACTTTTTTCTGGAAGATCCTAATAAAGTACTTCCACTCGGATCTTGCCGCAACCACACAATCTTTGATCAACCTGTAGCAACACACAGGCAGCAATACAATTATCCATCACTAGAAAGCATTTCGATTGACAAGGCATTTTGAAACAGAACCTCCAACGTATAATAGCTCTCATAGCGCAGCTTAACGAGCCAACGCCTACCCCGCGACCTTGCCTTCATCGCCGTTGCACCTCCGCCTGCCTTCTCCGAACCCCCCCCCCCCCCCCCCCCCCCCCGATCCCCCTGCCGCCACCCTGAGCATCCCTCCAACTCCACCCCTTACCGACGCTGGTGAACCCTCCTCGCACCCCAAACCTTAATTCCTCGTCGCCGGCGAGCTCTGCACCTGACCCCCCACCCCCAAGTTAAGGCCAGTCCTCACCTCCACCTGCACCGACGTGGTCGTCACTGGCTACGTCCATCCCTCGCCTGGACGGCACGTCGGCAAGCCGCGCCGTCCCCGTCGGCGGCGAGGCCGTCACGTGTACTTCTTCTCCGTCCCGGGTCATCTTCTTCCTCCCCGACCACCACTTGGGCCGACCTAGTTAATCGCGCCAGGAAGGAACTGTAGGTGCGCGAAACGCTGCTAACCAGTGCAGCGGGCGTAGAATAGGGTACACCGCTGTGCGTGCAAGCGTAGGCACCGGCACGTGGGATAGTTAACACGCCAGACATTATTTCCTTGGTGCAAGACACATAAGCTTCACGTACTCCATTGTTTTATTTATTTTTGGCGGAACACATTGTTTTATTTTTCACAACGCTCATGTATTGGAAGAAAGCCAACGAAAATGACAACGATCGATTACCCTTGCAGAAATTGAATTAATTAAGCCGTGCGTAGACGGCAAGTACGTACGCGGGTGAGAAACCATCCGTGTCCGTGCATGCATGCAATTCACTGGCCCATAAAACATTCACCCCCGTACGTATAATCTCTTGCTTCGTAATTTTAAAAAAAAATCTCTTGCTTCGTCGGTACATGCACCCACACAGGCGCAGCTATATATGCGTGATGTGCATACTGTGTTTTTCCCCAAGTACTTGTTCATGTGTTTTGGCACTCACATAATAACCGCGAAAAAATCCAAACGGCTAGGCTAAATGAGTACAGAATTTTCAAGTTTAGTCACTACATGTAGTTTAACTTACAGGATTTTTTTCACCTTTTTAATTTGATTTTTTTGAAAAAAAATGGCCAAAGCTACAGAAATGCAATCTTCTAAACTTCTAGGAAAAATGAGCTCAAACTTTCCTACTCCCTCCGTTCACAAAAGGATGTCTCAACCTAGCTCAAATTTGCATGTATCTACACGTGTGTAGATACATGCAAATTTGAGCTAGGTTGAGACATCTTTTTATGAACGGAGGGAGTAGTTTACTCATCACCTGTAATTTAAATTACTTGTTTTTATTTTTTTAATTTGAATTTCGAACAACTTTTGGCCAAAAATTTAAAAAATACGGAAGATGTTTTAATATTATGCTGAAATTTTGTGGAAATTCACTTTGGCACCCGGGTGCATATGCACCCGGTATTGAAAAAAATATTTCAAAATGTAAAAAAAATCTGAAATAAAATTTCGCGGATACATCTTCATATTCTATGTGTTCACAAAGTCGTTTCACCAAAAACCGATATATTTTGTGCCTTGTGTAAAAAAGACAAAAAAAAGTGGCGTGAAAAGCCTTATTTTAGCATCAAATTTTGTCTTTTTATACAAGCGACAAAAGATGTCGGTTTTTCGTGAAACGACTTTGTGAACACATAACATGTTAAGATCTATGCCCGGACATATTTTTGTGATTTTTTTGACATTTTAAAATATGTGCAAAGTGTATTTTAAATAAAGGGTGCATATGCACCCGGGAGCCAAAACACCACTCCCGAAGTTTTGTGCAATTAAAGTAAGAAAAAAGAAGAGAAAACCTCCTCCTCTGCCATGTGGCACATGAGATGTGATATCTGGGCCTGGGTTAATGGAAATATTGTAAAGCCTACGTACTAGATCCCATCAACCCGAAGTTTTGGTGCACTGCGTAAAATATCTTTTTATGCTAGAGCGTATTATACAGTATGACCGAAATGTCACATTATTGCCTATTAGATTAAATTCGATGACACACATAAAAAATACCAGATAGCATGTGGTGGCCTCCATGGAGAGAAAAGTTGTTGTCACGACTCGCATGACAGAGCTGACATAGCAATATCTTGTTATCAAGACATGTGTCAGTGTTCCGATCTCTCATCCTAAGCCACATCAAGGTGTAGGTAAGTTATAATTATAGTTTTTGTTATACTTTAGGATATTTACTTACAGTTGTAGTTTTCTTATTATGGTATAGGGTCGAGAGCGTCCACATCGTGAAAGCTGAGATGAGACGAGATAGCTACACTATCTCCCGTGAGGATTGGCCAAAAGGTGTACGAGAGAAGTCGTTAATTTTTTTCATCCTTTTGCATGATGATAGGCTTAGTATGAATGAAATTTGTTACCGTTTTATTGCTTGTGTCATCTGATATTGTGATTAAAAAATATAATGATCACATTGTCACGGAAATGTAATGATGACATTGGCATGTCAGATTAATGAATTTTGTTACCGTTTAGTGTTTCTCTTGTGTGACATATTAATCGGACTGCAAAATATATGTGTTTTTTTCACGCGAACACTCCAACTAGAGGCTTAGATTTCCATTACCAGAGAGATAACAGAACAACATACCAGATCCATGTGCAAAAGAGAAAGGAAAGCATAAAAGCTAGAGCTCTCTAACTTCGCCCTTTTCATTCCGCTTAACCCTATCGGGTATTTTAGGCATACTGCTAGAGAAATATATATTATAGGCAAAAGAAATTAATATATATTCCTGGTGTAGACCCATGAAAACTGCTCATTGCAAAAAAATGGAATGGAACACCCGTTACTTATGAGAGATATGTTAAGGCAACGAAAAAATGTTTACATCCGTTGCGAAAAGGGGGGTCATTGGTAACGGTTGAAGCCTCCATTGTAGACGAGGTGCCTCACACCAGTGACCAGACTCGGTTACCGAAAGGTATTACCCGTATCCATAGTATCGTTTTGTACTAGTGTGTCTTGACAATCGGTGATCCGTGGCTCATGAAGCGTGTTGGTGGGTCAAGTTCGGAGAGGGCGCAATTGTGGCTGGCTGCCATCTCGATTTGTCGCTATGCCATGAACTTACTCACTCTCTTGTGAATTTTACCTTTTTTTCTTTCTGTTTGGACATGTCTTTGTTGTTGCCCAGTGTTCCTTGGCTTGTGAACCCTTTTATGGTCGTGGTTCTGTTTTTTATTAAAAGGAGTGAAATCGTATTTCGAAAATTTGAAGTGAACTTTAGAAGGAAGAAGAGGATGAATGTCCCGTATCATGCTGTCATCCTGCACTTCCCCAGCAGCGTGCTTAATTAATGTGTGCGTGCAATTGATCTACTTTCTTACTTTGTAGGTCCCTTAATTTGGGCCACACCCTGTGGCGTTGGTTAATTCTCCAGTAATCCACCTGCAACTGCGCAGCGGTGGTTAATTTTGACTGTGCCTCGACTGCTTAAGGAACAGAAAACAGCTTTGTTGGGCTGGGACCAGATGGGCAATAAGGAACATTCTCCGGCTTGCACACCCAGTTGAAAGTTAATTGGACGTTGGTCCCATACACCAGCTATTAGGATTAACGATCGAGCAGCACTGTAAGCTCCTGCCCAAGCTCAGCTAACCAGTAATTACACTCACTCGATCACTAAACTCAGTCACAAATCACATTATCTCAGCTTGGAGTAGATTTTGAGCAGGGGTGGTTTAAAATTTTCGGCCAGAACATTTTCTTCCGTCTTCATCGAAATATCAAAATTCGAAAATCTAAGACTATCCCAAACAACACGTTCGAGGATTACTTTGCTCTCCAAGCTGAGCTTAATTACCAGGAGACAGGGAGTAGTACGTGTCCTAAGTTGGCGTAAAACATTTCTTACTGCCTTACCTCTGCCTAGTTCGAGTAGAAGTCGATCCTAGGCCGAACTATAGCTAGCTGCGGAAGCTCCCTAGCTTGCTGGAGTAGCACTTGCTGCCTCCTTCACATTCCATAATGTACTCTCTCTAGCTCCTTTAATCCATTAATGCACTCTCCATAGCTTGGGGCTTCCAGCAGCTAACCATACGTACTACTCCCAGGCTACTAGTAGCAGATTAAATGTAAGTACTGGTGTACGTACTGCACAATCTAAGCCAAAGAATCCCAGAAGATCGAATGCAACAACAGATTAACTAATTAACAAGATCAAATTAACACTGATCCGATCGAGATCATCTCTCTCGGTGTGTACGTAGCTGCCGCTACGCACGTACGGACAACACGCGCGCGCGGACTGCTCTACGTACTGAACTACTGCGAGTCTACTGCTACTGCTGGTCCGGTCGCCGGGATGCATGCGCGCATCAGCTGCTGGAGCTAGCTAGGCGACGTCGCGCTGCTCCTCCTTGATCGCGCCGGGGAAGAGGTCCAGCGTCTTGAGCGGCCTGCAGAACATCCCGGTCGCCGGCGTCGACTCTTCCGTCTGCATGAACGGCTGCTGCTCGTAGCGCGACGACCGGCACGTGTCCTCCTCCACCACCACCCCGAAGCTTCCCAGCCTCCCCAGCGAGTACTCCGGCGAACCTCCTCCCTGCGCTCAAAAGAACATAATCCCATCGATTAGGTCAAGATACACGTATCGTGCTCACGTAGTGAGACGAGATCACGGGACCATTCACGAGTTACTAGCTACTCCTACTCGTTAACCGCAGAGGACAGGTACTAACCTGGTAGTTGAAGGTCGACGTCGACAGAGGGGTTTGCGGAGAGGGGTTCACGCCGGCGGCGCACCGGCTGGTCGTCTGCGGCGCCGTGGCAGCAAACGCTGCCGGGTACCCGTACCCAGCGGCAGTATAAGCCGCCGTCGGGGATGCAACGGCGGTGGGGATCAGGTGCTGGTCGAACCCCCCGCCGGCGCACGACGCGGAGTAGTACTGCTGGTGCTGCTGCTGCATGGGCGCCACGGCGGCGGCGGCTCCGAGGAGGTGGTGGTGCCCGGCGTTGGCGGCGGCGTAGTAGTGGGCGCAGGAGAGGAGGTGGTGGCTCATGCAGAGCCTCCTCCTGAGCTTCTGGCGGTCGCGCGCCTTGTGGTTCTGTAACCAGTAGAAGACGTTCTTGCCCTCGATGCGGCCGTAGTGGGCGAGGTGCGCTGTGATCTGCTGGATCTGGGAGGCGTTGGGGGTGCGCAGCCCGCCACGGTACATCTCCTCCAGGATCATCAGCTGCTCCGGCGTCGGGCACCACCGCGTCGTGCCCGACACCGTTACCGACGCCGCCGCCGCCGCAGCCGCAGATGCCGTCGTCGCCGCCATGGATGGATCGAGAGGCTGTCTAGCTAGGTAGGCACGAGGCGCCGGAGTGGGTTTGCGTTTGTGTTGTGTGGAGAGACAAAAGGTGTACTAGGATGAGGAAGACAAGGGAAGAGAGAAGCTGGTTGGCTGGTTTGTTGCTTTGGTTTGGTTGCTCCCTGTGTGGAAAGCCAACGATGGCCGGGCAGGGTTTATTATAGCATGCGCGGGCGGCCACCTTCTTCTTGAGAGAGAGAAAGAGAATCTAGCTCTCTCTAGAGAGAGGGAGAGAGGAATGAAGGCTACTGAGCTACAAGGTGCATCCATGCACGCAAGAAGAATTAATGTGTGTAAGGCTGTGTACTGTTGTAGGTTGGATTTCCTGATTATATAATCGATTGCACCATGATGGTGCTGCGAGAAACAGTTCGGGTGCTTCTGCCTATTTGTTCTACTACTCACTACGATGATGGTGTTGAGTACTTGGGTTGTATTGCTAGGCACAGTTATTTGTCACTCGTGGTACGTATACTCGCATAAGGTGCGTAGTGTCGCGCGTATGTCAGTGCGGGTACATGTTTCCTGCCGGAGAGAGACTGAGAAAGATAGTTGCATGTGAGGTTCAGTTAATGTTACTCCCTCCGTTCTAACCGTAAGATGCTTTAGCTACTTCAATGTCGACTACATATGTAGTGAAATGAAATGAGTAAACGTACGCACTAAAACGTGTCTAGGTACATATGAATCTGAAAAGAGTTAAAACATCTTATATTTAGAAACGGTGAGAGTATCTTGTATATGTCCGTGGATCGGTCCGTGTATGTGTCATTTCAAAATCAGAGATACACGTAGACGGAACTTCGCTTTGGGAAGCACTGCAACAGAATTTTCGGTCGTATTGGCCTTCTCCTTCTATGCAGGGACAGAGCTGCCTTTAGGCCAGTGGTGTCAGCTGACCCCAATGAAAAAAGAAAAATCCTCAATAATCACTATTAGCTAGTGTAAATTAATAGAGAATGAACCCAATGAAAGTGAGAGATTATATTGATGGCCCCAGTGCCATTTTTTCTCAGCTTCGTCCCTGCTTCTATGACAGAGATGATACACCTCCCAGGGTTTTACCCTTGAAAATTAATTTGAGTATAAGTTTGTGACTAAGACATTTGTGTACAAGTTAAAGTTTGTGACTAACACATTGGGGTAGGTTGTGGGACTGATGGATGTACAATTTTATTCCTACCGTTTTATTGGAAACAATATGGCCAGACCTCTATATATAGCATGCAATGAATTTTGTCCGTTTCATATTCTCACTTAAAACATAGGAATTGGAGAAGGAAATAATTGCACTGTAAGAAAAAAAGTTCTGGGCGCTTGTATGTTGACTAATTTAAAAAATATTCCGGTTGACTTACAACTAAGAAATTCAATTTCACAAATAGAACTATATATGTAAGGTTTTTGTACATTTTTATAAGTACAACCGATGTAGATTAAAAAGAGCAACTGCATATCAAACATGAAAAATCGTCCGATTTTAAATCGAATCTATAAAATAGATTGTAAGAGGTGAAATAAAAATAGTCACGCGGAAAACAAAAGGAGTTGCACTTTTGTTGTTGTTGTTGCAATTGGTGTACAATAAACTTGCATTTGGAGAGCATCCTATACATAAACATAGTCTGGAATCATTTAAAAAATAGTCGCCTCGTTCTTAATAAAATAGTCTCAACAGGTTCTAAAGCAACTTTGTTAAGAAAAATTCCGCAAAACATATCGCCGTTCTTTTAAAAGAAAAACTAGGTTCAATCATACTTCTCAAGTATTTTATACATGACTTTAATCCATCTATGTTGTTCAGAAAAAAATGATCTGATTTCACGCACAAACCTTTTGGACTAGCTTAATCCCAAAAGGTCGTATCTTGAAACCGTTTGCCCTATAGTAGAAGGACACAATTTTACCTAGAAGATTCTGACGTATGTAGACGAACTATCTTCTACAAATTATGGATGAGGTATGTGTATGAAAATTTTGGTTACAAAAAAGTGGATTTTTCCTATGGTTGAACGTATAAGATCTGATGGAACCACCTTTTGGCTACTATAGGCCGGGTGGTACTGTGCATTCAGCTATAGAAAATGCCTTCTTTCAGCTGCAAATGCTTTGAATGTTTCCATCCGTATCTGCAATACGATTTTAATTTATTAACACGTCTTGTCTTTCTTCCTTCCTCCCTGCCATATGGCATCAGCCAGGCCTAGCTAGAGCCTATCTAGAGGAGAGATCAAGAAAGAGAGAGGGTGCTTCAATTGCATTCAAGGGTGGAATTACACGTAGGATTCTGGAGATCTGTCTCGGATTTCGGGCGGAGGAGGAAGAAGGACTCGGGAATTATGAGGCGATGATGGTTTCTGCACCGGCACTAAACGCGGCGCAACCATCCCATCTCATCTCTCTCTCCTCGGAGTTGCTGTGGCGGGCGTGGTCGGCGTCCTTGCAAAGGGCTGACTAAATCCATGGCGCGTTTACTTCCGCCTAGCTAGGTTAAGCTTTACGCTCCTACTCGGCTACTCCTACGCTTTGCTGCAAGCATCCATGGCTACCGAGATGCCGTACGTAGGAGCCAGAGTTCAGCTGGGAAGTAGATTTGGAGCGAGTAGTTGAATTCCCTCCTGAATATTGGCAATCGATTATCACTACCATGAACATTTTATGACTTATGAGGTCGTACGTCCTGTACGTGTGGCCTCATCTCTCTTGCTTAATTTCATGTTTGTTCAGAGTATTCAATAAACTGCCTTATTTTGAGTGCGTAAAATCCCCTTTTTTAGGATGAAAGGGTCCCAGCCTCCATTTTTCATGCATGCATGTGAGTAAATTCCTTTACAAATGTCAATCAATTTTCGCCTCTGCTGGATCGTCTGCCATGAAAACATGCAATGTTTCCCCATATCAGTACGGCAAATTAATGGAGTGGCCTTGATCCAACGACCAAGTATAATTGAACCGGATGTTTAGCCGGAGTAACTAGCTAGACAGACTGACAAATTAAGCACACTCAGAGATGGAGAAGCATATGCCATAAGTGGGAGTTACGCAGCCACAGTTAGTGCTTAGACTAGTCATAGTGGGAGGAACATTGCTAGTAATTTTAATGCCACGTAGGTAAAAAAGATGATGTGGCAAGTAATTAATGAGGAGAGAGAAGGTTGGAATAACATAGCTACTTACCGGAACATCACACATCTCAAGGGAAAATGAGTCTACAAACTAATAAATGCTATCATGCATGACACCATAAATAAGTTACTACCCACTATAAAGATAATAACAATAGGTAGTAACATAAGTATGTTACCGCTCAATGTTACTCCCCACTATGACTAGTCTTAAAATGGACCACAACAAGACAGCTACTTAACAAAATAGTACGATCGCTTTTACAACAATCACATCGAGGCGAAGCATATTGGTAATTACTGCATCAGACTGATTTCTAGGAACACGTATAGCACTAATTATTGCAACAATTCAAACATGACAGTACTCACACCCACCAGCTAGCTACACCCGTGAACAAAAACATTCCCAAAAGACGGGCGTTCTGTCATTTGATTAGAAGAGACAAATATTTATACGAGGCCTCCGACGAGACAAGTCAGAAAACGTTGTACCCTTGTTAGAATAATATACGTGTACAACTAGAGATATGTATAGACTAGGAATTAGAGTCCGTCTTGTATTCCAAGTCATAGGTATCTTAGCCCCCAAGTTTGTACCACTGTATATACCCCATGAGGGTCATGGCAATACAACAACAAAAGATTAGGGTTTCTATAATTTCTACATGGTATCAGAGCGGTTAGTCTCACGACGCCGATCCTAGGTTCATCCACCACTTCCGCAACAGGCCGCCCCCGGGAGATTAATCTCTTCTCCTCGGGGGCGCGGCACCCGGTCTCGATCAAAGATCGAATCGGTTCTTAGATTAGGTCTTAGATCAATTTCGAAATTTAAGTTCATAGTTTAGATCCGTAGCCACAAAATAAATCCCTATATACTCGACAACCATCAAATTCTCTGTAAAATTTGGTGCAAGCGACGTCGGATCGCGGGAGGGCGAGCTCCCGCACGCGGAGCCCCGAGCCAATCTGCTATCCTGAGGCGTCGACATCCATGCGCGTTCGGGCGCTAAGCCATCGAAGATCGCATGAGGATCCCAGGCACGGAGGCCGGACACGCAAGTCACGGAGGCGCACTTCCTTGCAAGTTGCATGCATCTAGGAGCAGGTCAAGGTATCATCCGTGCTAGCACGATAGATTAAATCTTTTATGTTTTGCAATGCTGGCACAGTGGCACTGCATCTTCTTCGTGAAATCGATGCCGCCCACACGCCGGCATGCCTATCTACATCGAGCGATCTACACTGCATCAAACCAAAACTACACCAAGCCGAACGTCTACGTCAAGCTGTACGACTACAAAATCTTCATCGAGTTCTACATCGCCAACACAATCATCGCCAAGGTCTACATCCATGTGGTTTTTGTCGCTACGTCTAAAAACCCGCCGCCGCCGCAGATATCTGCCGCCGCCGCACAATGACACAAAAACATGTCGGCGCTCTGCTAGGGCGATCACACGATCGCCTCGCCCGCCTGACACAAAAACCCGCCGCCGCCGCAGATCCCCTGCCGCCGCCGCACAATGACCCAAAAACATGCCGCCGCCGCATATCTCTGCCGCCGCCGCACAGAAAAAACCCGCCGCCGCCGCATATATATGCCGCCGCCGCATTATGACCAAGATCATCGCCGCCGCCGCACAAAAACAAGACACTACGACCAAAACCGCGCAATTTTTTTTGCGCCTACGACGCTATCGGCTACATCAACCACGACAACATCGACCTTGGCTACATCACGACCGGCTATCTCGACATCAACATCCAGAACAACGTCCACAGCAACACATCGGCAACAACTCCAGTCAACACCGCCGCCTCGTCACTTGCGTGCACGACACTCCCGCTGTGACTGCGGGAGGGAAAAGAGGAGAAGACGACGAAAGTGTAGGACTTCAAATCCAGTCGCAAATGTTTGTTTCACTCCCGTTACGACTGGGGGGGAATGTTAGAATAATATACGTGTACAACTAGAGATATGTATAGACTAGGAATTAGAGTCCGTCTTGTATTCCAAGTCATAGGTATCTTAGCCCCCAAGTTTGTACCACTGTATATACCCCATGAGGGTCATGGCAATACAACAACAAAAGATTAGGGTTTCTATAATTTCTACAACCCTAACTAAGAACAAACTAAACTACATCCCGTCTCCAGGGTTACTCGTCTGAGCATATACTCGCAAAGCAATCTCCTCATGGATAAGCCGCACTAACTCCGTTCGCAGGGAGTGCCTCATTTCTAAATACCCTCTTATTCCTTTCTTTCCACACCAATAAATGTTGGAGATGAATATCGGGAGTGCGGTTTTGGGTCCCGAGGTCATATGCTCTTGTCTCAGTACGAAATTAAAAAAAATGATTTAAAAAATTCTGAAAAACATTTGTCAACGAACTTTTTCAAGTGTTTGACATATGTGCAAAGTTATCTAATTCCCATGTTGGCCGCTGATTTTTATACACAAAGCACCACAACTGTCATTTCTTAGCTAATCTTTGCACGTATGTTGTTGAATATGTTTGTTGCCATTTTTTCATAATTTTTGAATTGTTCCACTATTTTTTTTTTGAAGTTTGTACTTAGACAGGACTGCATTAGCGTATGAACTCGAGAGTTGAATTGAATTTTCAATGAAGACCCTCCTATTTATTTCTTTCTTTCCACATTTTCACTACTCAAACGATTCCTAAAGCACACCCATCCGTGAACCAAATCATTCCCAAAAGTTTTTCTTGACATAATTACCGAAAAATAATTCATTTGGTGAAGTAAACACAAATTCGCCATGGAGGACACGAGACAGCGTTGAGGTATCTGACATGAACACGATGAAATGAGTCGACCTTAGATACTCATTTTGTTCAAAAGCCGGACGCTGTGCATTCGATTATAAGAGAGAAATATTTATAAGAGGCCTCCCAGGAAACAAGTGAAAAAAAGGTCATACCCTAACGAAGAACAAACTAAACTACACCCGTTCCCCACGGTCATTCGTGGAGCATATGCTCGCAATGCAATCTCCTCGTAGATAAGACGCACTAACTCTGTCACAGGGAGTGCCTCATTTCTAAATACCCTCCTATGACTTTCTTTCCACACGCCCCCAATGATGTAGAGATAAATACCGAGAGTGCAGTTTTGGCTCCCGAGATGGGTACGAAACTCAAAAATATATTAATGAAAAAATATGGATTTTTTTGTCCATGAACATATTCAAGTGTTCTACATCCACGCAGAGTTTTTTAATTCCCATGTTGGCTACTTATTTTGTCAATACAAATTTCATTCATTCGTGAACCTTTGCACGTATGTTTAACACCTGAAATGTTGTTGCAATTTTTTTCATACTACCTCCGGTCGGATTTAATTGACGCAGCGAGAACCTGATCGATAGTTATTTAGTACTACCGTCCACGACAACCATTTCGGGCCGGAGGGAGTATTTTTTTGAATTTGTGCACTATGTTTTTACATTGTGTACTCTGGCAGTTTCATATGAGCTCAAGTGTTGGATTGAATTCTGATGACTACCCTTTATTCCTTTCTTTCCACATTTTCCACTATTCAAACGATTCCTAAAGCTCAAGAATACAAAAAGTGTGGGACTAGAATGACATGTACTCTTAAACCCAGTAGATTGGAAAAGTATATGGATTAGCATCAAAGAGTGTTGATATGCCATAAAAAAGAAAACACAGAAAATATTTGGGTGGATAAGCTATTTGTCCAAAACATAGTGCGATGGAATCCTTAATTAGGAAAAAATCATTAGGATTATAATCCTTCGAATCGAACGACCCCAGTTAGACATATTCTTAGCCTATCAGGCCTTGGAGCAGTGGCGGATCTCGGCCTCTCGCCGGCGGGATGGTTCTCGTTTCTTGTTTTAGCTAGTTTTTATGTCTTTGTCCGGGTGGTGAGGCGGCGGCGACATCCCGAAATCAGAATAAAGTACTCTTCGCCCTATCCCCGCTCCGGTGGTGCGTCTAGCGCTACCGGAGGGCTCGTGGAGTTGTGTGTCCGGTGGATCTCCCTGGATCTGCTCGGTTTTTGTGTTCGTCAGTGTGGTTGCAGATCAGATTCTTCCGCTCCATGGTTCTCATCTTTGGCGATGTTTGCTGCTCTGGTGCGTTGGCCCTTTGGGACCTTAGCACGACGATTTCCCGTCTGTCTAATACATCAAGCTCTCCTACGACAAGCTTTGCCGGACTCCGGTGAGTGAGGGGCGAGGAGAGCGGCGCGCCTTCAGCTCGTACCAGTGTTCGTAGTCGTTGCTAGGTGGTCCATGGACCTACTTGTAATTTTTATTACTTTTTGGCTCTTCTGTTTTTTTATAAAGGGATTTATGAGTTAAAAGGTTTAAGCATTACACCCGGCCTCTTCATAACAAAGATGTACATAGCCGCAAGTCTCATAACAAAACAAGAAACTAAAAGCAACTGACGAATTACAAGTAAAGAACTGTAAGACGCCTATGCCTAAGGAGGACCAATCCGAAGATCAAGCGGCCATCCATGTTGGATAAAAATATCCCTCGCCGTTCCCTCCAGTCGTGCACAGGCCTCCGTAAAAAGGTCTCGATATTCCACCCGTTGTAATATGGACCATGAACGGAGAAAACTTGTTAAACGATAGCGTACCTGCATAAGAGAACAATTTTTATCATTAAAAACCTTGTCATTTCTGCAAAGCCAAAGCGACCAGATTACGGCAACCGCTCCCACCCTAATAATAGTTCGTAAATTACGATCAACCCCATGTAACCAATTGCCAAATATATTTGAAACGGATCGTGGAGGATACAAGTTTGAAGCTATATAGATGGCTGACCACATAGAACGTGCAACTTTGCACTCGAAGAATAAGTGTTTAATTGTCTCCTCGTGTGGATAAAAAAACACACTTAATACTTGCATGCCAATTGCGCTTAACTGAAGGAGATATGCCCTAGAGGCAATTAATAAAGATATTTTATTTGTCATATCTCGGTTGTTCATAATACGTTTTATACCATGCTATAACTGTATTAAGCGGAAACATTAATACCGTGTGGTATGTAAACAACCAGGTCCCTATTAGCCTCTTTACTAGTCCATTGAGATCAACAGACGATCGAGATTTCCTGATCATGGACTTGGACATCAATTGATAATGGAGTCATCTCCTTAGGTGAATGATGTGATGGACGCACACCCAATATATATAGGACGTAGTACTTACGCCTTCGACCGTGAGATCATATTTAATTGCTATTTCTGGAAGGTACTTTGATTGCATCAAACGTAACTCCTTATATAGGGTGACAATAAAGGTGTCCCTCTCGGGTATCCGAAAGAAATATGTTGAGGCGTATGATCAAGAGCGGGATTTGCCAATCCGTATAGCTGGATAGATACTCTGGGCCCACTCGTGAGATTGCATCAATGAGCTTGCAAGCATGTGACTAGGTCACGAGGATGTAATATCACAGACGAGTAAAGATAGTATTGTCGGTAACGAGATCGAGCTAGGTATCACGATGCCTGAGATCGAGTCTCGGACAAGACTAAGTATCGCCAGACAAAAGGTTTGAGACTTGACGTCTAAGGTTCAAACGACAAAGATATTCGTGGACGCACAGGGGCTATCATGGGTATCCAAGACCCCGCTGCTAGTCATTGATCGGAGAACGGGTCTCGATCATGTCTGGAGTGACCCCGAACCATAGAGTGGCACACTTAAGGGTAGGCGACGTTTATTTAGATTGGACGCATAAGAGAAAATAGAGAGAAGAGCACCGGAAGCGTTCCGGTATATATCCGATAGAGTTTAGAGGGCGACGAAATGGTTTTCGGAGCCGGAATAAATTAGATAATATGTATTTAATATTAATTAATGTAATTAATGATTAAATATATTTTATTTATTTTCAAATTTTTAAAGGCAGCCCACTTTAAATGGGCCAACTCCCGGAGGAGAAGGCCCATAAGGCGGAATTTCCCCCCAAAGGGAGGCGCACCATGGAGAGTGGCCGGGTAGGCCACAAGGGGCCCACCATGGGCCTGCGCACCCTCTTGGGTCGTGGCTGGCTGTGGGATTAGTCCCACACCGCCCGGCCACCGATGGTGGCAGCCCTCCTCCACCTATATAAGGAGGTGCCCTATGCCTTGGAAATTTACCCAGAAATTCCTCTCTCTCTCTCACCTTTGGACGTGACTCCACAATAGGGGTTGCGCTTAGGTTGAGGTTTTCTCCACCATACGCACGCCGCTGTGCTGCTGGTCTTCTTCGGTCCAAGTCTTCTGCTTCCGCTGCTTCACGTGCGACACTTAGAGGAGTTCATCTTCACGACCTTGAGGTCGGCTACGTCGGCTTCATCAACAACGCTTGTGCGGGAGCGTAATCCCCGTTTTTCGGTCTATAAGGGTATGTACATCGATCTCCTCCGTTACCGTATATCTGGATAGTAATTGATTCTGGCTAGTTTAAGGTTATCGTTGTTAGGAAAATTTTTGTTTTCTGCCTACGATCCCCTTCAGTGGAATCAGAGCCCCTCTATGCGTAGATATAGGTGTACGGTTTTAGAACTCATGTTGAATATGAGGGCATCGTTCTTATAGTTGCTATCCTCTAGCATGCATTTGTATTTGCCTGCGGCATTGTGTTGATGAAGCGGCCCGGACCGACTTTACACGTACTCTTACGCGAGACTGATTCCACAACTGACATATGGCTTGTTCCATATATGTGGCTGGCGGGTGTCTGTCTCTCTCGTAATAGTTGACATTGCATTTTCAATGGAGGACCCGCAAGGGATATGAAATAGCAATTATCTGATCGTTGTTGTGGTTGTAGGTTCGTAGGTAAGAAGCGGTTCTATTTACGAAAGCCCCTAAGCCACGTAAAATATGCAAAAGATAAAGTAGAAGGCGTCTAACTTTATTTTGCAGGGGCAATGTGATATGGTCGGGGTAAGTTTAATTAGTAAATTGTTTATAAACTGTGGGCGCGAAGGAGACCATCGGCGCAAGGACCATATCACGTCGCATTACATTTTGATGTTATGTTGTTGTGTGCATCTTATATTGTGTGTATATATATATGGTTATTGATAATCCCCAAGAGCAAGGAATCACTGTAGCACAATTCGATAAGTATTTGAGTGTCGAACCCACGAGGAGCTGAAGGTAAACTATCTATTCTCTAAAGCCCCTCTTATATGGCCGTTTGTGCAAAGCAATAAGTTTAAATATGAAAGGAACTAACTAATGAAAGCAAGTGATGTGGAATGGGTTTATCTAGTAACAAGTTTCTCAATCAAGTTTCTTAGAGCAAGTTTCTCAAAGTAGCAAGTAGCAAATATCTCAAGTAGCAAATATCTCAAGGGAGCAAATGTTCTAGCAATTTTTATTTCATTCGTGTGGTTGTCACAATTAGTGAAGTACATGTTACAGTCTTAATTGTTTCTTCTAGGAATGAGCCATAAATAGGTGTAGAGAAGTAAATGAACTAAAACCCCTTATGATGGATCTCATGCCCAAGTAAATGAGCACACAAGAATTATTAAGACATAAAAGTCCCACCATAGCCTTAAGTTCTAAGGTCCCCTATATATATCCCCCAATAAAGTAACTTCATGACTCGGTCTCAGGTTTACATGTCCTCCAAAGTCTCCCTCACTCCATTACATTACCGGTGATCACCTTACATGCATTCCCCAACATATGTGTGCACTCATATATTGTACATAAAGATAATCATAAAAGATAACAAAACTTGTATGCAACTGATGCATGTAAAATGAATACATGAACTTTGCATTATTTTACTTATACTCCAGTCATATTTGCATCATATATGGGTTATATTACTGTTTTATAATGATTTTGGGAATATTTGACATGTTTCATATTTTTTATGGAATTAACCCTGCGCAGGCAGAAAACCCTATTTCTATAATGTTTCAAGGATCCAAACGATGTCCAAATGACCTGGAAATTTACGAGCATCAGTTTTTTGAAGGAACAAAGCGTGGGAGCGAAGGAAGCAAACAAGCGGAGACCCGAGGGCCAAAATAGGTGGGCCCACGCGGCCCATGTACCTGGCCGCGTGGGACCCCTCCTTTTGGGCCTCGGAGCCGTCGATCTTTCCTCCACCGACTCCGTTTTGACCTAAAACCGCCTATAAAAATAGTCCCCCGACGTTCTCTGGAAGGAGCGCCGTAGAAACACAGAAACACCGAAACAGAGACCTGGAGTTGCAGATTGGAGGGGGAAAACTCCGGCGGGGCGCTGCCGGCGTGGTCTCCATCTTCTCCAACGACTTCTCCACCGTCTCCATGATGAAGAGGGAGTAGTCCACCTCTGGACTATGGGTTTGTGGAAGTAACTTATGTATCTCTCTCTCTCTCGAGCTTCACTAATTAGTACCGTATGAGCTGCTGAACATGATTACGGTCACCTATGTAATATCTTTGTGGTGGATCTTTTTATGAGTTAATATATGTTTGAGATTGCAATGGTTTTGTTTCAGTTATGAAAGTAGATGCATATTATGTACCCCGTTCTTATTTACTTGTCATGATCAAGCATGTTTATGAGAGCATGTGAGGGGGAACGTGTGCATTAGTTGGAGTAACGGGGGGTGGCTAGTGCAGTGAACGTGAGAGAAAGTTCTGCGATCCACTAGGGATAAAAAGAAATACCAAGCTACCGGAGATGTGGGTGTGACCATTGCCACTACTCCATGACTAGATCTAGCATGTTCTTATTTTAACTTCATGTCATGATACTTATTGCTATACTCTGAGTTATCTTAATTACTGAGGTGTTATGATTTAGTTCGCATCTTGGTGGAGTATAAGAGAGACTAATAACCAAAAGGTCTCTATGTTAGGACGTGATGCCCATATAATTATAACTTATCATTAAACTGTTATGTTGCAATCTCATATGTCAACTCTATTGTGAAACCATGAACCCCGGTCCATTTTTAATCATAAGAAACACCTTTCCAACCACTTTTACCACTTTTCCATTTTCTGCCATTTAAAAATCCGAAAATACAAAAACACTTTTACATCTTGCATTCATCATATAAAACCCAAAAATATCATTTATCATTGCTACCACCATCCTTGCATATTTATTTACCACCATTGCATATTTATTTCTTGTTTGCATTGCATATTATCTTGATATCATTCTCACACCTTGTGCTTGACAACCACTAGGTGAGGTTGAGGACGAAAACATTTACGTTGTTTTGTAGGTAACCAAAAGAAGGATAGGAAAGATAAATCTTCACTACTGATTCCCCGAGAGTTCGATATTAAACCCTCGAGTCACCCCTCGTGGGGAAAACACGTCTTCCACTTACTACACACTCTGCACTTGGAGTCTCAACCTAACCCATATTGTTTTGACGCAGGTAACTACGTCATCGGGTATCAAGACTGTTTTCTGGCGCCGTTACCGGGGAGGATACGTAGCTTCCTGCAGAATATTTTTCCCGTCAACTACACGCCATCAAAGTGTTTTTTGGCGCCGTTGGCGAGGAATCATTGCTGGAAGATTTATCCAAGGATATCTCACCAAGTCAACTTCATCACCAACTTGTGCTAACACCTAAGCTTGGGGAGGTTGCACCTACGTGAGCATCATCTTATCCATCTTTACCTTCAAAGCAATTTATCTTGTTTTGTCATTGTCTTGCATTTTTATTTGGTTTGCATATTTATTTTCAGTTTTGCATAAAAAATTAAAAAACACATAAAAACTTGCATAATGGAAAAGAGAACCTTCTGGCCATTTAGTGTTAAGAACTTTCCTCAAGATATGAATATCCCTGTTGAGAAATGTGAGGTAGATCCTAATATCATGAAAGCAATTTATGAATACCGTTTTTATGGGAAACCAAAAGAAGATCCCATACCTCATCTTAAGAAGTTTAATGAAAGGTGCAAAATGTTAAATTTGAGCCATGCTAATATTAAAATTAAGCTTTTTCCTTACTCCCTAGGTGGAAAAGCCTTAGATTGGATATTGAGATGGCCACCTGGAAATTTTAGCACTTGGTTTAATTTAAAAGCTGCATTCATTGAAAGATTTTGTTCCACTGAAAAGTTTGTAATCTTAGACAAATAATTATCACCTTTAAACAAGAAGAGGATGAACCTCTAGTGAAAACATGGGAAAGATTTAGAGGTATAGCTTTTGGAATGGAACATGGTCTTAGGGATTGGATGCTCATGCATGTGTTTTATAGAGGATTGTCTGAAACCTCTAAAGTCTTTTTGGATAATGAATGTGAGGATTCTTTTATGAATACTGCTGCTACTGACACTCACTATTACTTGATGGCTTGCTTTTGGAAGTAAGAATTAAAGAAAGTTTAGAAAAAGCCCAAGTACCTGAAGATGTGTTTGATGACCGTTATGAAATATTTAACCTATATAATAGGGAAAAGAAAGTTGAGAAGTTAAAATGCTTAGTGAAGTAAGGAACCATTGCTTGACTTAGGAATTGTAGCTTGCATGAATTAATATCTATCTTACAAAAATTTGCAAGTGATCCTTCCATCAACTATAACCAAGCTGGTTTTGGTTCTTATATTGCTAATCATGTCTTAAAAGAAAAGATTGCTAGGTACAACCAAGAGGCTATGATACCACCTAAGCTTGGGGATATTGGATTCCCAAAGTCCTAGTAACCATTGGAAAAGAGACACACCATGCTATACTTGATCTAGGATCTAGTGTCTCTGTTTTATCTAAAGAACTATATGAAGTACTTGAATTGAAAAATCTTGAAAAATGCTCTATTGAACACTTGCTGATGATTCCATTAAACATGCTTTAGGAAAGTAAGTGATGTTATGGTAGAGTTACATATGACATTTGTGCCTGTTGATTTTCTAATCATGGATATGGGGAATAAAACCTCTAGTCCAATTATTCTTGGAAGACCTTTTCTTCGTACTACAGGTGCTATCATTGATTCAAAAGAAGGGAATGTGAAGTTTCAGTTTCCACACAAGAAGTGCATGGAACACTTCCCAAGGAAGAGGGACACACCAAAGTTCAAGCTCCCTCATGAGCTTCGTCCACAATAAACATCAAGTAAGAAGCCTAGCTATATGGCTATAAAGAAAGCGCTTTACGGGAGGCAACCCGGTTGTTTTTATTTGTGATTTTCTTTGTGTCCTCTTGCTGTAACAAGAGACTTAGTGTTTAGTTTAGTTTCTGGAATTTTTAATAAAGTGCCAAGTTTTACTCATTTTGGTTGAAAAGTTGCTTATAGCGTTCGGAGATTTTATTCCTGCACGAATCTGTGCACGGTATGATTTTTAATTCTTATTCTGTAACTCCGAATGAGCTCATATTTAAACTGTAGTGCAACTTTTCATCCTCTGTATGCATGAATTTTTCGGAATTTTCCGACAAAGTTAAGTAGGGTAGAAAAATACGTTTAGCTGCTGCTGTTTTTCTGGACAGATTCTGTCCCATTTTGTTTGATGCATGCTTAGAACTTTTAACTTGAATCTTTTTGATCCAATTGAGTTTATGAGTAGGCATACAACATTATACACTTTCTGGACATTCATATGAATTTTTGTTCAAGGATTATATGCAGCAAGAAATCTATTTGTTTATCACTACTAATGCACCCCACAGAAAAAGAAATGGGAGAAACGGTGTTTTGAAGTTTTTTCACAGGGATTAGAGGAGATGCACCAAGAGCTATCCAAGGATGGTGAAGACCATAAGCTTGGGGATGTGAAGACAACCCCACTGGACCTACACACTCTCGGTTTGCACACGTCTAACTTCTGTTTTTCGATCGAAACACTTTATCGCATAAACTTGGAGCGTCTTTTTGTTTGTTTAGGTTTGATTTTTATTTTGTGAGACCACCACACTATCATTTATATATGAGAGAGCTACTGGAAATTTGGGTTGAATTATGTTGGATGCTATTATAAGATTGGGAAAAGGGATGTTGAGTTAATTTTAAAAGATACATATAGTTGCATGATTCATGAGCTTGTTAATGAGTAATAATTTGCAAATATTTTATCAAGAGCTATCTTTTATTCATGTTTTGATGCTAAATGTTATTTACCTTGTTTTAACATGGATTAGTTAGTTCTATGGACACTCATGCATGCATTTAGATGGTCAACTTTCTCCCTCTTGCTAGCCCAAAAATTCCAACAAGCAAAAACTTGTTTCCAACACCTTCAACCAAAGTTTTTCCAGTGAGTCCACCATATCTACCTATTAGCTTTATGCTATTCCGAGTATGTTTATCATGATATTTGTGTTATCTATACCTCTGAATGAAAATGCTTATGTTGTTGATTGTTATGGGAAAAGTTGGTTATAGAGCTCTCTCGAACTTGATGCACACTTTACTTTCATTGCATAAATAAAACATGACCCATTGTGATTAAAATTATGATGTTGTGGCTTGACAAATGTCTTTGGTTGAGAGTTAGCTCATATGTGCTGTCACATGGCAAGCTTTCAACATTGCACATCATCTCATTTAGTTGATATCATGTACTTTTGTTTATGGATGCTTACCATGGGTGAAATAAATGTGGAAATGAAGTGAGTTTAAATGAGTTTGTATAAATGGTTAGAGAGACGCCTGGGCCGCTAATCTAAGCCATGCATCATTCATGGTGGAAATTTACTTACATGCTATGGTGAACCTTCTGTGATACACCTTACAATAAAAAGCTATCTAATGGTAAATAAAAAGGGTGTTGAGATTGTTCATTGTGTTTGTTTGTCTTGTCATTTTGATATGGGCTTGTTCCATATCCTGGGACAAGAGGTACCCCAGTTGACGCTCTTAATGATACTATTATTACTTACAATGATATTTAACTTGAACTTGCTTTGTTTTCCAAGTTGAGTAACACATGGAGTAGGTACTTGTATTCAAGGGGCATGAGACTTTCAACCTGTACTTTGTCAAGCACACTACTCGTATTTGCTTTCACTTTAAACTTAATCATTCAAGATGCTATGATAGGGGAATGAGAGCTTGACACCAAGGATTACCATATTACAATCATTGACTTAAGTAGAGAAGTTCAGAAGTTAGATGAAATTTATTCATGCTTTACCTCTACTATATATATATATCTTTCCAAAGTGTCCACCTTTTATATTCAGATTTTCATCAATACTCTATGACCATTGTAGGATGTTCTTACTTATTATTATGCATACATGTGGTCCATAGTACTTCTTCTCTTATGTTACACTTTGTGAATTATCATTGAACATCCTTGCATTGAATACTTGATATCACTTCATAAACTATCTTGCATATTGCTATTCCTTTTAAGAATGAACAGGTAGTATTAAATTCCAAAGTCCATGTTAGTTTTATCACCTTCATACTCGAGGACGAGTATAGGTTAAGCTTGGGGATGTTGATGCATGTAAAATGCATACATGAACTTTGCATTATTTTACTTATATTCCAGTCATATTTGCATCATATAAGGGTTATATCACTGTTTTATAATGATTTTGGGAATATTTGACATGTTTCCTATTTTTTATGGAATTAACCCTGCGCAGGCAGAAAACCCTATTTCTATATTTTAATGTTTCAGGGACCCAAACGACGTCCAAATGACCTGGAAATTTACGAGCATCGGTTTTTGGAAGGAACAAAGCGTGGGTGCGAAGGAAGCAAACAAGCGGAGACCCGAGGGCCAAAATAGGTGGGCCCACGCGGCCCATGTACCTGGCCGCGTGGGACCCCTCCTTTTGGGCCTCGGAGCTCCGTTGCCGTCGATTTTTCCTCCAGACTCCGTTTTGGCCTAAAACCGCCTATAAAAATAGTCCCCGACGTTCTCTGGAAGGAGCGCCGCAGAAACACCGAAACAGAGACCTGGAGTTGCAGATTGGAGGGGGAAAACTCCGGCGGGGCGCTGCCGGCGTGGTCTCCATCTTCTCCAACGACTTCTCCACCGTCTCCATGATGAAGAGGGAGTAGTCCACCTCTGGACTATGGGTTTGTGGAAGTAACTTATGTATCTCTCTCTCTCGAGCTTCACTAATTAGTACCGTATGAGCTGCGGAACATGATTACGGTCATCTATGTAATACCTTTGTGGTGGATCTTTTTATGAGTTAATATATGTTTGATATTGCAATGGTTTTGTTTCAGTTATGAAAGTAGATGCATATTATGTACCCCGTTCTTATTTACTTGTCATGATCAAGCATGTTTATGAGAGCGTGTGAGGGGGAACGTGTGCATTAGTTGGAGTAACGGGGGGTGGCTAGTGCAGTGAACGTGAGAGAAAGTTCTGCGATCCACTTGGGTATCTCTACCTTACTTTGTTGCCTCACTAGGGATAAAAAGAAATACCATGCTACCGGAGATGTGGGTGTAACCATTGCCACTACTACATGACTAGATCTAGCATGTTCTTATTTTAACTTCATGTCATGATACTTATTGCTATACTCTGAGTTATCTTAATTACTGAGGTGTTATGATTTAGTTCGCATCTTGGTGGAGTATAAGAGAGACTAATAACCAAAAGGTCTTTATGTTAGGACGTGATGCCCATATAATCATAACTTGTCATTAAACTGTTATGTTGCAATCTCATATGTCAACTCTAGTGTTCCATTGTCTACCATTTTATTAAAGAGAGAGTGCATTTGTGAAACCATGAACCCCGGTCCATTTTTAATCATAAGAAACACCTTTCCAACCACTTTTACCACTTTTCCATTTTCTGCCATTTAAAAATCCGAAAATACAAAACACTTTTACATCTTGCATTCATCATATAAAACCCAAAAATATCATTTATCATTGCTACCACCATCCTTGCATATTTATTTACCACCATTGCATATTTATTTCTTGTTTGCATTGCATATTATCTTGATATCATTCTCACACCTTGTGCTTGACAACCACTAGGTGAGGTTGAGTACCAAAACATTTACTTTGTTTTGTAGGTAACCAAAAGAAGGATAGGAAAGATAAATCTTCTCTACTGATTCTCCGAGAGTTCGATAATAAACCCTCGAGTCACCCCTCGTGGGGAAAACACGTCTTCCACTTACTACACACTCTGCACTTGGAGTCTCAACCTAACCCATATTCTTTTGACGCAGGTAACTACGTTATTGGGTATCAGCAACCAATCAACGAACTATTTCACTATTGCCATGAACAAATCACTTCTCAAACATAGATGGGGAGACACAATAGATCAAGGGAATAGTATATTGCATCATATATCATGTTTGCCAAGAGTTTACAGTGGAGAGATTGAGATGATCTTGCTGTAGATGTTGATGATGAACACGCCGAAGGGGGGTGGAGCCCTCCAGAGGTGATTCCGGCGGTGTTTCCCCCCTCCGATCTTCTCCGGCGGCAGCCTTCTGACTCTCTGTTTCGTGGTTTTGTGTTTCTCCGCCGCCTCCTCCTGAAACTCCCCGGGGGACTATTTTTATAGCCGGTTTTAAGTCAAGACGAAGCCTCGGAGACGAAAACGGACGGCATCGGAGCCACGAGGGGGAAAAGAGGGGTCCTCACGCGGCTAGGGAATCTGACCGCGTGGGGCCCTCTAGTTTCCAGCTGGTTGGGCTTCTGGTCTTCATTTTCATCCCATTGCGTTCGTCTCGAAAATTCTGAACCGTGCTCTTTGGCCTTGCCCTTTTTGGAGTCCCGAAGCTCCCGGAGAGTCCGAAACACTAAAAAAGACGTTTTCTGGAAAACAGAGTTAGAACCAAAAGAGGGGGGATTGTTTAGAAAATCCCCGAAATCATTATAAAACATGAATATAACATCATATAAGTTGCAAATATGTAGGAATATCTAGTAATAACATGCAAAGTTCATGTATGCATTTTACATGCATCAGTTATATATTAGTTACATGACGGTAGTAATATAAGATGATCCCTCCAAAATTCCAATATTAGTGTTCTCCCTTTAGCGTGCACCACCAAGAAAGTTCTACGTTATGAGGCAGGCCGTGACGATCGGGTGTCAGACATATCGTTGTTCGCATACAGTGGGTGTAAGACATGTTTGCACACGCAAATACGCTGAAGGTTATTATGCGAGCCTGGCATGTACAGACATGGCATTGGAATACAGTGACCGAAATGTTAAGCATGAGTCGCATAAGATGATGTGATTGACATGTCGATGTCTACCTTTGAAATTATGCTATCGGCTTTGACGATGAGGGGTAGCATAGTGGATGAGGATCGTGCAATCACTAAAACGATGCGAGGGATGTTCGTTTTGAGTGGGAGTTCTGTTAGTTTTATTTTATTTAAAACTTGAACCCATATTTATAATGAACATAGTCTAAATGACTTTGCAAAACCTTTGTAGATATTAACCAGTGTAATAGCCCTCTTTAAACTTAGGCGCATTCCTGCGATTGAGAAACTTAAAAGGTTGGGTCCAAACTTCATAGTTTATACCGTAGCTTGAGGATACTCCTTGGTTCAAGCCTTTTTGCTCTATATGATACAAAACCCGCTAGGAGATAAACTCGGAGATTACGCTAACAAAAGGATAATTTGGATTATCAAGTTTTGTGCGGATAATTCCATCATAGTCCAGTGTATGCTATGATCTCTGCCATGGAGAATGAACTGTGGGTGCGTGTTGACAGATCGCGAACATTTGGAATGGTCGCTGAGATTGATGATCTGTATGCACCGTAAATCAAGTTTTGTTCTCGACCAAAATGGAAGAGAACACTCGCGTTAAAGGAGCACGTGGCAGTCATACTTGATGACATTGGTCATACTTGATGACATTGAGACGCCTCGCTCAGCTCGATCACTGGATGACAGACAATGTTGCCCAGATGCAAATAGTTTGTCATAGACTATGTCATGCAAGGGGAATCGTTCATCTTCATGAATTCTTGATTGTGTTGAAGAATCAAGAAGATGAAACAGATCGCCGGGAAGTCATCAATGATGATGGTGTATATATGATGTACGCGTTATGAATGTTTTACCTAAACAAGTACTCGCTGCAGTGACTAAGTATTGATACTGGTCATGTTTTATGAAACAAGATTTTCTGCTTGAGTAGCTTGGAAGGATGAGGAGACAATGTGTGTTGATGATGGCGGGCAATTTGTTGTGATGGCCATAGACACTCTCTCTCGACATGTACCATTTGGATATGAACGAATTCCTTTTGATCGCTTGTTAGCATGATCGTTATAAGTGTGTCTTGCCTCTAGTGAGACAATTATTCATATATGCTAGTGACAAATTGTTGTCCTGCACTTATGAGTGATATCTTTAATGATCATACACCGATTATGAATAGAGTGTTCTTATATGAATCTAGATGGTAGTAGCTCCCACATTTATAACATTAATGCCAAAGGATACAAACTTAATAATGACACCACATTCTTGTGGCACTAACATTTTAAGTCATGTCAATGTTATATGCATTAAGAAGGGGCTTATTATTTTTGTGCCCTGGTCCGCTTAGTTTTCCTCGTCTGTGCCCTACTTACTTTGTTTTCCTCGTCTGTGCCCTACCTGGCTCTTTCGAGGCCCGCGGACGGCCAAACACGCCGTCTCCATCTGGTCAACCCCCTTTGACCGTCACTTGGCCTGACTGGTGGAGTCGGCCTGGGGCTGCTCGTTTGGAATCGCCTCCTTCTGACTAGTGGGGTCGGCTAGGTCAGCTCATTTTGGTCTATCCCCTTTGACCGTCACTGCGCTGACAGGTGGGATCTTGACTAGTGGGGTCGGCTAGGGTTCCGTCGCCCACCGCACGCCGCCGCGCCGCGGCTAGAATAAAAGCCCTGCAATGGAAGAAAAATGCCCATTCTCTCTCTCTCTCCCCCTCTCTCTCTCTCCGTCCCTCGAAAATGTGGTGGAGCCCGCCCACGCCGGAGAGCCCCTACTCGCCGATGTCGGACTCGGAGCTCTACTCGCCTGGTTGCATGCACGCCATGCAAGAGCAGGAGCGGGAGGAGCGGCGAGAGGCGGAGAACCTTTTCCGCAAGCAGCAAGGGCTCCCCCCTTGCGGGAGAAGAAAGAGCATCCCTACGAAGTGGCGCGTGGAGATCTTCCGCCGCAGTCCCCAGTCTATGAGTATGGGGTGTCGGAGTCCTCGGACGAGCCCTACTCGCACGAGGAGCGCGGGCCTGCTGTCGTGGACCAACCGCCCGTGGCCGTCGTCATCAAGCCCATTGCGCCCATTGCCGAGGCCAATGTTGTCATCGAGGACATCTCTGGCGAGGAGAACTCCGACGAATCAAACGATTCCGAGGACATCTCTGACGACATGGATGAATCTGACGTCTCCGACGATGAGGACGACTCCGATGCCTCCGACTCCGATGACGAGGACGACTCTGACGCCTCCGACGCCTCTGATGTCACCGTCAGTCCCCCGCAGCACCCATGAAGAGGAAGTAGTTCTTGTTTTACGGAGATAATCGTTTGTTTCTATGGAGTAAATCTTTTATTCTGCTTGTTTTATTCTGATCGTCTATCTTCTTTGATAAATGCATTTACACCGTGATTGGACATGACGGCTACGCTAGGCTAGGCTAGCGGTGGTGAGGTAGCAGTTCTACGACGCGTTCAATGGCCATGTCCGTGCACGCTACATAGACGGCATGGTGGACTACGGCATGCCACACATGTATTAATTGTGCACGCAGTGCCACGCACTGGAACGGATAAATATGAACGGATACGTGCCGCTCGTTCTACCATATGGTTAATGTAGACATAAATTTACCCTAAATTTACGTGATTTACCCTAAATTTACCGACTGGCGCGAGCGATCGGGCTGTAACGCAAGTACGCGATTGGAACGCGACCGACATCACTATAGCTAGTATATGCATACTGAAAACTTAACTAAAAATATCGCATTCAAATTATTCTGATGATCTTAGTTACACAAACACTCGTCAAACAGTAGACAGTAGTTCATAAGTAGACAGAGTAGTTCATACATATTTTTAGGATAAATCTAAACAAAAGCGGCCACCGAACCATCTGCCGCACCTCCTCCCACTCCCGCACGAGAGCGGTGTGCTCGGCGTCCTGTCGCAGACCCTGCTCCAGACGCACCTCGTTCATCACCTCCTCAAACTTGGCATCCGCACGGCGATGCTTCTCCGCGCGGCACTCCGAGCGCACGAACTTGGCGAAAACGCGCGCATCCAGCTCGACTTGGTCGACGATCTTGATGAGGTCCTCGCCGTCGTCGGTGGAGGCCGATTCGAGACTTGAGTGGGACTCGTCGTTGCTGGGCTCGGTAGACGGTGCCGACGGTGGTGGGGCCCGCGCTCCAGCCCGCGAGGACCCAGCCTCCCCATCGTCACATCGCGGCGGTGGGCGTCGCGGCGCTGGGGTAGGATAATTGGGCCTGGGGGTGCGTAGACCGTTCCAGTGGGTTAAGCGGCGGCGGCCGCGCCTGCGACCCACATCCGAATGTCGGCCTCGTAGTCGCTCGCGGATGGGGATGACATGGAGGTGAGAAGGTGAGAACGGAGATGGGTGGCGAGAAGGCGAGAAGGTGAAGAACTGCCGAACTGGGTGGCGAGAAGGCAAGGAACTGCCGAACTGGGTATAAATGGCGCGGAGTAGGCGGGAAATGCTACGCATATGGCGCGCAACGCGAAACTGGCACATAGATTCCTCTCACCAAGTTTGATGAACGGTCAAACTTGGTCAAAGATCCATGGGTTTCAAGCTAGATCTTGCTATGATGACCAAACTCGATGGGTTTACGGGTTTTGATATTACAATCTACATTGCAGAAGAAAAGAATCCAAGAAAATTGACCATTATTTTCTAACTTTTATTTGGTGCAAAATTCTTATTTTTTGTGAAGTAGGTATGACAACAAAGAGTGAAAAAAATGAACGTTCATAATTTGTACGGAGAGCATGACATATGGGAGGCATACCGGAATATTTTGAATTTTTGAGCTTTTTAGCTATATTCCATGCATTAAACGTAGTATAGAATGGTTCCACGCAAAACCGCCGAAAACATTGGAAAATTCACACCTTGTTCTCGTGGATCGCCCATAGCCTGCCCGCAGATTCCTTCTAGAAGAACAATCGGACGGCTGCAGTTCAGCGCTGGGGTTAGATCGACGGTCATTATTCGGCAAGGTTTGGGACGTGTTTCAGCCAATCAGATCGCAGAATGAGCTTCTCGCGGATCGCCCAGAGTCGGCCCGCAGATTCCTTCTAGAAGAACGATCGACGGTTGTAGTTTAGCGCTAGGGTTAGATCGACGGTCATTGTTCGGCGAGGTTTGGGATGGGGTTTGGAGGCAGTCAACGGGGTTTTACAAAGTTTGAAAGTTTCATTTTGGAGTGACTAAGAACGATCCAGGCTTAGTTTTTCATTTTCATGTTTTAAACTTGTTTAAATGTTGGTCAAGGATAGGTTTGACCGATATTTGAAACAAGCATAAAAAATTCAAAATACATCGAAAAAAGGAAAAACCTGCGCACATAGTCTTCTTATGTCATATACTAACGATTCAAGTTGATAAACAAGGTCTATATACATTCAAACGAAAAATTCATGTATCTATTGTGATATCTCAAGCTATGTCGTTTGGGATGGGGTTTGGAGGCAGTCAACGGGGTTTTGAAAAGTTTGAAAGTTTCATTTTGGAGTGACTAAGAAGGATCTAGGCTTAGTTTTTCATTTTCATGTTTTAAACTTGTTTAAATGTTGGTCAA
Organism: Poa pratensis; assembly: GCA_947311845.1. Classification (NCBI taxonomy): domain Eukaryota; kingdom Viridiplantae; phylum Streptophyta; class Magnoliopsida; order Poales; family Poaceae; genus Poa; species Poa pratensis. The sequence goes on from CAMZMU010000100.1 coordinate 23,128,817, forward strand.
AGTTAGGTTTGACCGATATTTGAAATGAGCATAAAAAATTCAAAAAACATCAAAAAAAGAAAAAACCTGCGCACATAGTCTTCTTATGTCGTATACTAAAGATTCAAGGCTATAAACAAGGTCTATATACATTCAAACGAAAAATTCATGTATCTATTGTGATATCTCAAACTATGTCGTATAAACTCAAGGGTGAAGAGAAGGGGTTTTGGATTTGCAACATGAAAATTTCAAAAAACTCACCAAAGTTTCATTTTGGAGTGACTAAGAAGGATCCAGGCTTAGATTTTCATTTTCATGTTTTAAACTTGTTTAAATGTTGGTCAAAATTATGTTTGACCAATATTTGAAATAAGCATAAATTTTTTAAAAAAATCAAAAAAAGGAAAAACCTGCGCACATAGTCTTCTTATGTCATATACTAACAATTCAAGTTGATAAACAAGCTCTATATACATTCAAACGAAAAAATCATGTATCTATTGTGATATCTCAAACTATGGCGTATGAACTCAAGGGTGAAGAGAAGGGTTTTTGGATTTGCAATATGAAAATTTCAAAAACCTCACCAAAGTATCATTTTGGAGTGACTAAGAAGGGTCCAGACTTAGTTCGCGCCCAAAATTTACGCTAGTGTGCGCCAGTTCGCGTCCAGAGCACGCCATGGCGCGCCCAGAGCGCGACCAGAGCGCGTCCAGAGCGCGCACTTAAGGTGTTCGACAGAAGTAGCATAACAAATATTACAAGTTTCCTCAAATGTTCACCCTTTTTTCTTGCTCCTTGTGTGACTAGATGGGGCCACGACCTTGCTCCGGGTGTTCTTTGCTGGATTTGGACCAGTTTGGGCCACGACCTCCCCCTTCTTGTGCTTCTTGGCTTGTTTGTTCTTTGCTGGAACCGTTGTTGCTGCTGGTGCTAGGTTACTTCCAGTAGCCGAAGCTGGTGGTCTCTGAGGCGAAGCTTCATATGGCTCTCTTTCAGCATCAAAAGTATCTTCTTCCATTCCAACATAAGCGGCCGATACAAATGCTTCTTTTTCAGTATCTTGAACAGAAGCTTCCCCTTCCGTATCTTCTGTTGACGACACCCGTTCACTAGCTCTCTTCCTTTTATTAATCCCTGGTTGCCAAAATCCTTTAGTTTTACCCTTCTTACTTGTCCTAGAGCTGGCATTCGAGATTCAAGTGAAACAAATATTAACAAATATGGAAAATATGTTTACTAGTGCATACAACAACCATTCTAGACACACATACCTAGCTGAAACCACGGCGGCTGCAACTTTTGCCGCCTTTGCTGCTGCGGCTGCGGCTGCTGCTGCTGCGGCTTCATCTGCGCCCCATCCTCCGTCTTCTCCAAATGCACTGGGGACGGCATTGTTGCATTTCCTTTCAATATGCCCCTCTGAAAGGACAATGATGTCGCCTAGAGGGGGGTGAATAGGCGATTAAAACTTTTCCGGTTTAGGCTTGATAATTGCGGAAAAAAACTAGGTGTTTAAATTAACAAGACAACAACCTAAATAAACTAGGCTCACCTATGTGCACCAACAACTTATGCTAAGCAAGACAAGAAACAAGGCGATAGCAATAGAATACTTCAAGCACGAAGGCTATCACAATGTAAAGTGCATAAGTAAAGAGCTCGGGTATAGAAATAACCGAGGCACGCGGAGACGAGGATGTATTCCCGAGTTCCTCCTTTTTAGGGGAGTACATCTCGTTGGAGAGGTGTGAGCCAACACAATGGCTCAACACTCACAAAGGCTTCACCTTTTTCTCCGATGAACCGCACCACAAAAGGTTTGGTTTTTTTTACGCGTCGGACAGTGGGGAAAACCCCACTGCGTCATTTTCTCATTTTCAATTAAACCACCAAATATTTACACAAAGAAGGAAAATGAATGTTCAGAAATAAATTACAAAAGGTCTAGCCAAGTTTGGAGACCTTCTTTCAGACTGGGCTTAACCTTATGCCTGATGCACTCGATTGCAGTTTTTAGGAGACTGAAGCAACTCTCTTGGTCTCTGCTCTCCTGATCAAATATAATTTTGTTTCATTGGTTCCAAAGGTTTGGTTCACCTTCCACTATCGGAATCCTTCAAGGCGGAAACCGGAGCCTTTACAACAAAAATCCGGGGCACAACCCACAACTGGATTGGGGGCTCCCGAACGGCTACAAGTGACAACAAAAGGTCTCAACCACCACAATGGCGTCTAGGGTCCAAAGACCCAAGAGTAACAAGCTCACAAACTTTCAACTTCCACGAATCCTCGTGGAGAGTACAAACCGATGCACAAAGCAATGTCAAGAGCATAAGTGCTCAAATCCTTCACTCTCAAATCCAACCAAAATCAACTAATGCTTATGGGGGGAGAAGAGAGGAAGAACAAAGAAGAACTCAACTAATGGAACTCCAAGATCAAGATCTACTAGGTTCCCCTCACTTAGAGGAGAGATGGATTGGTGGAAATATAGATCTAGATCTCCTCTCTCATATCCCTCAAAGATATGCAAGAATCATGGGAGGAATTGTGAGAGGGGCAAGCTTTTCAAGGTCAACAATGGAGGTGAGAGAGGGGGAAAATGTGCTTGGAAGCGCTGAAGGCAATGGGGAAGAAGGGGGCCTTTTATAGGTCCCCACGAAAAAGAGCCGTTGCAGGAAACTTACACTGAAGACTCCGGTCCAGGAGGGCCGGAGACTCTGGCCTGGGCGGAGACTCCAGACCCGGGGGGGCGGAGACTCCGGTCTCAGGCGGAGACTCCGGGGTCCCTCCGGACCAACTCCGGACCCCCATCCGAGGCCGCCGTCCTATGGAGCTCTTCGCTCCAAAACTTGACTGGCCGGAGACTCCGGTCCCTGAGCACCCTTGAGGCCGGAGACTCCGGTCCAGACCGGAGACTCCGGCCAGCAGGCCGGAGACTCCGGCCTAGAAATTCCTGCAGCAACTCAGCAAACAGAAAAACCCATAACTTTTTCATCCGGACTCCGTTTTTGATGATCTTGGGCTCATTGGAATCGCAGCGAAGAGCCCTTCAAGATTATGCAGAGAAACATCATAGTCCATCATGTGAGAAGGAAGCCACAAGGAGAGAGTTTGACCTCTCTTAGAAAAGGCAAACCGGTAAAACTCCAACATAAAAAACGTAACAAGATATGCATATGAAATCCGTTTTTGATGAACTAGAGCTTGGTATGGAGATGAACACAAGCTCTAAATTATCACATGGATCAAAGCCAAATAAGAACCAAGAAAGATGATATGCCAAGTATGCAAAGGTTTGAGCTCTCCACAACGATGCGATCAAGTTACTCACTTGAGAGCCCCTCTTGATAGTACGCCGTCTATCCTATAACCCGGTCTCCCACTAACACCATGAGACCGGTAAAATATAAACCCTATATTGATCATACCTTTGCCTTGCGCATTCCACTTGAGCTAGATGATGACGATCTTGATCTCTTCAAGTGGACCACCTTTCTTGATTGTGCTTTGCGTGGTGAAGAATCACATAACGCTCCCCAATACACTAATATGGGAGAGCCTCTATAAGGCACATCTTCACTTGACCAAAATCTCCAAAAGGGTGACAAGCTTCAAGCATAGGATTTATTCGAGATTCTTCTCTTGAACTTGCACTTCAACTTATTCTCTTAATAGATATGATGACTTGGATATTGCTTTGGTCATCACTTTATCTTCTTCTTTCAATCGTGATACCAACACATGGTGCTCAAGCATTGCCAATGGACAAGCCCTAAAAGGATAGCTCAATGCAACCATTAGTCCATAGAGATTGTCATTAATTACCAAAACCACACATGAGGGCTCATGCACTTTCACCCTCTTTTCCACATCTTTTGCACTTATGCCTCTTTATGGTTGCACCCTCTAAAGCTGATCTGAGTCTGTGTATCCTTGGCCTTCCAGGTGCTCTGTTTAGAAGTGGAGGGCATAGCTTGAATCCTGGATCTTACTCTTCCCATTGGTCTCTTTTCCCAATAAAGCAGGCACGTTATCAGCATATGCTGCCTGAAACCTGGCAACAGAGAAATATTCAGACACATACGGATCAACTCTGCCTTCATCGCCTCCGATGACGTTCAGGAAGAACAGGGCATGTATACATGGCTTGCCACTGATCTGCCATCACATACAACTACATGTCCTCTCTTTCAAATCCACTGGATACCTCCAATTCCCTCCTTTCTTGTTATCATATGTCAGCTCAACAGTAGTAAGAGTTCGTCTAAGACAAGACATAACACCCTGCATATTTCTACCTCGCAAATGCAAATTCTTGATCACACTTGGAATGATGAGATTGCCAGCATATGAGAGTCCAATTCTATGACGCAATACCATCTTCTGCATTATCATCTGCCTGATCTTGTCAAATATTTCCCACACGAAAAGAATTTTCAATCCCTTAATCTTTGCGTTGAAACTTTTAGCAAGGATACTTGTCACATAGTCCACCTTGCACATGTGTCTAAAGAAGCTTCTCGTCCACACCTTTCCATGATGTTGTGCCAAGTATTGTTGCACCTCAGGATTTTCAGCGTACATCTCCCTCAAGTGGTGGTTATACTTCCTCTTGCTGCATGTGTACACTGCTGGCCAAAGGTTGTCATCAAATACTTTCCCCCTGAATTTCTTCCTGAAATTACCAGCAAGATGTCTCATACATTCCCTATGCTCTGCTTCAGGAAACACCATTTCTACCGCATTCTCCAAACCCTTGCAAGCATCTGTATGAATTGTCAATCCAGCAGGGCTCCCTATGACCTTGCGTAAATTCTCCCAAAACGACCTCCAACTTTGCTCGGACTCCACCTCCACCACACCAAAAGCAACTGGAAAAAGCGAGTTGTGTCCATCAACTACACAAGCAGCTACTAACTGTCCTTTCCATCTTCCATTTAGAGCAGTTGCATCCACAGCCAAATATGGCCTGCAACCGTTTAGAAACCCTTCAGAGCAAGCCTTGAAAGAGACAAAAGCCCTCCTGAAGCACTTTTTCTCCTTAAATCTTCCTTTCACTTTGTACGGCACAGTCACAAAATCGATTTCTACCAGACTACCTGGACTTGCCTTCTCCACGTCAGCTTTGTATGTGTACAATAAGTGAAAGCTATCTTCCCACCCCGTACCGTATATGTTTTTAAGGGCCAGTTCTCTAGCTCGCCATAACTTCATGTAAGGTAGCTTCTCCTCCAATTTATAAATCTCCGAGATTTTGTTGCCGAGGGCAGTTGTTCCAAGGGATGAATCCTTTCTTAGCCATGGATTCATCACCTCTGCCAGCCACTTGGTGGTTGCCAAGTGTGTTTTATGCGATTCCACCTTAGCTTGACAAGTGTGCGGATAGTCGTTATACCTTATCTCAATCATGCTTTTCCCTTCGTCATAAGTGGCACGCAACTTCCCTTCCACACGAGTGGTATACTTTCCTGTCTCACTCTTCTCAATGTTGAAAATATTGTTGGTCTTGATGCAGGACGTTGTAAGTGCACTCCGAAGTTCATCCACATTTTTGAATCTTGTCCCTTTAGCAAGTATAGGATTATCTCTGTCCCACTCAAGCGCTGGCATGTCATCGCCATCGTATTCATCTGGAATCAACATGTCAGCGTTCTCCGCCTCCTCTTCAGAATCAGTTTGTACAAGCGGAACGATGGCCATATTGCCCAGTTCATCCAAAAGCTCAGGAAACAGCTTCTCATCTTCATCATCATTCCGCGGCAAGGCATCATCGGGCATCGCTTCATCATCTGAATTAAGCTGACTGGCACCATTGGTCTGACCTGCACCACTGGTCTGACCTGCACTGGGCTGACTTGCACTGCCACTGGGCTGACTTGCACTGCCAGTAGGTTTACCAGGACTGGACCTACAAGGAGTCGGCGGAAGCTCAGTATTAGGAGACGATGGTGATGACTCAAACGCAGCCCCCTTTCCCTTTCCCTTTGGTAATTGAAATTGAATTGGTTTCCGAACCACTTCGAATTTAATTCTACCGAAGCGTTGGGTCATGTTCTGAGCAAAAAGGAAGTTTACTTCCTCGTCTGTGTTTAGTGGGAGGAATTCCTCTTCTAGAATTGACCAGTATTTCACCATCACAGAATCAGCTGTCCGCCAGCCGTACTTAGCACAGCAAGCAATAAGCAATTCCTTGTACGAATAAGTCGAATCTACCACCAACCGATACCAAAAGCTAGAGAGATCTCCTTCCAACCCAATGCGACTATCCATTCTGACTGCCAAGCGAAAAGCAGCCTTCGTATCCATCCTATTCAACGAAATCATGGCGGTAAGGTGAAATTGAAGCCGTATTAACTACATACATCACATAATCGAGACAATCGAGAGATTGTATACGTACTTCTTTGTAATCCAAGTGTTATCTGAATCCGATTTGACCCAGTCCTCGCCGTCATCACAAGGCGGAACGGCGTGGCCTAGAACTGCCGCCATGGATGCGCCGTCCAAGCGGAGGTCCACGGCACCACCGACGGATGGGGCGGGGCGGGCGGCACTATGGCGGTGGCTGGGGTCAGATCGGGAATTGGGGGGGAGGGGAAGACGACGATTCAAAATAAGCTGCCCTAGCAACGGTCCAATTCAAAATGAGCTGCCCTAGCCGACCCCACTAGTCAGGTCCAATGAGCCCCAGGCCGACCCCACCAGTCAGGTCAAATGACGGTCAAAGGAGGTTGAGCAGATGGAAACGCCACGTTTGGCCGTCCGCGGGCCTCGAAAGAGTCAGGTAGGGCACAGACGAGGAAAACTAAGCAAGTAGGGCACAGACGAGGAAAACTAAGCGAACCAGGGCACAGAAATAATAAGCCCATTAAGAAGCTCCATTCAGATGGATCTCCAAGTCCTTTAATTTTGATCTTTTGACACTTGCAAGATAACTAAGACACCGTTTTCGGAGTGCGGGCATATAAATTGTTGAGAATCATGCATATGGATGTGTGTGGATCAATGAAGTACTTTAACGTATAGTGGAAATCTTTATTTCGTAAATTTCGCAAATGTTCTGAGTAGATATATGGATATCTACTTAGGAAACGCTGGTCCGGAAAGTTTGATCAAGTTCAAACAAGTTCGGAGTGAAGTAGGAAAATAAACTTAACAAGAAAAACAATTTCCTACGATAACTGATCAAGGAAACAAAGTTTTGAGTTATAAGTTTGGCATATCATTAGAAGACTTGTGAGAAGAGTTCCACAAATTGCGTCGCATGGAACACCATAGTGTTATGGTGTGTTTGGATGTCGTAATCACAGTCCTCGCCGTTAGGTCATATGGTAGAAACTAAACATTCACGTTAGATAATAGGGAAACCATCTAAATCCATGGAGGCAATACCATATAACTTATGGCATGGCTTTTGGCCTAGATTGCCATTTCGGTATTTTTGTGTGTTGATGTGATCAAACCTAAAATGGATAAATTCATCTTTGTAGTGTATCTAAGATATCAGTTGGATACATTTCTCACGACAAAGCCAAATTTGTTGCTGGAACGTACCTTGCTCAAGAAATAGTTTCTTGCTAAGGGTATAAGTGGGAAGAAAAGCAGAGCAAGACGGAGTGAATGAACTCACTCTCTGGACATCGAGTGGCGGAACGGAAACAGTTCCGGTATCGTCCTCCGCAACTGGAAGGAAGCTCATGATAAAGATCATGATGCTCTAAGCTCGTACTAAAGATCGTAAGCATACGAGAATGTGTTCCGCACTGTGTGGTGCGACAATCTTGTTATGAAGGTCGTGTTAATGGAACATGACAAACCTACGAACTACAAGGAATCGATAGTAGACCTAAGTCCGAGAAATGGCTATAAGCCATATATGATCCGAGATAAAATCCATGTACAATTACCAAGTAATGGCTTGGGAAGATCTTCTTGATTGCATCCAGGCCGTTAAAAGAATATGGAATTTTATGAGGAAATAGGCGCTAATAAGGATCGATTTGTCGCAAAACAGTTTCGACAGATTCAAAAGGTTGACCACAACGAGATTTTGTCTCAAGTGGCGAAGCCTAAGTCTATTTAGGATCGTTTAGCAATTACTATAATTTCAAATTGAGAAATTGATAGATGGATAAGGAAACCATGTTTCTTAATGATAACATTAAGAAAGAGTTGTAATTAGTACAATTAGATGGTTTGTTGATCCTAAGGATGCTAAACATGTATGCAAACTTCAGCTGTCCATTCATGGGCTGAAGCAAGCATATCGGAGCTAGAATCTTCAATTTGATAATGTGATCAAAGGATTTTGGATTCGTCCAAAATAGTTGAAGAAACTTACATTTACAAAGAAGTGAGTGGGAGCTAAGTAGCTTTTCTTGATCTTATATGTGAATGCATATTTGAGTGGGAGCTAAAAGAAATTCACTGGTCTTATATGCGGTAGGCATATTTGAGTGGGAGCTAGGTGTCATTCCAAACTTTGTATGTAATGACATATTGAGAATGATACAGATCCTCTAGTAAAGTATAAATGATTATTTAAGTGATTAAATTTTCTATGAATGAAGTTAAGAGTATTAGGCGTTAGATCTGTAATTTATATAGATCAAAAGGGCCTAATAACATTAAGTCGGAATATTTTCCTAGATTATGATTCTGAAGTGTTTTAGAATAGAACAAGCAAAGAAAAGGTTCTTACTTGTATAACTAGGTAAAATATTAAGATTATCTTGGCATTTCGGCGATAGTTATTGAAAGAAAAGGATGTCCGACATCCTCTATGAAGCCATAGATTCTATCATACTGAAAGCTCGACTTGGTGTGACCCAAGTTCTTGGTTGAAGAACGGGTTCTAGAGTGATCCCTGGATGGATCAATGTACAAACGTTAAGTGTATCCTTTAGTGTCTAAAGAGAACTGAAGATATGTTTTCTGTATGGGGTAAGAGTGAAAAGACAACTTGCCGTAAAAGGGTTACGATAATGCAAGTTATGACACTGACCCATACGATTAGAAACTCATACAGGAGAAGTCTTTTGTTTTGAAGAATGATATGGTTAGCTTGCGAAGTTGCATATGAATGCACTGTCACATAATCTACATAGTATAGGAATATATGGCTACTTCAGAAGTAGCAAGTGTGATTGGACTGAGCAGTTTTCCCGAGCATGCGTGGTTTCCCTTAATAGATCTCTTAGACTTTTAAATCCCATGCTACGCGAAGTTTCGAGTCTCACTCCATCGACAAAATATATTTTACGTTATCATAAGATACGGGATGATGCCAAACTAGGTGACATAGAAGTCTTGCAAAGTAAATACAGATCTCAATGTGGGAGATCTGTTGACTGAATTTCTCTTCCATGAGACAAGCATAAACACCAAGTTGTTATAGGTGTTATGTTTTTACCAAGCTGTAAACTAGATTAAATTGTACTCTAGTGCAAGTGGGAGACTGAAGGAGATATGCACTAGAGGCAATTAATAAAGATATTTTATTTGTCATATATCGGTTTTTCATAATACGTTTTATACCATGCTATAACTGTATTAAGCGGAAACATTAATACACGTGTGGTATGTAAACAACCAGGCCCTAGTAGCCTCTTTACTAGTCCATTGAGATCAACAGATGATCAAGGTTTCCTGATCAGGGACTTGGACGTCAATTGATAATGGAGTCATATCATTAGGTGAATGATGTGATGGACGCACACCCAATATTTATAGGACGCAGTACTCACGCCTTCGACCGTGAGATCATATTTAATTGCTATTTCTGGAAGGTATTTTGATTGCATCAAACGTCACTCCTTATATAGGGTGACAATAAAGGTGTCCCTCTCGGGTATCCGAAAAAAATATGTTGATGCGTATGATCAAGAGCGGGATTTGCCAATCCGTATAGCAGGATAGATACTCTGGGCCCACTCGGTGAGATTGCATCAATGAGCTTGCAAGCATGTGACTAGGTCACGAGGATGTAATATCACATACGAGTAAAGATAGTATTGTCGGTAATGAGATCGAGATAGGTATCACGATGCTTGAGATCGAGTCTCGGATAAGACTAAGTATCGCCAGGCAAAAGGTTTGAGACTTGACGTCTAAGGTTCAAACGACAAAGATATTCGTGGACGCACAGGGGCTATCATGGGTATCCAAGACCCCGCTGTTAGTCATTGATCGGAGAACGGGTCTCGATCATGTCTAGAGTGATCCCAAACCATAGGGTGACACACTAAAGGGGTAGGCGACGTTTATTTAGATTGCACGCAGAAGAGAAAATAGAGAGAAGAGCACCGGAAGCGTTCCGGGACATATCCGATGGAGTTCGGAGAGCGACGAAATGGTTTTCGGAGCCGGAATAAATTAGGTAATATGTATTTAATATTAATTAATGTAATTAATGATTAAATATATTTTATTTATTTTTGAATTTTTAAAGCCAGCCCACTTTAAATGGGCCAACTCCCGGAGGAGAAGGCCCATAAGGGGGGAATTTCCTCCCAAGGGGAGGCGCACCATGGAGAGTGGCCGGGTGGGCCCTAGGGCCGACACGCCCTCTTGGGTCGTGGCTGGTTGTGGGATTAGTCCCACACCGCCCGGCCACCGAGGGTGGCAGCCCTCCTCCACCTATATAAGGAGGTGCCCTATACCTTCGAAATTTACCCAGAAATTCCTCTCTCTCTCTCTCTCTCTCTCACCTTTGGACGTGACTCCGCAATTGGGGTTGCGCTTAGGTTGAGGTTTTCTCCACCATACGCACGCCGCCGTGCTGCTGGTCTTCTTCGGTTCTAGTCTTCTGCTTCCGCTGCTTTGCTGGATCGGAGCCCGGAGGTCGTCGTCTACACCGTATGTGTGTAGAGCTACGAGGTGCCTCACGTGCGGCACTGAGAGGAGTTCGTCTTCACGACCTTGAGGTCGGCTTCATCAACAACGCTTGTGTGGGAGTGTAATCCCCGTTTTTCGGTCTACAAGGGTATGTACATCGATCTCCTCCGTTACGATATATCTGCATAGTAATAGATTTTGGCTAGTTTAAGGTTATCGTTGTTAGGAATTTTTTTGTTTTCTGCCTACGATCCCATTCATTAACAAGGTTATCTTTAGTTAAAATGACACCTTTTCCAACATACCAAGCAAATATTTTCAGCTTTAGAGGTATCTTCATCTGCCATATTTTTTCATTGTTATCGACTGGAATATCGGAATGAACCAAAGCCGCTGGACCGACGCTAGTCTCCCTAAAAGGGTGTTCCACGCCGCAAGCCTAGGACCGATCAAATTTTGTCTGAACGTCACATTCGGAGGTGAAGACTGCATAACCTTGGCTATGGTATCACCCTTATGACGAACAATGTTGTATAGAGCCGGATATTGTTCTCGGAGGGTGGTATTTCTTAACCATTTGTCCTCCTAAAATCTAATCTCCGATCCATCCTTAATTTTAAATACGCCAAAGAGGAAGAAGTGTTTCTTCGCCACCATTAGGCCGTCCTAAAAGTGTGAACCACCAGGTTTCCAATATACCTGTGATAAAGCACTCGTGCCAATGTATTTACGCTTAAGGAGTGTTTGCCAAACACCGTCTTCAGTAAGAAGCTTAAAAAGCCACTTACTAAGGAGGGCCGTATTCTTGACCTGTAAGTCATGAATGCCCAAAAGCTGCAGTGTTTTGCTTTGAGAATCATTGGACTCGTATGCCTGGCTTCATGGATGTGGTTCAGCGTATTTGGGACATTCACTGCCCTGGTGACAGTGCACGTTGCATATCAGCAAAACTTAAGTTGTTACGGAAAGGTTTGAGAATCTGGAGCACTAGCATTTCTGCCATCTCTCACTTCATTGATAATTGTAATGCTGTTATTCTTCGGTTTGATGATCTTGAGGAGTTACGGCCACTGCATATAACTGAGTGGAACTTCCGCAATATTGTTAAAAGAAAATTGCAATATCTATTAGATTGTAAACAAGCGTATTGGAAGAAGAGATGTACGATGCGCGGGGCAAAATTCGGGGGTGAAAATACGAAAAAATTTCATTCCATGGCAACGATCCGGTATAGGATTAATTGTATTACCTCCTTGACCCGTGAGGATTGCTCAGTTGCGGTTGATCATGATGAGACAGCAGGCATCCTTTGGAATTCTTTTAAGGACAGGTTAGGGGTCTCTACTCCCATTGACCCTCTATTTGACTTTGCTGCCTACATCCATCCTGTTCAAGGGCTGGAATCGTTGTCTGCTCCTTTCTCCCATGATGAAATTGATAAGGTTGTGGCTGCTCTTCCTTGTGATAAAGCTCCTGGTCCAGACGGATTCTCTGGATTATTTCTCAAAGTTTGTTGGCCTATTGTAAAAAATGATTTCTATAGGCTCTGTGAGGAATTTTGGACAAATACAGTTAACCTTTAGAGCATCAATGATGCGTTTATCACTTTGATCCCGAAAGTACAATCTCCTTCAGGACCGAATGATTTTCGTCCAATATCTCTTCTCAACACTGGACTGAAATTGCTAACTAAATTGTTGGCGAATCGATTGCAGCACAAAATTCTTGGCCTTATTCATGTCAACCAATACGGCTTTCTTAAAAATCGCAATATTCAGGATTGCGTAGCTTGGGCGTATGAATATATCCATCAGTGCAAACAGTCACGTAGGGAGGTTGTGGTTCTGAAACTAGATTTTGCCAAAGCCTTCGACACCATTGAACACGATGCCATTCTTGAGATTCTTCGATGTTGGGGCTTTGATGACAGATGGAGGGCCTAGGTGAAAGCGATCTTCTCTACTGGAACCTCGTCGGTCCTCCTTAATGGTGTGCCAGGGAAAAAATTTGCATGTCGCCGTGGTGTTCGACAGGGAGACCCCTTCTCTCCCATCCTATTTGTTGCAGGAGCAGACCTTCTTCAATCCATGGTGAATCATTTGGCGCTAGATAGAGCCCTCCAAGAACCCTTGCCCATTCCTGGTGCTGATTTTCCCATTGTCCAGTATGCCGATGATACATTGCTGATTCTGCAAGCATGCCCCACTCAGCTCTTAGCGCTCAAGCATCTTCTGCAAGTTTTCTCTGCTGCCACAGGTCTGCGAGTTAATTACTCAAAGTCCTGCCGCATGCCGGTGAATGTTGAACCTGATAGGATGGTGCACTTGGCAGCCACCTTTGGCTGTGCGGTTGGCACTCTCCCCTTCACCTACTTAGGCCTGCCCTTGGTTCCTCTCGGCCGACTGTACAAGACCTCTCGCCCATTGTAGATCCTGTGGAACGTCGTCTGAATGCAAGCGTCCGCTTTTTGGACTATGGGAGTCGATTAACCTTCATCAACTTGGTGCTATCTTCCCTCCCAATGCATTTTCTCGTTCGCTCAAAGTTCACAAATCCATTCTGAAGTTATTTGATCGTGTTCGCCGCCACTGTTTATGGGCCAAAGAGGCTGACTCCACCACGGTCCATTCTCTTGCTGCTTGGCCTTTGGTTTGCCGGCCAAAGAATCGTGGGGGTCTTGGGATTATGAACTTGGAAATACAAAATATCGCTCTGCTCCTGAAGCAATTGCGTACATTTTTTTGTAAAGCGGATGTTCCTTGGGTTAAGCTAGTCTGGTCTCTTTATGATCCCTCTTGCCCGCCTCATGCTCAATCGGTTAGAGGATCGTTCTGGTGGAGAGACATTTTCAAGCTTGTTAACATCTAAGGGGCATCACCTCTTCCCAAATTTCAAATGGCCAAACTACTCTCTTCTGGAAGGATGCCTGGAACGGTTCTGAGTTGATGTGTGATCAGTTCCCATGTTTGTATTCATTTGTTATTGATGAAGATACCTCTGTAAACCATATGGGTAACCTGACTAATCTCACGACGGCCTTTGCTTTACCCTTTTCTGTCCAAGCCTTTGCTGAATTCCAGACGGTCTCGGGCATTCTTAATCGCACTGATCTGGATGGGGTGGAGATGGATGGTCGGGTCTTCCCCTGGGGCTCCTCTCAGTTTACTTCGGCAAAGTTCTATAAGTTCATATTTGCGAGGCTCCCTTCGGATCCTGCGCTAAATGCGATCTGGAAATCCAGATGTCTGCCGAAGCTGAGAGTGTTTGCCTGGTTGCTGCAGATGGACCGTTTGAACACCAAGGACCTTATGGTTCGAAAACACTGGCACCTGGAGGATGGATCCTCTTGTGTCCTCTACTCTCGTGTTGAACTAGAAACCAGGGATCATCTATTCTTTTCTTGCCCGTTTGCGACCGCTTGCTGGAATACCATCTCTATTATTTGGGACTGCACACAGCCCATCTCCCAGCGTTTTGCTATGGCTAAGCTCAGCTTCAGAGGTCCTTGCTTTATGGAGGTTGCGGTTTGTGCTCTATGGAATATTTGGAAGCTGAGAAACGATCTTATCTTTAAGGGACAACAGCCCTCGATTGGGCGCTGGAGGGTTTTATTTCAGAGTGACCTTCTCCTACACCAACATAGAGTCCGCAATGTGCTGGTCCAACCCTTGCTAGCTTGGGTTTTACAGACTTTCACCTGATGGCTTCCTTTTTGCTTAGCTTTGGTTGGCACTTTGTATCCTAGTTTGGTCTAGATGTGGTTGAGACTAGTGTGGCTTAGACATCCTTTCGATTTCCTGCCCCCCCTGAGTTTTTGACAGAGACTTGTACGCATCATGTTTTGAAAAACCTCTGGTTTTTCATCCACCATTTTAATATAAAATCTACACCGTAGGGATTTTTCCCTACGGTATCTCTGTAAAAAAAAGTCATGAATACCCAATCATGCCTGATCTTTGGGTCGGCATACCACGTTCCATTTAGCCAGTCGATATATCTTTTTCTCACTATCTCCTTGCCAAAAGGATCTTGATCGTAAGTAATCCAATTTTTGTAAGACCCCCTTGGGAAGTTGAAAGAATGATATCATATACAGTACCATATTACTTAGTACTGAATTTATGATAACCAACCTTCCGCCTAGAGATAGCAATCTTCCTTTCCAACTACTGAGCCTTGCTTGCAGACGTTCTTCGACATGTTTCCATTCCGCATTAGTCAATTTTCTATAGTGTATTGGAATACCCAAATACCTAATTGGAAATTGACCTTGCTCACATCCGAATAATTCGGTGTATTGAGCGGCTGCGTCCTGGGCCTCGCCGAAACAAAACAATTCACTTTTATGGAAATTAATCTCTAATCCAGATAACTGCTCAAACGCCGATAAAATTAATTTCAGGTTAGTGGCTTTATCAAGGTCGTGTTTCATAAATAGAATTGTATCATCCGTGTATGGAAATTGGCTCTTTTGTACTTCTGTGGATGATTATTAATAGATCGGCGGATTTTTTCGCAAAAAAAACTGGTTGGAAAAGAAACTCATGCATGTACCTATAACATGTGGGCATTTGGTATCTTTTTTTTTCGATTGCGAGTGCACATATAAGGATTGTCCAAACAAAAACCTTCTGTTCACTTTTGGCAATATCTGAACTTTAGGCAAAGCCTTTTCAAACGTCGATCAGCTGAGGTTAACGTCGTTCAAGTTTGACAGGACGACGAGCTAGGAAAATCCACGTAGCTAGTAGGTGCCTAGGGTTTAGCCAGGACTAGCTACCCAGAGGGATTAATTCGGAATCGACGCGCCGGCCGGCCACTGCAACACGGAAGCCGATAAAAACGCATATACTAGTGGTACTATTGTAATATGCATAGTACTCCGCTAACTGCATGCAACGCAACGATGGATGGTGGAAATGTGACGTGTTGTCTGAAGGAATTGAATCCAAGTAACTGACGAAAAACCAGTAGCGCAGGGGCAGGAAGCGTCTAGTCCAAGTCAGTGCCTGGCCAGGCAAGGGGCGTCACAAACTGGCTGGAGCTGTGGGTGAGAAGGAACAAGGAAGGAAGAGCTGAGGGAGGAGAGGACGCATGAAGCTAGCCACGGCTGCTGAACCTGAAGAATGCCTTGTCCTATCCATCACCTCCATCCATGATCCACTCCATATTTTTTGGATGCGTCTTCCGTCGTACGATGGACGTCGATGCAACATGAAGATGTATACATGTGTTTGGGGGCTTTTGTATCTTTCTTCTAGATGTGCATTACTTGTTGAGTTGCATGCCAAGCTAGATCCTTTTGCTGCCTACTCATTGGTGCATCATAGTGTCGTTGATCCGTTATGCATTGCATGAATGTTGCATGCATGGCATACATGCCTCTTGGAGAGAGAAAAAAAAAGAATTAGTTGTATTTTCATGTTTGCATGCACTACATATGTTAGATATGATATGTAGGTTGTCCACTTCTAATTAGAACTCCTACTTGTGGATGGATAAATAATGACTCTCAATTAACTATTTGCCTACATCAGTTAAGCTGTTAGTTGAGCTAGAGCACGTGTACCTCCCTCTGCTCTAATCACCAGATCAAACCACCAACTCTAAAGGAACTAATCTAGAGTCCCTAGTCCATACGTACACAACATATATGAACTTCAAAAAAAAAAACATATATGAACTTAGGGGGTCTTTTTAACTAGATCGGGTGTATGTAAAACAGCCTCGTACATATAAATAATCTAATGCGATTAAGTTAAGTGCTTCTAATCCAGAGCGATCGACGCTTCAAAACATGCATGGCATGCAAGGTACGTGGAAGCAGTATATATCGCACACCCGTATACATGAAAACGCAATGAATATAACCTTAAGAGGGTGACATGTTAATTGATCATCTCATATACACAAAGGCCAAAGCATGTACCTTGGTGTAGCATATTTCGCATAAATTTGTACACATGGATTCAGAGTTTCAGACAGTACTCAAAGACAGCCACACATGCATATTAGTTGCACCCCAGGTACGTACAAATAAAATCTCAAAAAAGAAAAGGTACGTACAAATAATGATCGAATTGTCCCGATTGTGCACTCATGTACGTATATGAAAATATCTTGTGTATGTGATGTACCAAAGACACAGTAAACTCAAAAGTTATTGTCACTTTGGGTACCTACCCGGTGGCAAAATATATGGAAGATACGCACGCATATATGGTATCCTACGTACAGTTAATTTCTCGACATGCATGCTTTTTTCCTTCTCGTGTCAGTCCGGCCGTGTGTACCTAGCTAGCTCAGTAACTCCAACAGTAGTACATATGATATAATATTGATTTTGTGTGTGCTAGCCTATCTTGTGTGTGTGTGTATGTGCATCTGATGATCGATTTGATAGATCAGTCGAGGAGTTGACCGAGATGCCATGCTCAGATTACTACTGCTACTGCTAGCTACCAAAAGTATTTATTGTTAGGCTCAGCATGCTGCAGGAGTATCATCTTATCAGAGACTACTCCATGCAGGATCTGCTTCTCTCTCTAGCTTCTGTCTGTCTCTTTTGATCTCTCCGTGGCTTCCCTGCGTGTCTCTGCCTCTCGGGAATACGATCCATGTACAGTACTTCGTAGCATGCAGCATGCACGCACCGGCCCGGCCCGGCCGGCCTAGCTACATGCTTCCACGGATCGGCCGGCGGTGCCAGCGGCTGGTCGATCACCCAGTGTAAGAAACCTTTTTTTTTTCTCGTGTTCGTTCTTCTCTCTAGCTTCCTTCCTTCCTTGGCTCGACAAAGTTGACAAAGTTATTGCCATGTTAGAAAGTGTTCACTCCTGTCAGAACGGAAAAAGGCTACCACAGGAGGATACCACCCCTCCTCCTTGGTTTCGCTCTCCTCCGGTATTTTCTCTCTCTAGAATTCTAGCTTAGCTTCATCTTCTTCCTCGCTAGCTACATGCATGTTTCACAATGAAACGCGACGACCTTAGCTCCGGCCGGCCAGCCGTCCTTGGAGGCCGGAGACGTCTCGTCTCATCACTAGCGTACGGTTGAATATGTCTATGTAAACAGCTACTAGCTAGCTAGGGATTCTGTTAAGCAGCGAGAGGGATGAGGACGTAATTAAGGATGGACAGAGACTTCTCGAAACGAAATAGACTAATTGGACTGCAAATCTGCACTTCAAAATTCTAGAACCATAACAGCTTTCAGAGGGTACTTGCAGCCGCAAGATTTCAGAAGTAATTGAAGTACTCTGCTCTAGTACTGCATGTTTGTGTGTGTGTGTATGTATGTGTGTAGATTCAAGATCGAAGCATGTGTGTAGATTCAAGAAGCATGCAGGGGCAATACGGCCACGTTTAGGTTTAACCAATGCTTGTGTTCCTATCAACTGAAAAAAAATATGTGGCTACTTTCCGGTGATATGGCAAAATGCCAAGAAACATAAATTAGAATGAGCGAAGCTGCACTGGCATGCCGAAAATTTGGGATGTGGGTTTTGTCCACCAACGAATCATACGGTTCATCTCTCTATGACTCTAACGGTCAATCTGATTTTAAGAATTGTGCACTAGATCGACTATCAATGCCCTTTTTTTCATTTTAAGAATTATGCATAACTCAGAGGGAATCCATTTTTGCTCATAGGTGTAATTAAATGCACCGATTCAAAATGTCACAAAGTTATGAAAAAAATTGAATGTAATTCCGGACATTCTATATTGGCACACGAAGTTTCATGAAAAAAGACATTTTTTGTGTTCTGTATAAAAAAGAAACATTTTGGTGGTCCAAAATGACTTATCACGAGACTCTTTTTGTCTTTATACACATGTCACAAAAAATATCTTTTTTCCGCAAAACTTTGTGTGCGAACATAAAATATCCTGATGTATACTCTTAATTTTTTTTGGACTTTTAAACATTTTGAAATGCATTTTCAGCATCTAAACCTACGAGTCAAAATATCATGTCTGTTCCCTACCTGAGCGTTTGCGTTGTACATGGCGTTTCGTTCAAACAAAGAAGTACCTATAATTTGTCATACAGCCTTTAACATGTCGTTTTGAACCAAAATTTAAATACGAATATTCTGGTGAATAATACAAAATAAGATTACTGTAAATAACTAAACCAGGGAAAACTTATTGACAGGATTTCGCTGGATCAAATGTTTATACACATCAGTAGTCAAAGTTTGCTATGTTTGAATAAAAGTGAGGTGGCTCTAGCACTATTGTGTGCTCCAATTACTAACTGAGAGAAGTGAATTTAGATGAGGATACTGACTCTGCATGCATGCTACTAGCTACTAACTGAAAGGATGAAATGTTAATACCCTTGCAAAAGGCAACCAACTTTATATCTTCCTATCACTCTTTTATCTGATCTGATCAATGGCTAGCTAGCTGGCTGGCTGGCCTGCCTGCATGAAGTAACTACACAAACATGTATATACGGAGTACTACTCCTTGCTAGACTTTTACTGGTGCAATAACTTGACAGAAACAAAACACAGAGGGCATCCTTCTGTCTCACTGCTCGGCAGTGATTGATTGCCATGCATGCATATCAGCATATACAATTCTTTCTTGAAGAACTCAGGGTCTCAGGCGGTACACACTGATCAGTACTAGCTGGAGTAGTATTCACTCACTGACCACACAGCTGCTGATCATCTCCAATTCAAAACAGATTCTTCCCCAGCTAGCCCCACTTTTATGGCCCTCTGGGTGCATCAGCTAGCCACCTAGCTGTGCATTTGCATGCATATTGAAGTCATCTGCATGTGAAATAAACATCTTGTCTCTCCCTGTTCCTCTACTCTTCCTTTTTTCAAACTTTGCTGTTCCACTATTTCTCCCTCTTCCATCCATTAATTACATTCATTGTGTCTGTGTGCAATGGTTAAGTGGCACTATACATACTTATATATATATACATATATGCATGTGCTGTACCCAAGGATTTGTGCATGCGATCAGTGCCTAGCTTTGCTTTGCGTTTGCATACGCTTGTAGCCGGCCAGTAGCTGCAGGCCTATCACAACCTACAGATGCTCCATCGCTCTGCTTGCAATCGATGTTGCAATTAGTAACCTGTATACAGCTACTAGTATACAGTACATGTATAGCAGTCAAGGTATCTAGCTTTGCCCTTCATTAACTTTGATTTGCTCTTTTCACGAGAGGTCTCTAGCTACTCCCTGCCGTGGGACTGAGATCTTACCAAAGTCTTTATAACGGCAGGGATAACAGTAGATCTAGATACTCATTGATATTTCATCTATAGGAAGTACAATAGTCAACATATAATAGTAGATCTAGATGCTCATTTTATTAATATTCGACTCACCTTACACTCTAACAAACTATTTTGTAGCACGCATTGCAGCTGACTTTTAATCTAAAACCCATTTATTTTCTCTCTCGTTAACAACAGTAACCATATGTTATTTAAGCTTTTATAGACCGCTTATATCATGCTGTTATACTTGGTTTATGAAAAATCAGGCGGAAATGCAAGTTTGGTGGCCTAGTTGAGGCGGAGATGCAAGTTTGATGGACCCAAGTTGAGGCGAAAATGCAAATTTGGTGGCCCAGTTGAGGTGGAAATGCAAATTTGGTGACCAAATTGAGGCGGAAATGCGAGCGTGATTGTTCCATTAAGACATGATCTCGAGGAAGATTATCACTCACCCGGTGAGAGAGGTGATAACCTGTGGGCCTATGCAGAGCAAAAGAGAGGCAATCATCGAGAAATAGAGGCGCTCGGGGATATCGGATGCCAAGCAATAAGCTCTTTGAACAAGCCAATACTACTGCAAGGGTACAAGAACGTCGCAGGGAAGGACCGATAGAAGTATGAGCAACCAATAGTGGAGCAAAGATGACACAATATAAGCAACAGTGGTGAACAAACGAGAATAGAAGCTAAGTTTGAAATCGACAATTGTAACACAAGAATAGGGAAGGACCAGAACGATGATGGCCGAGCACCCAGGGTGCAGACCTAGTCATTCATCTACACTCACTAGTTTCGTACACAGAAAAATCGAGGAACCTATGGAAGAGGACCACCACTGCCACGATGACTCCCGTCGGCCGAATCCTGCCTGGTTGCTTCTTCGAATCGTTTCTTTCATAAAATCTCTGACACTCATATGTCCAATATTTAGTAAAGGTCATGCAGGTTTTTCATCAATTCAAATAATTAGCTTTTCATCAAGATATATTCCATCAAGTGGTTTTTCGTCAAATTTCAGCCCTTTCTTTAACCGGATGTGGCGTTCGATGTATGCAAGTCATATTGCGGTGGTAGCAAACAATTGATTCTCGTTCACTGTTGAACTTCGCGAGGGGCACTTAAATTCAGTGGTAATTAACAAACAATTCATTTTCATACACTTATAACAGCTTGGGTTCTCTTTTAGTATCTAATAATGTTTATTTTATCTTGTTCGACACATTGGACCATGCAGTGCTAGAGGAGAGATCAGGGAGTTAATCGGAGAAAATATGCATTTTATTGCTCATGGGTGCTTATACCACATTCAAGTGATGAAACGCGAACCAGGACCCGTTTACACGGCGAAGTATGGGAGCATTTTGTTGCCGACAACCATCTCACCGGTCGAGGACAAATGGTAGATTCTTTGAAGTTACCAGAACCCATGATGATTGGTATCTTTATGAACAATGTGGACGAGGGTGAAGAGGACGATGGTGACGAGGACGAGGATGTGGTCGGGTGCCGAGGACGAGGATGTGGCCGAGGATGATGACCTATTTCATTCCACCATCTTCGCTCAAAGAGTTGATATCGAGAACTCAAATCTGAGCAACCAACGTGTGATGGTATTTTTCTAAAACTAATTATATCGTTTTCCCTATTATGTGATTATCATGTGTGGCGGTGTGACATTCTTGTTTTGTCTTTTCATCCCAGAAACCATCTCAGAGGCTAGCCGAAATAATCAGTGGCATCCTGAGTGTAGGCATAGCTAGCCTTTGATTTAGATCATAAGGGGACGCCAGCCGTGTTTCATACAACACGACAATTAACGGTCACATCGTCTTCAACATGCAGGAGTGGAAGCAGTTCTTTCCGAGCAACGTTTGCAGGTTGGACAAGTAGTTCTGATAAGACTATGAAACACCAACCGCTGCAACATTGATGTGAAGATTGTGGTGGAGATCATCTAGTGGTAGTCCTAACTACTTAGTATTATGGTAATTTGTCGAGAAGTTAGTGTTATGGTACTTTGGCGAAGAGTTCTAGTTATGGTATTTTGTCGAGAAGTTCTAGTAAAAATGAGCCAAAATGCTCATTCCGCTACCGTGAAATTTTCAGCTTGGAATCCATCTTACTGGCGTTTCGGCCTATTGACACTCAAATAACCATGGACAGTTGGGTTGGTCATGCTTAGACTATGCTAGTTTTGGTTTGAAAACTACTTTTGATAAAATGGAGTACTTTTGAATCGTCCCACGGGTGTGTTACGGTTAAATACGGTGAAAATGAGGAGATGAGATTGTGAGGAATTATGGTCAAGAAATGAGTATTGCCTTGGTACCACTAGTAGATGCTTTGCAAACTCTTTTTGGAAAGGGTTTCAAACTACCTTATACTATCAACAAGAGAAACTTATCTTTGCGCAAAAAGAAACATATCTACCGTAACCCCTTTTAGGTGAACGAGTGGAATCCCGGAAAAACACGTGGGGAACACAACATAAGTGGACATACAAGGTAAACTTGTTTACATCAATCACCCAACAAAAATCCTGAAACAAGAAAGCCTCCGGATCTCAAGAACCAAACCAATCTCACCCTTGATTAAACCAATTTCTCTTATCGGCTGGCCTCTGATCCAATAGAATCTTGAAAGAAAGATTATATTATCCCTACTAGAATCTCTCAAGAAAGAGTAGGCAGTACAAGAGGTAGTTCATCTCCAAAGGAGGTAGCCCATCATGGGGAAAGGGAGCATAGCTCAACTCAAGTCTAATCTCAGCCTAACCCTAGATCTGAGCAAGAGGAGGGTATATATAGTACTAGGGGCGAATGGGTAAAGTAGGCGTGATACAAGGCCCAAAGGGCTGAAACTGCCTCGGTAGAGGGGTCGCCGGTGAATGGGATCGTGTACAGAAAACAAAAAAATTCCTAACAACGATAACCTTATATACTAGCCAGAAACTATTACTATGCAGATGTACCGTAACGGAGGAGATCGATATACATACCCTTGTAGAGCGAACAGCTAGAATACGCTCCCGCACAAGCGTTGCTGATGAAACCGACGTAGCCGACCTCAAGGTCGTGAAGACGAACTCCTCCAAGTGCCTCAAGTGTGGCACCTCGTAGCTCTACACACGTACGGTGTAGACGACGACCTCCGGGCTCCGATCCAGCCGAGCAGCGGAAGCAGAAAACTTAGACCGAAGAAGACCAGCGGCACGGCGGAGTGCGTATGGTGGAGAAAACCTCAACCTAAGTGCAATCCCAATTGCGGAGTCATGTTCGAAGGTGAGAGAGAGAGGAATTTCTGTGAATTTCCAAGGCATGGGGGCACCACTATACAAAGGAGGAGGGGTGTCACCCTTGGTGGCTTAGCCATGTGGGACTAAACCCACATGATGTGCCGCACCAAGGGGTGCGCCGGCCCCTGGTGGGCCCATTCGGCCCACCTAGGCCGGCCAGCCTCACTCTCCCCTTTGTGGTGCGACACCCCCCTCATGGGCCTATCTTCTGGGAGATGGCCCATTTACAGTTGGGGCTGCCAATAAATTCGAAAAAAATTAAAAATATATATTTAATCATTAATTACTTTAATTAATATTAAATACATATTATTTAATTTATTGGAGCTCCGAAACTATTTCGTCGTCCTCCGAACTCCATCGGATATATCCTGGAACGCTTCTGGTGTTCTTCTCTCTATTTTCTCTTTTGCGTCCAATCTAAATAAACGTCGCCTACCCTTAAGTGTGCCACCCTATGGTTCGGGATCACTCCAGACATGATCGAGACCCGTTCTCTGATCAGTGACTATCAGGGAGACCTGGATGCCTATGAAAGCCCCTGTGCGTCCACGAATATCTTTGTCGTTTGAACCTTTAGACATCAAGTCTCAAACCTTTTGCCTGACGATGCTTAGCTTGTCCGAGACTCGATATCCCGCATCATGATACCGAGCTTGATCTCGTTACCTGACAATACTATCTTTACTCGTCTGTGATATTACATCCCGTGACGTAGTCACATGCTTGCAAGCTCATTGATGTAATCTCACTGAGTGGGCCCAGAGTATGTATCCTGCTATATGGATTGGCAAATCCCGCTCTTGATCATACGCCTCAACATATTTCTTTCGGATACCCGAGAGGGACATCTTTATTGACATCCTATATAAGGAGTGACATTTGATGCAATCAAAGTACCTCCGAGAAAAAGCAATTAAATATGATCTCATGGTCGAAGGCGTGAGTACTACGTCCTATAGAAATTGGATGTGCGTTCATCACATCATTCACCTAATGGCATGACTCCATTATCAATTGACGTCCAAGTCCATGATCAGGAAACCTTGATCATCTGTTGATCTCAATGGACTAGTAAAGAGGCTAGTAGGGACCTGTTTGTTTACATATCACACGTGTATTAATGTTTCCGCTTAATACAGTTATAGCATGGTACAAAACGTATTATGAACAATCGAGATATGACAAATAAAATATCTTTATTAATTGCCTCTAGGGCATATCTCTTTCAGTTTCCCACTTGCACTAGAGTAAAAATTAATCTAGTTTACAACTTGGTAAAAGCCTAACACCTATAGCAGCTTGGTGTTTATCATGCTTGTCTCGTGGAAGAGGTTTCGTCAGTGGATCTGCAACATTCAGATCCGTGTGTATTTTGCAAATCTTTACATTGCCTTCCTTACATACTGTCTTATCACATGGAAGCGTCAGAGAATGTGTTTGGCAGTTGAGTGAGACCTTGATTCCTTCGCATTAGAATTTGCGCTTGTGTTGCCGCAGTAGATATTCACAGGGTCTTGCGCGCTTGGAACACTCCGAGCTTGATGACGAACTTTCTCAACCAGACAGCTTCATTCGCAGCTTCCGAAGCAGTAATGTACGTACTCTGATTCCATTGTAGATTGGGCTACTATGGTTGCTTCCCACTTCTCCAGCTCACAGCGCCTCCGTTCACCTTAAACACATATCCTGTTTGAGATTTCGACTCATCTGGATATGTGCAGAAACTTGCATCAACGTAACCTGTTACGCCATTTCTCTTCACATCCTTCATAAACAAGAAACATTTCCTTGGTTTGCTTAAGATATTTCAGAATGTTCTTAACAGCTATCCAATGATCCTTGCTAGGATTACTTTGGAATCAACTCGTCAAACTAAGAGCCAACACTACATCGGGTCGAGTACTTAACATGGCATACATGATCGATCCTAAGGCTGAAGCATAGGGATTAGCAGCCACTGCGGTTTCTCCTGAGCCGTCACTGGACACTGACCATGCTCAATGTTTTATTCTTGATAACCGGTAGAGACCCTTTGGACGATCGTGCACGTCAAGCCCGGCCGCAAAGAGCATCTCCCCCATGCATGGACACACCGGTTAAAGCTCATAGAGCCATTGTAGGGAGAAAGAGGAGGGGGACAACCATGGACGGCAGTGGGAAGGGGTTCCCGAACAGAAGGGAACCGAACGTCCAAAATGACTGCTACCTGTTGGCCATTTATGCATGGCAGAGAAAAACATTTTTATGCAATAGTAGAAGAAGAAGAACTACGTTTTTTCTGGTAATCAAAGAAAACAGTGTGGAGAAAAACGGAGCAGCCGATCGAGCAGGGGTAACAAAAGGTGACAAAAGCATTGCAGTTGCAGGCCACAGTGGTAGCTACAGTTGCTAGCTAGTCGTCGTCATCCATGTGCAGCACTAACATATGTAGGTGTGTTCATGGTTCACTTATATGGCCATGCATGTACGTCGACAGACAGGCACCGGCATCGCATGCATGCGTCGAGATCGTGAATGGATGGATCGATGCTGTGCATGCAGGTGTGTTGTAGTGGTAGGATCCTCTTCCTCTGGAGGTCGATCGGTGACATGACCACTCCCTCATCATATCTTAAATCATCTCTCTCTCTCATTCCTCCCCTACTGCATCTGCATTCTCCTCTCCCTCACGCCACCTTCTGCCCCCCTCTCGATCTGCTGCCATGGATGCATGGATGTAGCTAGGCAGCAGAAGCTAGAGGTAGAGGAGGGACTGGTCTCTGGCCATGGCATGCACGCCGATGCATGAGTGAGCTACATCACCAGTTCAATGCCCTCAACATGTCGCAACAGTGCGCATGCATGGCTGCACCTCTCTGGCCTCTGCATGGACCTGCAACTGCAATGGAGAAGAGAAGAGAAGCGAAGGAGAAGCTGGACCACGGACGGACGTCTGCACGCGAGGAGCGAGGAAGAAGGAGATCGCGATACTTTGTCTTCGGCTGTCGTCCCCACTCATAAACATTCCGAGTGCTGTCGCCTCGCCACCCGCCACAGTAGAACCGCATTTACAATTCGGCTCCGGCCTCTCCTGCCACCACCCCGCCATTGACTTGCTCTGCTGCTGCAGCTGGAGCTGGATGTGTGCGGCGTGGAGGAACAGTGGCGAAGCTGTAGCTACGCGTTTAACAATTGGCTTCTTCTGTTCGCGCGCGTACACATTGATCTTCGTAGGTGTGCCCAGCCGCTGAGTTGAATATTAGTAATTACTTCTTGTTTATTAACCAATGGTAATCTTCGTAGGTGTGCTCTGCAGTGTGAGATGATAATGGACTGATGAACAGACATGTGTTAAGAGCCGAGTGAGTGCAGGTCCAGGCTTTCGGAGTGCTGTTGTGGTGTGGATAAGTGGACTGGTCTCTTGATCTTGCGGGTGCTGCTGAAACAGCATTGCAGTTAGTGCTGGTTCGGTTTACCCCCATCCATTTCGTTGAGCCGGCCGCTTGATTAGTTAAATGTTAACCGATAATCCATCTCCATGTCATTCGCTGGGTTCTACAACTCTGAAACACTGCAGCAAGCTTGACGGTACCTCACAACCTGGGCTTCTTGGAACAAAGAAATTTTGGGTATGAATTTCTGGTTGTGTTTCTAGAGAAAAAACACCTGATCGGGGCCGTAAGATTGCACTACCGAAGAATTTCTTCTTCACACTTGAAATAACACATAATCTCAAAGTCACAGCATTTTTTTCGCCCAATATCAGAAGTCTACTTCTTGGCATTCACATGGGTTAGGGGTTTTATCTCGTAAGATTCAAAACACGCGCATGACATTATTTTTTTTAGGAGATATGCGTGTACGGAGTACCTTGTATTTTTTGGAGGAATGAATGAAGTTCTACAGTCCCTTGCATAATTGCACTCTGCCATCATTCCTTCAGAATAGTTAAAGGTGCAATAATTTGCTTTCAATGGACCATATACAGAGTTTAACCCTCATTGATATTACAGAGCTTTTATGTAATGCCGGTGGTGGTACGTGTTTTTTTTTCTTGAAACTAGGTGGTGGGACGTGTATTGCTTGAAGAGGATGTATGGGGCGAGTGGTACTCATGTACACACTCCGTATCTAAATAAGTTTATTTCTTGTTTGTCCTAAGTAAAAAAAATTGACCAACTTTATACAAAAGTGTAGCAATATTTATTTATGACATTAAATTAAGTATATTATGAAACGACATTTCAATACATATCAAGTAATATTAATTTGATGTTGTAAATATTGCTATTTTTTATGAAGTTGGTAAAAATTAAACAAGTTTGCCTTTGGATAAATTTAGAAGTACACTTATTTAGTTAAGGTGGGTAAAAGTTCGAATAAACACGCTATATTGTGGAACAAGTTTGACTTATAGGATAAAAATAGAAGCCCATTAGGACGGCCCATATAAATCTACTTTCAGTTGGAACTTATTGGCTTTTGCTTTGGTCATTTGAGAACCAGGGCTGTTAAGATGCAGTACATGAACAAAGCTGGAGCCGGCCCGTGTATCAAAGATCAAGGCCATCATGCCCAGGCACGTTCCGGCCCCCAAACGACTTCTTGGCGAGCTTGTCCTGTAAACCCGTGTAAAAAAATTGAGCTTTTTACTTTTTTTTGCGAAAGGGTCAACCAATTCATTGATCATCAACAAAGGTATAAAGA
Source organism: Poa pratensis (assembly GCA_947311845.1). Lineage (NCBI taxonomy): Eukaryota > Viridiplantae > Streptophyta > Magnoliopsida > Poales > Poaceae > Poa > Poa pratensis. The sequence continues at coordinate 23,156,877 of CAMZMU010000100.1, forward strand.
ATTTCACAAGTAATAAAAATTATAAATAGGTCTTCGAACCACCTAGCAACGACTACAAACACTGAAGCGAGCCGAAGGCGCGCCGCTGTCCTCACCCCTCCCTCACCGAAGTCAGGTAAAGCTTGTCGTAGTAGAGCTTGTTGTAGTAGACATACGGGAAGTCATCGTGCTAAGGCCCCGAGGGACCAGCGCACCAGAGCAGTAACCATCGCCAATGATGACAACCGTAGATCGGAAGAGCCAAATAAACCTTCAACCACACACAGACGAACACGAAAACGGACTGGATCCCAGGAAATCCGCCGGACACACGTCTCCACGCGCTCTCCGCTAGCGCTAGGCGCACCACCGGAGCGAGGATAGGACGGGGAGGAACTTATTCTGACTTCGAGATGTAGCTGCCGCCTCACCATCTCGAAAAAGACACTGAAAAAACCTAAACAAAGTACGAAAACCCTCCCGCCGACGAGAGGCCGTGATCAGCCACGTCTCCAAGGCCCTAAGGCTACCAGAGACGGAGTAGACCGTCGGCGTCGCCGGCAAGGGGGACGGAACCCTAGATGGGTTTCAGGAACGCCTCACGATCGCCTCCTCTCCTGTCTTCACGTACGTACTGGTTCGTAATCGATCTTTTTTACTTATCAATTGTTGCATTCGATTTTATGGGATTCATTAATTTAGTTGTGCAGTAGTCCCTCCGTGCCTAAATATGTGTACATTTAGTTTTGTACTAAATAAAACTACTGTAATTTTGACAAAATTTATAGACTTTAATTACAAAACTACATCCCCAAATAGATCTAGTGATCTTGATTTGGTGTTATAAACATTGCTAATTTGGTCAAACTTAACAATATTTGACTTTAAACAAATTAAAAAATACACTTATTTTGGAAGGGGGAATACAGTACATAGCTGCTAGTAGACATGCGAAACGGGACCCATTTGTGCCATTTCATTTTTGTACTAGTCATGCATAAAATGGGAAAAAGTGGGACAAATAGGTCCTGTTTTCGCATCCTTAGCTGCTAGCATGGGTGTACGAGTTAGCTTCTGGAAGCCCCAAGCTAGTAAGTGCATTGAAGAATTAATAGAGTGACATTATGGAATGTCAAGGAAGCAGCAAGTGCTACTCCAGCTGGAGTAGCTAGGGCCCCTAGAGTGACATTATGGAGTGTCGGTTCGTGTTCGTCGCTGTCGGCGGGGCGTGAGAATTGTAGGCGACTAGGCGTTTGCAGATCGATCGATCAAGTTTCATACGTTTCGTATCCGATCGATAGACTAGCAAACCAGCCCACGCGAGAGCCCAGCAGTGCAGCGTGCCATGCGGCCGGGCATAACAGCAGCGCAGCGCACGCCGTGTGGCCCAACGTCCAGATAAAGACCAATTTTTTCCAGATGCTATACAAATATATATAGGCATATACAGAAAATTTGGGGCCCCCCAAATTCGTGAGCCCTGTGCCACTGGCACAGTTGGCACCACTGTGAGCCCGGGCCGCCTAGGGGTAGAGCGTCCCCAGCTAGCTCGGGCAAGGAGTTCTACTCGAATCGAACTAGCTAGGTAAGAAATGTTTTACGCCAGGACACTCCTGATAAGCTCAGCTTTGAGAGGAAAGTGTAGTTTGGGATGTTCTTAGTTTTTTGAAATTTTGGATATTTTCATGAAGACGGAAGAAAACTTCGCGTAAACCACGACCCCTGCTCAAAATCTATTTGTTTAGCACCGCCTTAATTAGGTTTATGTACAGCCACGTATACGGTATACACTACGGGAAAGACACAAGACGCCGACGGCCAGGACATACGCCGACGGCCAAATATCGGGGCCGTCGGCGTAGACCCGACCAGGATAGACTTGGGCTTTCCTTTTTTATTTTAGCTACGCCAACGGCAATGCCGTCGGCCTATATTTTCTGTTTTTTTTTAGATACGCCGACGGCAATGCCGTCGGCCTATATATATATATTTTTTTTTGAGATACGCCGGCGGCATGCCGTCGGCCTAGCTCTGTTTTTTTTTACTTACTCACCGTTTTGAGCATAACTTTTGCATTGAAAGTCGGATTTCGATATTCTTTAGCTCGTTTCGAAGAGGATAAGTAGATCTGCATCATCATACACATTGCTCAAACTATATTCTTCAAAAAAAAATCATGAGCAAGGACAAAAAATTCCATGTTCAAATGGGTTTAGCCGAAGAGGGGCTCCGGAGCGTCGGAATCCAACCAAAAGTTAGGTGGTGCCATACCAAGTGGGTACAAGTATGTTTTGGATTGTAAATGTCCAAGATTCCACTCCGGGATGTTAGAGGCTTCACCGTCATCAGTTTCTCTCTAGTGAGTTTCTGGACTTACACCTGGAAACTCCCACTTCGGTCGAATTGGAGGGAATCTTGTGAAGAGTTGGGGTATAACTTTGTTTTGGGACTTCCTAGGGTCCACCCTAACACAACCAAGCAAAGAGTTGCACTTTTATGTCCCATTTTGACGCCGGTACCGGCTGTAGTCGTATAAGCCTGGTTTTTCTCTAGCGGGGCTAGGTTTTAACCGGAGAGGGGTTCTAGAGCGTCAGGATCCCAGCACAAGCTAGGGGGTGCCATACCATGTGTGTACAAGTTTGTTACGGGTTTTGGATGGCCAAGATTGTACTCCGGGGTGTGACCTACTTCACCGGCATACACCTCTCTCTAGTAAGTTTCATGACTTATAGCCTGAAAGTCCCAGATCGGACAAACATGAGGAAATCTTGTCAAGAGTTGGGTTATACCTTTGTCTTGTGACTTCCTATGGCCTAGCCTAACACAACCAAGCAACTAGTTACACTTTGCTACCCCATTTTGACGTCGGTACCGACTTTAGTCATATAAGTCTGGTTTTTCTCCAGTGGGGCTACGGTTTCAATATGTAGATATCAAAACTGCTTTTGTGCGCATTTTAATACTTCATATATAAATAAATATATACTATTATTTTTACAAATCAAATTTCTATGCCAAAGTAGTTCTCAGATTATTTTTCGTAAAGCAAATATTAAAAAATGGTGCAAAATAGCACCAATCAAATTTCTATTAGTTGAATTTGGCGCGGCGGCACGCCGCGCCCTTGATGAGAACTTTTGCTGATGATTTAAATACCAACAATATATTATACATATGGTCGCAAATAATTTAAAGAATAACGACGTGTATGCATTATCAGTACATCAAATGTTGATTAGAACATTGATAATAAATATTCAGATCATCTATAGAAACTATGACTGGCAAAAAAATGTATGATATAATTGTGGATACATTGTACGTGCCTAAGTAAATTCGTCTGGCTATATGTTCTTGAAGAATCAAGGATCATTTTATCAATCCTCAATATGAAGGTGCTTGCAAAATCTGAAGTACAGCCAGCCTTGCAAACACGGATGAATATAAAAGAAAGAATAATTATTCTTACCTTTGTATACTCATGAAATCTTGTCAAGAGTTGGGTTAAAGTATACTCATGAAATCAAGATTAAGATGAGTTTTAGTTATATTATGCCAAAAGAAACACAAATGCATGTATTCTATCCTGATTGGTTGGGAGGAAGTAGGTGTGGATCGATGACATGGCGTCTTATGATTGGTCAGAACACCTCACCACCCACACCATCTGCTCTCCTCTCTCCTTATCCTCTCACGCTGTCACACACCAGCACCACACGCACCATATCCTCTCCTCTCTCCTTCTCCTCTCACGCACCAGCACGACCATGCCGACGACGCAGCTTTCCGCCGGCTCCATCTCCTCAACGTCGCCGTCCAACCTCGAGCCACCTACCACACGCCCCCACGTCCGCGCCATCCTGGACGCCGCCACGCCGGCGACTCCCTGGCCACTCTACGCCGAGTAGGAGGAGGACATGGTGCTCTGCCTCAAGCTCCTTGCCCGCAGCGGCGGATCGGCTCCGGACGCAGCTGACTCGACCTCGCCGCCGTCTTCGTCGACCAGGAGCCGATGCTGAGGTCGAGGCTCGTGCGCCAGGAGCAGCGCCACCGTCTTCGTCGACCAGCTCGACCACGCCGCCGTACTTGTCGCGTCGGACACCGAGGCGAGCCAGGAGCACGACGCCAAGGCGAGCCAGGAGCACGCCGTCGTCTTCGTCGACCAAGAGCCGAAGCGGAGGTCGAGGCCCGTGCGCCAGGAGCAGCACCGCCGTCTTCGTCGTCCAGCTCGACCGCGCCGCCCCTAGCCCATCCCCAGCCCAGCCCGCCCCCAGCCCATCCCTGCTCGTCCCCACCGAGTGGGACGGCTGGGATTTTTTTCGTGACGCGTGGACACGCTATGCCGACGGCAATGCCGTCGGCGTAGACTCGACCGCAGCCATGGGCCCCACCGCGACAACGCCGACGCCGCCGCAGACGCCGACGGCAGATTGGGTATGCCGACAGTCCGAGACGCCGACGGCGAGACGCCGACGGCCGCCGTCAGCGTATGTATACGCCGACAGCATGCGTGCATATGCCGACGGCGTCCGGCCGTCGGCGTCTTGGTCGATTCCTGTAGTGATACCATGCTTCGTTGATAATGTGACTGAGTTAGTGATCGAGTGAGTGTAATTAATGGTGAGCTGAGCTTGGGCTGGGCAGGAGCTTACAGTGCTGGTAATTCTAATAGCTGGTGTATGGGACCAACCACGTCCAATTAACTTCCAACTGGGTGTGCGAGGCGGAGAATGTTCCTTATTGCCCATCTGGTCCCAGCCCAACAAAGCTGATTTATGTTCCTTAAGCAGTCCAGGCACAGTCGAAATTAACCACCAGTGCAAAGTTGCAGATGTATTTACTGGAGAATTAACCAACGCCACCGCGGTGGTCCAGATTCAGGGACTCACAAAATAAGAACGTACAGTGCATGCAGGATGACACCACGATATAGGATATTGATCTTCTTCGTTACAATCGTATTTCTCTGATGTCGCCGTACTCGAGCAAATTGAAGTCTACTTCAAATTAAATTGTACTTCAATGTAGTACGATGTATGCAACGAAACTTAATTAGGTGATACGTTGCATATATAAGAAATAACCATTATCGTCCAACATACTATAGCATCTTGAAGTTAGTTATAAATAAACGATATTTAAATGCATGCTTACAAATTTGAACTCGAATTTTGTGATATTAGACTTCAAGAATGTTCAGTTTGGTCATCTTAGAAATTGTACCATTTCTCGAGCAAATTGATTAGGATAGTTATTTATGTTCCTGCAAGCTAAAATTCTAACTTTTCATTGTCTCTCCTACATTCTTTATATTTTGATAAACACAAAGTACAACACGATCACACAACGCCTATTGGTACTGAAAGAAATATTTCCACCTTAATGACTAGTTGTAGGCCAAAGATACAACCACCTTCTATAATCATGTAACCACAAGTTACTTCCCTCCTCCGATATTCTCGTAATATATATTGGGCTTATATTGTTAAAATTGTACATTTGACCAATAACCTTTATAACACTGAATACATTTATAAACTCCAATAGCATTTAGGTGTCATGAAATAAGTTTTGAAGATTAAACCACACATTTGATTTACAAGAACATACCCAAATACTCGAACTAGTCAAATTTGAATGAAGAGAGTATGTTTTTGGCAATGTACAAAGGTTCGAATAAGGGCTCAAATAACAAATGTACCTCAAGTTAGTGGAGTCGCAAATGTAAGGTTTGAGGCACACCTTCTGAAGTGGTGTTGGACCGGGAATACTTATTCGAGGAGCAATATTAACAAAGCCATATGTGTTGTTGCTAGAATTTCAGAAAACCGTAGGTGACAAATTTTTGGATAAGTTGTTTGAGAGAATCCAAATCTCACAGTTTGGTTGGTTTGATACTGTTTTCGATAACCCAACCCATATATCAGGTGCCACGTGGCAGATGAGGAGGGGTCTCTTCTTTTGTCTTCCAAAACGAACTCAAACGGACTGAAATGTGATTGGACTAAACTTTGGTCGAACTGTTTTGTTCTGTAACTTTTGGCCAAGCCTTTGTTCAAAATTCAAATTATTAAATAAACCTGAGTAAATTCAAACTACATGTGGTGAGTCAACTAGGAAAGTTTGAGCTCGTTTTGCCAAGCTAGGAGTTTAGAAAATTTCACAGTATTTATTTGAGTGATAAAATACACGCGAACAAGTACTTTGGGGGGGGAAGAAGGATACCTCTCCCTTATCTCTACAGTGCAGAGAGAGGCGGAAAGGGCGAACCACAGGCGATCCCCGTCTTCCGCCGGCGAGGGCGTGGTTCCTGGCCTCCCCCGGCCGCTCCGGCGGCGGTGGGGGGTTGGGACCTCGTTCCTCTACGTCGGGCGTGTAGATAGGTTAGTTTTAGGACCCAGCGGCGCCGATTTGGGGAGGAGTTCGGCGCTGTTTTGGAGGAATAAATCCGCCGCCCTTCCTCTTCCTTGCCGGTGCGGCTTGCGCGGGCTCGTGGACGGCGTGCTCTTCCCACTAACCTTTCGGTTGGGTGGTTGTTCGTGCCTTCTTCCTCATCGGTGGCAGAGATGTGTGGAAGGGGAATTTTGCTTCTCGGAGGTCTTTGGATCTTGCGAGCTTGTTGTCCTCAGGCTCGTCGGCGCGGCGGCAGCGACGATGCGGCTATGTGAGTATTTCCTTCCCCTCCCCTTTTGCCGTTGTGCTGTCGAGGCCCCATCGGCGGTGCGGGGGGTTGGGTTATGGTGTGCTGTTCTTGGGGTGCTGTCTGGAGCTTCGGTTGGAGTTGGAGCTCAGGACTACGGCGGATCCGGTTGGGGTTTGCTGCAGAACTTGGGAGGACGGCGGGTGGAAGATCCGGCGCGGCCGGGTCTGGAGGAGGGGGTGACCTGGCCGTGCCCGTTCAGCGTTCATGATCCCACTGCTTGCGGTGGGTGGATTATGCGGTCGTCAACAATGTTGGAGGTTCTTCCTTGTCCAGGTTTTGCGGTGGTTTGCTTTCTTCTTCGTCGACGGCAGTTGATCGGAGGAGGGCGTCGTGGTGGTCTGCAGTTTCTTCAGCGTTCTGCTGCTGCTCTTGGTGTTCTGTCTTCAGTCTGTAGCGTGCGTGCGTTCGTGCTTGTACTCTGAATCTGTTGTACGCTGCAGTTGCTTGCTCCTTCAAAAAAAAAAGTACTTTGGGGGAAAACACATGAAGAAGTTGACATACGTACGGTGCGCATGCACGAGGAACAAATTAGATGCAGCACGTATACCTGCGTCCGCGCGATTGCATGTATCGTACGAAGCAAAAGAATTCGAGGGTAGCGTTCGACGTACGTGCAGGTACGGGGTGGATGTTTTAAGTGAATTCGACGTACGCACGGACCGATGGTTTCTTACGCCTACGTACTTACCATTGCATTGCGTCTCGCACGGGTTAATTAAGATTTCTGCATGCTACTCGATCGTGTCGTGTTCCTTAGCTTTCCAATACAGCTGTGTGTAAGTGTGTCGTGACAAATTAAACAATGTACGTGAAGTTTCTCTGTATTGTATGGAAGAAATAATGTCCACCGTGGCGCCGTGTTAACTAGACCACGTGTTGATGGTGGACTTTCTATCCTTCAATATGCGGATGATACAATTTTATTTATGGATCATGACACCGAAAAGGCTAAGAACCTGAAACTAATCTTATTAGCGTTCGAGCAGCTTTCTGAGCTCAGAATTAATTTCCATAACAGTGATTTGTTCTGCTTTAGAGAGACCAAAGACGCGGCCGCTCAGTATGCCGAATTATTCGGATGTGAGCAAGGACAATTTCCCTGTTAGGTACTTGGGTATCCCGATCTACTATCGGAGATTAACCAACGTCAATGGAAGCATGTCTAGGAGCGTCTACAAACGAGGTTGTCCAGTTGGAAAGGAAAATTGCTTTTCCTTGGTGGAATATTGGTTCTCATTAATTCAGTACTATCATTCTTCCAACTTCCCAAAACAGTCTTCCAAAAGTTTGATTATTTCCATTCAAGATTTTTTTGACAAGGGGACAACGAGAAAAAGAAATATCAACTGACTAGATGGGATATGGTTTGTCGACCTAAAGATCAGGGAAGTCTAGGAATACACATCTCAAGGTTAAGATCAGGGAAGTCTGTAAGGATAAATGGTTAGGAAATACCACGCTCCACGAACAATATCCAACTCTATATAACATTGTCCGTCACATGGTTCATCCAGTTGTACCAGTCGATGATAATAAAAATATGGAAAATGAAAATACCACTAAAAATTAAAATATTCACGTGGTATCTTCGCAAAGGGGTAATCGTTACTAAAGATAGCCTTGTAAATACTAAGTGTGTGTTTTGTGATCAAGATGAAACAATCAAACACTTATATTTTTCAGTGCAAGTTTGCCCGTCAGTTATCGAAATGGCGTCTAACTTGTATCCGCCAGGCAACACCACTAATTTTTTTTTGGAAAATAGCTACGTGGTATCGATCACAAGCTTAGAACTCTGCTGAGGGTGGGAGCACTTACCATAATTTGGTCGCTATGGTTATATAGAAATGACAAGATTTTCAATATTAAAAATTTATCTCGGACACAAGTCATCGACCGACGCACTCATATGCTTCGTTCACGGTCGTCGCTACATCACGTGGAGTTTCGAGACTATTTGTGAAGTTATCTACTCGGTTTGAGGATACGATGAGACATATTTTTATCCCACAGGCGTGGCAGCATGGTATTCGGATTGGCTCTACAGATGCTTAGGCGTTTCACGAGCTCCATGCCTCTTGTACTACGCTGTTATGGACTCCCCGGGCCGTCAAAATGAGGCAACAGAGCAGAGCCAGAGCCAGCCCGTGTATCGAGGCCCACGTAAAGAATCCTGCCCACACACACGTTCCGGCCCCGAACCGAGTTCTTCTTGGCGAGCAAGTCCCGTGGGGCCGGACACATAAAGAGCAAGCCGCAGAAGAACCCAACCCACACAATCCCTGCACTGCAATCACCTTCGGCCATCGTCTCCTCCGGTTCCGACCCGCTCCCGTCGCTTCCGCCGCAAGCCAGCCTCCGCTCGAGCTCGATTCCTGCCTGCCCTCCTCCTAGGTAACCTCTCCTCCCTCCACAGCTCCCCCCTCCTCTTCCGCGGCGCGCTGGTTCTGGCTGGGCGTCGCTCTGGTGTTCCTCGGTCAATCGATTCCGCGAGGGTTTCCGACTAGAAATAGTTCGGTATAGTCCGATCGAGATGGCGAGCTCGCCCTTGCGATATGCTAGGTGATTTCGAGCTGTTTGTTGGGTTGGATCGATGTGGCGGGCGTTGGATTGGCTTCGGCTCTTGGGGCTTGGGTGTCAATCTAGTCGTCGTCCTAATTTGATTGCTTGTGTGGTTTGATGTGTCTGCGAACAAAGTAGTTTGGTGTTGCTACTCGTATCTGTGTGAGATTGCAGTTAGTTCCAAGACTAGCTTGTTGGATTTGCTTCTTTTCCTGCTGTCCAAGTTAATCGATGTGCGTTTAATTGAGACGATTTGATCAATACATTGCGCAATGCTAGTAAATAATGCTGCGATTTTACCCTGGGGGTGCTCGAAGAACACTTTCCCTGCCAATTTGCTGTTACCTGATATTAGCTTTGTTCTAGTGGTTTTACCAAATTGTGCTGTTTACTGCAGTACATACTGATTGATCTTGTAGGTTGGAGTTTTTTTTTTTTTTTTTTTTTTGTGCATGGTTGTAGGTTGGAGTTTGGGACGTGTATTGCTTGAAGAGGATGTATGGGGCGAGTGGTACTCATGTACACACTCCGTATCTAAATAAGTTTATTTGTTGTTTGTCCTAAGTAAAAAAATTGACCAACTTTATACAAAAGTGTAGCAATATTTATTTATGACATTAAATTAAGTATATTATGAAACGACATTTCAATACATATCAAGTAATATTAATTTGATGTTGTAAATATTGCTATTTTTTTATGAAGTTGGTAAAAATTAAACAAGTTTGCCTTTGGATAAATTTAGAAGTACACTTATTTAGTTAAGGTGGGTAAAAGTTCGAATAAACACGCTATATTGTGGAACAAGTTTGACTTATAGGATAAAAATAGAAGCCCATTAGGACGGCCCATATAAATCTACTTTCAGTTGGAACTTATTGGCTTTTGCTTTGGTCATTTGAGAACCAGGGCTGTTAAGATGCAGTACATGAACAAAGCTGGAGCCGGCCCGTGTATCAAAGATCAAGGCCATCATGCCCAGGCACGTTCCGGCCCCCAAACACTTCTTGGCGAGCTTGTCCTGTAAACCCGTGTAAAAAAATTGAGCTTTTTACTTTTTTTTGCGAAAGGGTCAACCAATTCATTGATCATCAACAAAGGTATAAAGAATTTCACAAGTAATAAAAATTATAAATAGGTCTTCGAACCACCTAGCAACGACTACAAACACTGAAGTGAGCCGAAGGCGCGCCGCTGTCCTCACCCCTCCCTCACCGAAGTCAGGTAAAGCTTGTCGTAGTAGAGCTTGTTGTAGTAGACATACGGGAAGTCATCGTGCTAAGGCCCCGAGGAATCAGCGCACCAGAGCAGTAACCATCGCCAATTATGACAACCGTAGATCGGAAGAGCCAAATAATCCTTCAACCACACACAGACGAACACGAAAACGGACTGGATCCCAGGAAATCCGCCGGACACACGTCTCCACGCGCTCTCCGCTAGCGCTAGGCGCACCACCGGAGCGAGGATAGGACGGGGAGGAACTTATTCTGACTTCGAGATGTAGCTGCCGCCTCACCATCTCGAAAAAGACACTGAAAAACCCTAAACAAAGTACGAAAACCCTCCCGCCGACGAGAGGCCGTGATCAGCCACGTCTCCAAGGCCCTAAGGCTACCAGAGACGGAGCAGACCGTCGGCGTCGCCGGAAAGGGGGACGGAACCCTTGATGGGTTTCAGGAACGCCTCACGATCGCCTCCTCTCCTGTCTTCACGTACGTACTGGTTCGTAATCGATCTTTTTTACTTATCAATTGTTGCATTCGATTTTATGGGATTCATTAATTTAGTTGTGCAGTAGTCCCTCCGTGCCTAAATATGTGTACATTTAGTTTTGTACTAAATAAAACTACTGTACTTTTGACAAAATTTATAGACTTTAATTACAAAACTACATCCCCAAATAGATCTAGTGATCTTGATTTGGTGTTATAAATATTGCTAATTTGGTCAAACTTAACAATATTTGACTTTAAACAAATTAAAAAATACACTTATTTTGGAAGGGGAATACAGTACATAGCTGCTAGTAGACATGCGAAACGGGACCCATTTGTGCCATTTCATTTTTGTACTAGTCATGCATAAAATGGAGAAGAAGTGGGACAAATAGGTCCTGTTTTCGCATCCTTAGCTGCTAGCATGGGTGTACGAGTTAGCTTCTGGAAGCCCCAAGCTAGTAAGTGCATTGAAGAATTAATAGAGTGACATTATGGAATGTCAAGGAGGCAGCAAGTGCTACTCCAGCTGGAGTAGCTAGGGCCCCTAGAGTGACATTATGGAGTGTCGGTTCGTGTTCGTCGCTGTCGGCGAGGCGTGAGAATTGTAGGCGACTAGGCGTTTGCAGATCGATCGATCAAGTTTCATACGTTTCGTATCCGATCGATAGACTAGCAAACCAGCCCACGCGAGAGCCCAGCAGTGCAGCGTGCCATGTGGCCGGGCATAACAGCAGCGCAGCGCACGCCATGTGACCCAACGTCCAAATAAAGACCAATTTTTTCCAGATGCTATACAAATATATATAGGCATATACAGAAAATTTGGGGCCCCCCAAATTCGTGGGCCCTGTGCCACGGGCACAGTTGGCACCACTGTGAGCCCGGGCCTGCCTAGGGGTAGAGCGTCCCCAGCTAGCTCGGGCAAGGAGTTCTACTCGAATCGAACTAGCTAGGTAAGAAATGTTTTACGCCAGGACACTCCTGATAAGCTCAGCTTTGAGAGGAAAGTGTAGTTTGGGATGTTCTTAGTTTTTTGAAATTTTGGATATTTTCATGAAGACGGAAGAAAACTTCGCGTAAACCACGACCCTGCTCAAAATCTATTTGTTTAGCACCGCCTTAATTAGGTTTATGTACAACCACGTATACGGTATACACTACGGGAAAGACACAAGACGCCGACGGCCAGGACATACGCCGACGGCCCTATACGGTATACACGACGGGAAAGACACAAGACGCCGACGGCCAGGACATACGCCGACGGCCAAATATCGGGGCCGTCGGCGTAGACCCCGACCAGGATAGACTTGGGCTTTCATTTTTTATTTTAGCTACGCCGACGGCAATGCCGTCGGCCTATATATATATATATTTTTTTTGAGATACGCCGTCGGCCTATATATATATATATTTTTTTTTTTGAGATACGCCGACGGCACGCCGTCGGCCTAGCTCTGTTTTTTTTACTTACTCACCGTTTTGAGCATAACTTTTGCATTGGAAGTCGGATTTCGATGTTCTTTAGCTTGTTTCGAAGAGGATAAGTAGATCTGCATCATCATACACATTGCTCAAACTATATTCTTCAAAAAAAATCATGAGCAAGGACAAAAAATTCCATGTTCAAATGGGTTTAGCCAAAGAGGGGCTCCGGAGCGTCGGAATCCAACCAAAAGTTAGGTGGTGCCATACCAAGTGGGTACAAGTATGTTTTGGGTTGTAAATGTCCAAGATTCCACTCCGGGATTTTAGAGGCTTCACCGTCATCAGTTTCTCTCTAGTGAGTTTCTGGACTTACACCTGGAAACTCCCACTTCGGTCGAATTGGAGGGAATCTTGTGAAGAGTTGGGGTATAACTTTGTTTTGGGACTTCCTAGGGTCCACCCTAACACAACCAAGCAAAGAGTTGCACTTTTCTACCCCATTTTGACGCCGGTACCGGCTGTAGTCATATCAGCCTGGTTTTTCTCTAGCGGGGCTAGGTTTTAACCGGAGAGGGGTTTTAGAGCGTCAGGATCCCAGCACAAGTTAGGGGGTGCCATACCATGTGTGTACAAGTTTGTTTTGGGTTTTGGATGGCCAAGATTGCACTCCGGGGTGTGACCTACTTCACCGGCATACACCTCTCTCTAGTAAGTTTCATGACTTACAACCTGAAAGTCCCAGATCGGACAAACATGAGGAAATCTTGTCAAGAGTTGGGTTATACCTTTGTCTTGTGACTTCCTAGTGTCTAGCCTAACACAACCAAGCAACTAGTTACACTTTGCTACCCCATTTTGACGTTGGTACCGACTTTAGTCGTATAAGTCTGGTTTTTCTCCAGTGGGGCTACGGTTTCAATATGTAGATATCAAAACTGCTTTTGTGCGCATTTTAATACGTCATACATAAATAAATATATACTATTATTTTTACAAATCAAATTTCTATGCCAAAGTAGTTCTCAGATTATTTTTCGTGAAGCAAATATTAAAAAATGGTGCAAAATAGCACCAATCAAATTTCTACTAGTTGAATTTGGCGCGGCGGCACGCCGCGCCCTTGATGAGAACTTTTGCTGATGATTTAAATACCAACAATATATTATACATATGGTCGCAAATAATTTAAAGAATAACGACGTGTATGCATTATCAGTACATCAAATGTTGATTAGAACATTGATAATAAATATTCAGATCATCTATAGAAACTATGACTGGCAAAAAAATGTATGATATAATTGTGGATACATTGTACGTGCCTAAGTAAATTCGTCTGGCTATATGTTCTTGAAGAATCAAGGATCATTTTATCAATCCTCAATATGAAGGTGCTTGCAAAATCTGAAGTACAGCCAGCTTTGCAAACACGGATGAATATAAAAGAAAGAATAATTATTCTTACCTTTGTATACTCATGAAATCTTGTCAAGAGTTGGGTTAAAGTATACTCATGAAATCAAGATTAAGATGAGTTTTAGTTATATTATGCCAAAAGAAACACAAATGCATGTATTCTATCCTGATTGGTTGGGAGGAAGTAGGTGTGGATCGATGACATGGCGTCTTATGATTGGTCAGAACACCTCACCACCCACACCATCTGCTCTCCTCTCTCCTTATCCTCTCACGCTATCACACACCAGCACCACACGCACCATATCCTCTCCTCTCTCCTTCTCCTCTCACGCACCAGCACGACCACGCCGACGACGCAGCTTTCCGCTGGCTCCATCTCCTCAACGCCGCCGTCCAACCTCGAGCCACCTACCACGCGCCCCCGCGTCCGCGCCATCCTGGACGCCGCCACGCCGGCGACTCCCTGGCCACTCTACGCCGAGTAGGAGGAGGACATGGTGCTCTGCCTCAAGCTCCTTGCCCGCGGCGGCGGATGGGCTCCGGACGCAGCTGACTCGACCTCGCCGCCGTCTTCGTCGACCAGGAGCCGATGCTGAGGTCGAGGCTCGTGCGCCAGGAGCAGCGCCACCGTCTTCGTCGACCAGCTCGACCACGCCGCCGTCCTCGTCGCGTCGGACACCGAGGCGAGCCAGGAGCACGCCGTCGTCTTCGTCGACCAAGAGCCGAAGCGGAGGTCGAGGCCCGTGCGCCAGGAGCAGCACCGCCGTCTTCGTCGTCCAGCTCGACCGCGCCGCCCCCAGTCCGTCCCCAGCCCAGCCCGCCCCCAACCCATCCCAGCTCGTCCCCACCGAGTGGGACGGCTGGGATTTTTTTTGTGACGCGTGGACACGCTATGCCGACGGCAATGCCGTCGGCGTAGACTCGACCGCAGTCAGCCGCAGCCATGGGCCCCACCGCGACAACACCGACGGCCGCCGCAGACGCCGACGGCAGATTGGGTACGCCGACAGTCCGAGACGCCGACGGCATGCGTGCATACGCCGACGGTCGGACGCCGTCGGCGTCTTGGTCGATTCCTGTAGTGATACCATGCTTCGTTGATAATGTGACTGAGTTAGTGATCGAGTGAGTGTAATTAATGGTGAGCTGAGCTTGGGCAGGACTTACAGTGCTGGTAATTCTAATAGCTGGTGTATGGGACCAACCACGTCCAATTAACTTCCAACTGGGTGTGCGAGGCGGAGAATGTTCCTTATTGCCCATCTGGTCCCAGCCCAACAAAGCTGATTTATGTTCCTTAAGCAGTCCAGGCACAGTCGAAATTAACCACCACTGCAAAGTTGCAGATGTATTTACTGGAGAATTAACCAACGCCACCGCGGTGGTCCAGATTCAGGGACTCACAAAATAAGAACGTACAGTGCATGCAGGATGACACCACGATATAGGATATTGATCATCTTCGTTACAATCGTATTTCTCTGATGTCGCCGTACTCGAGCAGATTGAAGTCTACTTCAAATTAAAGTGTACTTCAATGTAGTACGATGTATGCAACGAAACTTAATTAGGTGATACGTTGCATATATAAGAAATAACCATTATCGTCCAACATACTATAGCATCTTGAAGTTAGTTATAAATAAACGATATTTAAATGCATGCTTACAAATTTGAACTCGAATTTTGTGATATTAGACTTCAAGAATGTTCAGTTTGGTCATCTTAGAAATTGTACCATTTCTCGAGCAAATTGATTAGGATAGTTATTTATGTTCCTGCAAGCTAAAATTCTAACTTTTCATTGTCTCTCCTACATTCTTTATATTTTGATAAACACAAAGTACAACACGATCACACAACGCCTATTGGCACTGAAAGAAATATTTCCACCTTAATGACTAGTTGTAGGCCAAAGATACAACCAGCTTCTATAATCATGTAACCACAAGTTACTTCCCTCCTCCGATATTCTCGTAATATATATTGGGCTTATACTGTTAAAATTGCACATTTGACCAATAACCTTTATAACACTGAATACATTTATAAACTCCAATAGCATTTAGGTGTCATGAAATAAGTTTTGAAGGTTAAACCACACATTTGATTTACAAGAACATACCCAAATACTCGAACTAGTCAAATTTGAATGAAGAGAGTATGTTTTTGGCAATGTACAAAGGTTCGAATAAGGGCTCAAATAACAAATGTACTCAAGTTAGTGAGTCGCAAATGTAAGGTTTGAGGCACACCTTCTGAAGTGGTGTTGGACCGGGAATACTTATTCGAGGAGCAATATTAACAAAGCCATATGTGTTGTTGCTAGAATTTCAGAAAACCGTAGGTGACAAATTTTTGGATAAGTTGTTTGAGAGAATCCAAATCTCACAGTTTGGTTGGTTTGATACTGTTTTCGATAACCCAACCCATATATCAGGTGCCACGTGGCAGATGAGGAGGAGGTCTCTTCTTTTGTCTTCCAAAACGAACTCAAACGGACTGAAATGTGATTGGACTGAACTTTGGTCGAACTGTTTTGTTCTGTAACTTTTGGCCAAGCCTTTGTTCAAAATTCAAATTATTAAATAAACCTGAGTAAATTCAAACTACATGTGGTGAGTCAACTAGGAAAGTTTGAGCTCGTTTTGTCAAGCTAGGAGTTTAGAAAATTTCACAGTATTTATTTGAGTGATAAAATACACGCGAACAAGTACTTTGGGGGAGTCCGTCCTCTCTTATCTATTGCTACAGTACCCGCAGGCGATAAGAAGGCGATCCCCGTTCTCCCACCTCGCCGCCGGCCAGGCTGGTGGTTCCCTCCCTCTCCGTCTGCCGCCTCGGCGGCGGGAGAGTGGGGGAACCCCAGTCCTGCGTCTCCGGCCTGTAGGTAGTAGTTTAGGTGTGCGTGCCCTGCCGATTTCGTCGAAGACGGTGGCGATGGTGTCGGCGTTTCTGGGCGTGGTCCTTCCCCTCCTTTCCCATTCTGGCTCGTCGCCGGGGAGGCTGTGAAGGTTCGTCAGGTCGCCTCCTCCTTCCTTCTTTCTCCGGCCGGCCTTGGTGGCGAGGGGAGGAGCTGGTGGGTGTGGGCGAGCTGCTTTTGGTGCTGGTGGTGGTGGTTCTCTCCTTCGAGTTTGCGCCGGCCGGCCGTGGTGGCGAGGGGAGCAGGCGTCTGGAGTGCGGTGGCTGTTGTGGTCGGTGGTCCTGGTCGGCGCCGTGTCGGCGGGTTGCTGGGTGGTGCGGTGGAGATGGTGCTTTGGCCGTGTTCGTTCAACGTCTTCGTTTCCGTCGCGCGGCGGCGGACGGCTCAGCGGTCGTCTACAAGGTGTGGAGGTGCGGTCTCCCCGGCGGCGAGTGATACGGCGGCTCCGGCGACGGCTAGGTGCTTGGGGTGCGGCGATGGATCCAATTGCGGTTTCTTCCGGTGGCTCAGGGGTTCTTTGCATGTTTGCTGGGTCCTTTTGTAATTTTCTTTCTGTTCTGGACCTGTTTGTAATATGTACTGAGCTCCTGTTATATGAAACTAGGGGACTAAGCGCGGGCTCCGCCGCGCCCGTGGGCTAAATTTTTGAATTATTTAATCGTAAAATTGTTGAAATTCAAATATTGTCTAGGTTGAGAAGTTGTCCAATTTTTTGAAATGGTCAAACTGGGAGATATTCATATTTGAATTGTTTTCACGTTTATTAAATGCTTAGATTTTGCATTCATGATCTATCTGTAATATTTTGTAAGCGCGGCCTCCGCCGCGCCCGTGGATTTGAAAGAAATTTTTTTTTTTGGAGGGATTAAATTTGAAATTTGGAGTGGAAAGCTCCGGTATGGTTTTCGTTTTTTCGTAATTTTTTGTAAATGTTAGCAAATTTGAATTTCTCAAATGTGCTTGCTTCCTTTTACACAAATAGTTGGTTTTATGTTTTAATAACAGTTTTTTTGTGTGGCTATGTTGGCACGTTTATTGTGTTTGAATTTTTTTTTTGCGTTTATTAAGTGCGCCGATTTGAAAATCGTTTGAAATTTTGAATTGTTCAAACCATTTGATCATATGTTGTAAGTAGGTGTTTTTTTTGTGTCCATGTTGACATATTTGTCATATTTTGTTCGTGCATTAAATTTTTTTTTTTGAATAGCTAAACGCATTTGAATTCCTTTTGACGTTTATGAAATACAGAAATTTGGAAACCACTAGGAAATCTCAAATTTGCAAATTTGTCGTCTATATTTACTTTTATATGTAATGCATTTGAATCCCTATTGACGTATACGAAATACACAAATTTAGAAGGCATATGAAATTTTGAAATTTGAATGTTGATCGTGCATACTTATTTTTGTGTCACCATTTTGACATGCTTGTTATTTTTTTGTAGACATATCTAAAATTATTGGACTACATTATGCAGGTTTTTTTTTTTTCAAAATCATATGAATAATTTGGGCTTAAAAATTTTTTTGCATACATCTAAAATTATTGGACTACATTATGTAGGTTTTTTTTTCCAAAATCATATGAATAATTTGGGTTTAAAAAAAATCTGACAGATGGGGCCCACTGTGACGTCGTGCTGACGTCACAGTGGCCACATCTGGCTGCATCGCCCGCGGCGGCGTTGGGCTCGCCGGCGGCGCGCCGCCGCACCCCCAGACGCGCGCGTGGTCGTGTCGGACGCGCCTCGTCGCGGGGAGGCGGTAGGTGGCGGCGCCGCCCCCTTTTGGTCGCCGGAGCGGCCAGGGCGGCGCGCGGACGCAGCGGAGCACCGCGCGGACGGCGGCGTTGATTCCGGCGGCGTCGCAGCGTCTCGGCGGCTAATCAACGGCGAGGAGGGAGAGGGGAGGACGACGAAGCTCGGCGCCTGATCAGATTCGTGCGGGGAGGGGCGGAGACGGCGGGCGCGGCGTCGGCGAACTCAGCCGTCGCGCGAGAGAGAGAGGACGGGGATGGACCCGTGGCGTTTTTACACGGAGGTCCTTGGGTTTTTCGCGATTTACAGTTCGGTCCTTCGCGGGGGGTATCTGCATAAAGGCTGAGCCAAAATTCATGCGTGGGCGTTCACCGGCTGCGACCGGGCGGACGGGGTGGTGACCGGAGCCACGTGTCGCCACCCCGTTGGTAGAAAATCGCCGTAAGCTACAGTGCGCGCGCGGGGGGCGACGTGGGTTGATCTGGACCGTCCGATCGCGCGATCGGACGGCCGTGGATAGCCCGCGACGTGGAACGGCGGAGAGGATGCGGATTCCTCCGTCTTTTATATATAGTATAGTAGAATTGGATCCTTTCTCAAAAAAAAAAAAGTACTTTGGGGGAAAACACGTGAAGAAGTTGACATACGTACGGTGCGCAGTACACGGTGATGGGAGTTTTTGCAGGCTGCTCTCTCGGCTCAACCTGGACCCTGAAGCATTCGGCAATTTTCACAAAATTGAACCTTTTCAAACTTATCCCACAAAATGGATCTAAATTCAAATTATTTCATGATCTAAATTCAAATATGTACCGATGGTTTCTTACGCCTACGTACTTACCTTTGCATTGCGTCTCGCACGGGTTAATTAAGATTTCTGCATGCTACTCGATCGTGTCGTGTTCCTTAGCTTTCCAATACAGCTGTGTGTAAGTGTGTTGTGAGAAATTAAACAATGTACGTGAAGTTTCTCTGTATTGTATGGAAGAAATAATGTCCACCGTGGCGCCGTGTTAACTAGACCACGTGTTGATGGTGGACTTTCTATCCTTCAATATGCGAATGATACAATTTTATTTATGGATCATGACACCGAAAAGGCTAAGAACCTGCAACTAATCTTATTAGCGTTCGAGCATCTTTCTGAGCTCAGAATTAATTTCCATAACAGTGAGTTGTTCTGCTTTAGAGAGACCAAAGACGCGGCCGCTCAGTATGTCGAATTATTCGGATGTGAGCAAGGACAATTTCCCTATTAGGTACTTGCGTATCCCGATCCACTATCGGAGATTAACCAACGTCAATGGAAGCATGTCGAGGAGCGTCTACAAACGAGGTTGTCTAGTTGGAAAGGAAAATTGCTTTTCCTTGGTGGAATATTGGTTCTCATTAATTCAGTACTATCATTCTTCCAACTTCCCAAAACAGTCTTCCAAAAGTTTGATTATTTCCGTTCAAGATTTTTTTGACAAGGGGACAACGAGAAAAAGAAATATCAACTGACTAGATGGGATATGGTTTGTCGACCTAAAGATCAGGGAAGTCTAGGAATACACATCTCAAGGTTAAGATCAGGGAAGTCTATAAGGATAAATGGTTAGGAAATACCACGCTCCACGAACAATATCCAACTCTATATAACATTGTCCGTCACATGGTTCATCCAGTTGTACCAGTCGATGATAATAAAAATATGGAAAATGAAAATACCACTAAAAATTAAAATATTCACGTGGTATCTTTGCAAAGGGGTAATCGTTACTAAACATAGCCTTGTAAATACTAAGTGTGTGTTTTGTGATCAAGATAAAACGATCAAACACATATTTTTCAGTGCAAGTTTGCCCGTCAGTTATCGAAATGGCATCTAACTTGTATCCGCTAGGTAGCACCACTATTTTTTTTTGGAAAATAGCTACGTGGTATCGATCACAAGCTTAGAACTCTGCTGAGGGTGGGAGCACTTACCGTAATTTGGTCGCTATGGTTATATAGAAATGACAAGATTTTCAATGTTAAAAATTTATCTCGGACACAAGTCATCGACCGACGCACTCATATGCTTCGTTCACGGTCGTGATGTAGCGTGGAGTTTCGAGACTATTTGTGGAGTTATCTACTCGGTTTGAGGATACGATGAGACATTTTTATTCTCGGTTTGAGGATACGATGAGACATATTTTTATCCCACAGGCGTGGCAGCATGGTCTTCGGATTGGCTCTACAGATGCTTAGGCGTTTCACGAGCTCCATGCCTCTTGTACTACGCTGTTATGGACTCCCCGGGTCATCAAAATGAGGTAACAGAACAGAGCCAGAGCCAGGCCGTGTATCGAGGCCCACGTAAAGAATCCTGCCCAAACACACGTTCCGGCCCCGAACCGAGTTCTTCTTGGCGAGCAAGTCCCGTGGGGCCGGACACATAAAGAGCAAGCCGCGGGTAACACTACGTAGAGGGTTCTTTAGAAAGGGCACTCCAGCGGCCTCGGCGTGCCACGTGGTGGCTCCAAGGGAGTGGCAAAAGCAAATTTGAATAAGGCATGCAAACGATCAGCGCTTGCGCGTGCGTACGAGCGGAGGCCTCCTGGCCCCTAGCGCCCAGCGTACGGGTGAAGTCCCGCGTGTTCGTCGGCCGCGGACGCGTCCTGCCCCGCGCGTACACCTCGTGCGCGTACGTCCGGCCGGCCGATGCGAAGGCCTCACATACAACCGTCCCCGCCGGCGTGCTGTTACACATTTTGAGACAAAAGTACAACATTATTTAGTACACAATATGTGAGGAGTACAACAAAAATAGATTACGTTGTACAAAATATATAGAAAGTGGTGTACAAATTACATAAAACGGGAAGTACAAAATATGCTACTACACGTTGAATCTAGAAATTTGATATGTACAAGTATACACACGCAGGTTGTACAACTACCAAGTTGTACAACATGTACAACTGCACAGATATAAGTTGTACAACTAAAGAGACACATGTCGTACAACTATATAGACACATGTTGTACAACTACATAACACAAGTTGTACAACTAGACAGGTACAGATTGTACAGACACAGGTTGTACAACTACATAAACACATGTCGTACAACTAGACAGACACAGGTTGTACAGACATATGTTGTACAACTACATAAACACATGTCGTACAACTAGACAGACACATGTTGTACATACACGGGTTGTACAACTATATAGGTTGTACAACTACGCAGACACAGTCTGTACAGATACAGTTTGTAGAACTACACAGACACAGATTGAACAACTATGCATAACAGGTTGTAAAAAAAAATTTCGTCGAAACCTATCAACATGGGATCTAGTTTTGAAGATCTCGACGCGAGGAGTTCAAAAATGAAAACAGTTCGTAATTTGGATAAGCGGTTCTCAAGATATTTTATTTTTAAAAAACGAATCTCGAAATAAATGCGTGCTACAACCACCGGACGTGGGAGACGAAAATCCCACCAAAACTCTCTGGTGCTGCCACTTGTCACAAATATAAGCACTCATGAGGGTGCGTGGAGGAAAAGCTGCCAATTGACGCGACCACAATGCGCGCATGTTCCCTTTCCAAAGGGAAGCTTTTTTTTTAATGATTTCGGCAAGCCGCAGAAGAACCCAACCCACACAATCCCTGCACTGCAATCCCCTTCGGCGATCGTCTCCTCCGGTTCCGACCCGCTCCCGTCGCTTCCGCCGCAAGCCAGCCTCCGCTCGAGCTCGATTCCTGCCTGCCCTCCTCCTAGGTAACCTCTCCTCCCTCCACAGCTCCCCCCTCCTCTTCCGCGGCGCGCTGGTTCTGGCTGGGCGTCGCTCTGGTGTTCCTCGGTCATCGATTCCGCGAGGGTTTCCGACTAGAAATAGTTCGGTATAGTCCGATCGAGATGGCGAGCTCGCCCTTGCGATATGCTAGGTGATTTCGAGCTGTTTGTTGGGTTGGATCGATGTGGCGGGCGTTGGATTGGCTTCGGCTCTTGGGGCTTGGGTGTCAATCTAGTCGTCGTCCTAATTTGCTTGCTTGTGTGGTTTGATGTGTCTGCGGACAAAGTAGTTTGGTGTTGCTACTCGTATCTGTGTGAGATTGCAGTTAGTTCCAAGACTAGCTTGTTGGATTTGCTTCTTTTCCTGCTGTCCAAGTTAATCGATGTGTGTTTAATTGAGACGATTTGATCAATACATTGCGCAATGCTAGTAAATAATGCTGCGATTTTACCCTGGGGGTGCTCGAAGAACACTTTCCCTGCCAATTTGCTGTTACCTGATATTAGCTTTGTTCTAGTGGTTTTACCAAATTGTGCTGTTTACTGCAGTACATACTGATTGATCTTGTAGGTTGGAGTTTGGGACGTGTATTGCTTGAAGAGGATGTATGGGGCGAGTGGTACTCATGTACACACTCCGTATCTAAATAAGTTTATTTCTTGTTTGTCCTAAGTAAAAAAATTGACCAACTTTATACAAAAGTGTAGCAATATTTATTTATGACATTAAATTAAGTATATTATGAAACGACATTTCAATACATATCAAGTAATATTAATTTGATGTTGTAAATATTGCTATTTTTTTATGAAGTTGGTAAAAATTCAACAAGTTTGCCTTTGGATAAATTTAGAAGTACACTTATTTAGTTAAGGTGGGTAAAAGTTCGAATAAACACGCTATATTGTGGAACAAGTTTGACTTATAGGATAAAAATAGAAGCCCATTAGGACGGCCCATATAAATCTACTTTCAGTTGGAACTTATTGGCTTTTGCTTTGGTCATTTGAGAACCAGGGCTGTTAAGATGCAGTACATGAACAAAGCTGGAGCCGGCCCGTGTATCAAAGATCAAGGCCATCATGCCCAGGCACGTTCCGGCCCCCAAACACTTCTTGGCGAGCTTGTCCTGTAAACCCGTGTAAAAAAATTGAGCTTTTTACTTTTTTTTGCGAAAGGGTCAACCAATTCATTGATCATCAACAAAGGTATAAAGAATTTCACAAGTAATAAAAAATATAAATAGGTCTTCGAACCACCTAGCAACGACTACAAACACTGAAGCGAGCCGAAGGCGCGCCGCTGTCCTCACCCCTCCCTCACCGAAGTCAGGTAAAGCTTGTCGTAGTAGAGCTTGTTGTAGTAGACATACGGGAAGTCATCGTGCTAAGACCCCGAGGAACCAGCGCACCAGCCAATTATGACAACCGTAGATCGGAAGAGCCAAATAATCCTTCAACCACACACAGACGAACACGAAAACGGACTGGATCCCAGGAAATCCGCCGGACACACGTCTCCACGCGCTCTCCGCTAGCGCTAGGCGCACCACCGGAGCGAGGATAGGACGGGGAGGAACTTATTCTGACTTCGAGATGTAGCTGCCGCCTCACCATCTCGAAAAAGACACTGAAAAAACCTAAACAAAGTACGAAAACCCTCCCGCCGACGAGAGGCCGTGATCAGCCACGTCTCCAAGGCCCTAAGGCTACCAGAGACGGAGCAGACCGTCGGCGTCGCCGGCAAGGGGGACGGAACCCTTGATGGGTTTCAGGAACGCCTCACGATCGCCTCCTCTCCTGTCTTCACGTACGTACTGGTTCGTAATCGATCTTTTTTACTTATCAATTGTTGCATTCGATTTTATGGGATTCATTAATTTAGTTGTGCAGTAGTCCCTCCGTGCCTAAATATGTGTACATTTAGTTTTGTACTAAATAAAACTACTGTAATTTTGACAAAATTTATAGACTTTAATTACAAAACTACATCCCCAAATATATCTAGTGATCTTGATATGGTGTTATAAATATTGCTAATTTGGTCAAACTTAACAATATTTGACTTTAAACAAATTAAAAAATACACTTATTTTGGAAGGGGAATACAGTACATAGCTGCTAGTAGACATGCGAAACGGGACCCATTTGTGCCATTTCATTTTTGTACTAGTCATGCATAAAATGGAGAAGAAGTGGGACAAATAGGTCCTGTTTTCGCATCCTTAGCTGCTAGCATGGGTGTACGAGTTAGCTTCTGGAAGCCCCAAGCTAGTAAGTGCATTGAAGAATTAATAGTGACATTATGGAATGTCAAGGAGGCAGCAAGTGCTACTCCAGCTGGAGTAGCTAGGGCCCCTAGAGTGACATTATGGAGTGTCGGTTCATGTTCGTCGCTGTCGGCGGGGCGTGAGAATTGTAGGCGACTAGGCGTTTGCAGATCGATCGATCAAGTTTCATACGTTTCGTATCCGATCGTAGACTAGCAAACCAGCCCACGCGAGAGCCCAGCAGTGCAGCGTGCCATGCGGCCGGGCATAACAGCAGCACAGCGCACGCCATGTGCCCAACGTCCAAATAAAGACCAATTTTTTCCAGATGCTATACAAATATATATAGGCATATACAGAAAATTTGGGGGCCCCCAAATTCGTGGGCCCTGTGCCACTGGCACAGTTGGCACCACTGTGAGCCCGGGCCTGCCTAGGGGTAGAGCGTCCCCAGCTAGCTCGGGCAAGGATTTCTACTCGAATCGAACTAGCTAGGTAAGAAATGTTTTACGCCAGGACACTCCTGATAAGCTCAGCTTTGAGAGGAAAGTGTAGTTTGGGATGTTCTTAGTTTTTTGAAATTTTGGATATTTTCATGAAGACGGAAGAAAACTTCGCGTAAACCACGACCCCTGCTCAAAATCTATTTGTTTAGCACCGCCTTAATTAGGTTTATGTACAACCACGTATACGGTATACACTACGGGAAAGACACAAGACGCCGACGGCCAGGACATACGCCGACGGCCAAATATCGGGGCCGTCGGCGTAGACCCGACCAGGATAGACTTGGGCTTTCCTTTTTTATTTTAGCTACGCCGACGGCAATGCCGTCGGTCTATATTTTCTGTTTTTTTTGAGATACGCCGACGGCAATGCCGTCGGCCTATATATATATATATATTTTTTTTTTTTTTTGAGATACGCCGACGGCACGCCGTCGGCCTAGCTCTGTTTTTTTACTTACTCACCGTTTTGAGCATAACTTTTGCATTGGAAGTCGGATTTCGATGTTCTTTAGCTTGTTTCGAAGAGGATAAGTAGATCTGCATCATCATACACATTGCTCAAACTATATTCTTCAAAAAAAATCATGAGCAAGGACAAAAAATTCCATGTTCAAATGGGTTTAGCCGAAGAGGGACTCCGGAGCGTCGGAATCCAACCAAAAGTTAGGTGGTGCCATACCAAGTGGGTACAAGTATGTTTTGGGTTGTAAATGTCCAAGATTCCACTCCGGGATTTTAGAGGCTTCACCGTCATCAGTTTCTCTCTAGTGAGTTTCTGGACTTACACCTGGAAACTCCCACTTCGGTCGAATTGGAGGGAATCTTGTGAAGAGTTGGGGTATAACTTTGTTTTGGGACTTCCTAGGGTCCACCCTAACACAACCAAGCAAAGAGTTGCACTTTTCTACCCCATTTTGACGCCGGTACCGGCTGTAGTCATATAAGCCTGGTTTTTCTCTAACGGGGCTAGGTTTTAACCGGAGAGGGGTTCTAGAGCGTCAGGATCCCAGCACAAGCTAGGGGGTGCCATACCATGTGTGTACAAGTTTGTTATGGGTTTTGGATGGCCAAGATTGCACTCCGGGGTGTGACCTACTTCACCGGCATACACCTCTCTCTAGTAAGTTTCATGACTTATAGCCTGAAAGTCCCAGATCGGACAAACATGAGGAAATCTTGTCAAGAGTTGGGTTATACCTTTGTCTTGTGACTTCCTAGTGTCTAGCCTAACACAACCAAGCAACTAGTTACACTTTGCTACCCCATTTTGACGTTGGTACCGACTTTAGTCGTATAAGTCTGTTTTTCTCCAGTGGGGCTACGGTTTCAATATGTAGATATCAAAACTGCTTTTGTGCGCATTTTAATACTTCATATATAAATAAATATATACTATTATTTTTACAAATCAAATTTCTATGCCAAAGTAGTTCTCAGATTATTTTTCGTGAAGAAAATATTAAAAAATGGTGCAAAATAGCACCAATCAAATTTCTACTAGTTGCATTTGGCGCGGCGGCACGCCGCGCCCTTGATGAGAACTTTTGCTGATGATTTAAATACCAACAATATATTATACATATGGTCGCAAATAATTTAAAGAATAACGACGTGTATGCATTATCAGTACATCAAATGTTGATTAGAACATTGATAATAAATATTCAGATCATCTATAGAAACTATGACTGGCAAAAAAATGTATGATATAATTGTGGATACATTGTACGTGCCTAAGTAAATTCGTCTGGCTATATGTTCTTGAAGAATCAAGGATCACTAGAAGGGTAAGGCGCGCTTTGCCGCGCCCACGTGTACCGTGTGGTCAAGTTATTTTCTGCAGTTGTACGTAGCTTAGCTGATTTATCATCTGTATCATGGCAAACCAATGCTATCATTTCAGAAAAAATGGCAAGTTCTTTTAATTATAAGGCGTCAAGGTAACAACATCTTTAAAATAACGGAATTGTGATATGTCATAGTAACATATCAATTGCTTTGCAACATTTCAAAAAACAGAGAAGAACGGTTTTCTTTAAGCAAGTGGCACTCTTTTGATATTAAAAATGTGCATGGGTAAACTTCCAGGATGCATCTTGCACATTCCTATACTTCCAGGATGCATCTGTGAAAATTACAGTACCTGACATAGGTCTATCAGTGGCGATTGTGGATCCCTGACCCTGCACTTGAACATCTGCCTGATGGGCATGTTTTGAACTGTGGCATGTGAGTGGTTCATTTGCAGCGCGTTTAGAACTATTTGAGAGAGGGAGTTACAATTCTGAATTACCAAGTCGATGTGAATATACCAAGGATGCAAAGACCATGCAATTTTGGCAAAGGGATTGGTGAAAAGGGGATGAATGTCATCCTCCTCTAGACCACACCTGCAACAAAGTTTGGTGATATGTTTGGAGTATTTCCCTGCTCTTGCACCCGTTGCTAAGGCCCTGCGAAGAAATCTCCAGGCAAAAGTCCGAATTCTAGGGATAATTCGGTTGCTCTTCCATACCTGCGAGAGAAGAAGTTCCATTGAAGAATTTAGTTGCCTTGGCCTTTATTCCCCCTGATCATAGAGATTATGCAAACAAGCATAGTACTTAGGCACAAAGTTAACTGATAAGCATGTGGGAAAAAGAACAGGAAGTAGACTTCATGATTTTTTCCATCGGATTGGACAAAAATAGATTGTCCATTTAACCTTACACCCTCCGGTCCAGGCTTATTTTAATACGATCTCTCATGAAATGGACAAAGATATTATAAAACTATTTGCATACATTATCACTGGTAACACCATTTGGGGCATATTGTTCGACATCTATGTTTCTCCTTAGAGCTATAATGGCTAAGCCTATAAAGTAGCTAAATAATGAATGGTGAACGAAATAAAATCATGTCCTAGAGGCAGAATAATTGAAGAGGCAGTATATATCATTGGGGTTTAAGTGGCAGTAAGATAATTAAGAATTGAAAATTATATACAAGAAAATCACCCAGATGGAATGAGTATATGGGTGAACAAATATGTAGCAAAAGGGAAATATCCTAGCCATATACGCATGGGCCAAAAGAGGCTATGTCCTAGCAAAAGAAAAATATCCAAAATTAGTATAAGAGGCTAGAAAAGGGAGAAAAATATGCAGATATGAAAATTTTGACATTTATGTCAAGAAAACAAGTTAACATGCATGCTCTCGATCTTTGCGACCCTATCACACTTCTAAGAGATGATGACTATAACACAATTAACCATTCAACTATATATATTCACAGGGACATAGATTAGAGACAATTTAATCTTTCAACTCATGTAATTACCACTCGACCTTCTCAAAAAATATTGTTGATCCTGTTAATTTAGTACCTAAATGAGAGAAACCCTTACTGTAGGTCACACTTTTGAAGGTGGGTGCTGACATTTCATTGTGTTGTCCCAACGAAAAGAGAACAAGCAGTAGGAGGCTTGGTAGCACCACCAGACGACAATCGAATGTCGCAGAACTAATCAAAGGCTGCCCCAAACAAAAATCAAAACGCACCCAAATCAGAGTCCAGCAGCAACACATAGACGCGCGCGACGAACCCATAGAAAAATTGGCATATAAAAAACCTGAACCCGCTCGACGGGATCTTCTTCTTAGGGAGAGTATGGAAAAGGAGCAGGAGAGGAGAAGATGCTGCTCCCAACACAGCTTGTGCCGACGTGCCAACCGCCCGCTACCGCCCTGAGCGTAAGGTTCCCTGCTCTGCACTGCCTCTGTCATATGGAGCGCTGCAGATGTCCCTACTACCAAAGAAGTGAAATCAGATAACCGACCAGGCCCTATAATAACAGCAGGACCGCAGCTCTGGTGCTGACGGACCAAAGCCATCCAGCTGCGCACAAGAAGCCTCTAACCCAACTGCCGCTAACATATAGCAAACAGAACAAATGAACCCAAATAGAGAAAACAAAAACGAAGCCAAAAAAGACCAAAGAACGAAACATCACTTATGCCAGCACGCTTAAAGCCACGCATTGGACAGAGCCCTCTGAAACAAATTAGCACACTTTGCAGACGGCATGAACCTAGTGCAATCCCCAAATCAGCTCAGAAAATAAGGTATGATACATGGTACCAACTAACATACCTATCACGAATTTTGATTCCTTGCAGCTGCAAACATGAGAAAATGAACTACTACTCACAAGGCCGAACCACCTAGAAATAAAATAATCTGCGTGTCATTTAGCTTCTTCAATTCCTTACTCCGCTGTAGTAAGAATTAGCAATGCAAGATGAACTCAAACAACATACCATAGAAGCCTAGAGTTTAAACGCGGATTGCTAATCAGAAGAATAAAAGGTAAGACTTAAAGAAAAACAAGAAAATGACTTAGGTGAATAAGATAGATATATGCCAGTAGCAACAACTTAATGCGCAGTGCTTGCCTGACGAACAAAAGCATCAGAGTAGCAGAGATAAGCTCTAGAGCGAAATGGTGAACCATAAGCACAGATGGTATGGAGTGCATCATATATACTCTAGGCACAACGAATAAAAGCATCAGTTTGATCATATATACTCTAGGCACAACGAATTGCTAGCACAATGTATAAAAACATCAGGTTCGCGCATACCAGTTTCAGTGCAAAACGGGGGATGAAGAGGAGGACGGGCCGGAGCTGGAGACATCCGTGGCGGCGCTTGCCGCCGGTCCAGGCCCCAAGGACGGCGGCGCCGATGCTTGTTGGGCGGCCAGATGGGCTCCGCGTGGTCCGGCCGGTCGCCGTGCCGCCGCAGCACCACCCGCTGCCGCCATGGACGCCAAAGATGGGATGTTTTCCTCCTGCTCCTCTGTGGCTAGCTAGGGTTTGTGGGGAGGCAGCGGATTCGCGGTTCCATGCCATGGATTCGGGAGAGGGGGAGGAGGCGGTCTCGAGGGGCTCGGCAGCAGCGTGAGGAGTCGCCGGAGCCGGCCGGAATCGACCGGCGACGGCGGCGGGCAAAGGGGATCGCGTCAAGAAGGTTGGAGACGAAGACAGTTTTGCAGCGAACCGACCTTCTCCTCGCTAGCTGTGCGTACGCGTCAAACATGCGACGACCTCAGAACGGCGACCGACCCGACAAGCCGACCCTACCTATCTGACACGATCTGCACCGTCCACGGCTGATCGAACGGCTGATGTCCTGCGAGCAACCACAGCTCGCCATTTCTTGGGAGCTTAGTTATGTTACTGATTTTATCAATCCTCAATCTGAAGGTGCTTGCAAAATCTGAAGTACAGCCAGCCTTGCAAACACGGATGAATATAAAAGAAAGAATAATTATTCTTACCTTTGTATACTCATGAAATCTTGTCAAGAGTTGGGTTAAAGTATACTCATGAAATCAAGATTAAGATGAGTTTTAGTTATATTATGCCAAAAGAAACACAAATGCATGTATTCTATCCTGATTGGTTGGGAGGAAGTAGGTGTGGATCGATGACATGGCGTCTTATGATTGGTCAGAACACCTCACCACCCACACCATGTGCTCTCCTCTCTCCTTATCCTCTCACGCTATCACACACCAGCACCACACGCACCATATCCTCTCCTCTCTCCTTCTCCTCTCACGCACCAGCACGACCACGCCGACGACGCAGCTTTCCGCTGGCTCCATCTCCTCAACGCCGCCGTCCAACCTCGAGCCACCTACCACGCGCCCCCGCGTCCGCGCCATCCTGGACGCCGCCACGCCGGCGACTCCCTGGCCACTCTACGCCGAGTAGGAGGAGGACATGGTGCTCTGCCTCAAGCTCCTTGCCCGCGGCGGCGGATGGGCTCCGGACGCAGCTGACTCGACCTCGCTGCCGTCTTCGTCGACCAGGAGCCGATGCTGAGGTCGAGGCTCGTGCGCCAGGAGCAGCGCCACCGTCTTCGTCGACCAGCTCGACCACGCCACCGTCCTCGTCGCGTCGGACACCTAGGCGAGCCAGGAGCACGACGCCGAGGCGAGCCAGGAGCACGCCGTCGTCTTCGTCGACCAAGAGCCGAAGCGGAGGTCGAGGCCCGTGCGCCAGGAGCAGCACCGCCGTCTTCGTCGTCCAGCTCGACCGCGCCGCCCCCAGTCCAGCCCGCCCCCAGCCCATCCCAGCTCGTCCCCACCGAGTGGGACGGCTGGGATTTTTTTTGTGACGCGTGGACACGCTATGCCGACGGCAATGCCGTCGGCGTAGACTCGACCGCAGTCAGCCGCAGCCATGGGCCCCACCGCGACAACGCCGACGGCCGCCGCAGACGCCGACGGCAGATTGGGTACGCCGACAGTCCCGACGGCATGCGTGCATACGCCGACGGCGTCCGGCCGTCGGCGTCTTGGTCGATTCCTGTAGTGATACCATGCTTCGTTGATAATGTGACTGAGTTAGTGATCGAGTGAGTGTAATTAATGGTGAGCTGAGCTTGGGCAGGAGCTTACAGTGCTGGTAATTCTAATAGCTGGTGTATGGGACCAACCACGTCCAATTAACTTCCAACTGGGCGTGCGAGGCGGAGAATGTTCCTTATTGCCCATCTGGTCCCAGCCCAACAAAGCTGATTTATGTTCCTTAAGCAGTCCAGGCACAGTCGAAATTAACCACCACTGCAAAGTTGCAGATGTATTTACTGGAGAATTAACCAACGCCACCGCGGTGGTCCAGATTCAGGGACTCACAAAATAAGAACGTACAGTGCATGCAGGATGACACCACGATATAGGATATTGATCATCTTCGTTACAATCGTATTTCTCTGATGTCGCCGTACTCGAGCAGATTGAAGTCTACTTCAAATTAAAGTGTACTTCAATGTAGTACGATGTATGCAACGAAACTTAATTAGGTGATACGTTGCATATATAAGAAATAACCATTATCGTCCAACATACTATAGCATCTTGAAGTTAGTTATAAATAAACGATATTTAAATGCATGCTTACAAATTTGAACTCGAATTTTGTGATATTAGACTTCAAGAATGTTCAGTTTGGTCATCTTAGAAATTGTACCATTTCTCGAGCAAATTGATTAGGATAGTTATTTATGTTCCTGCAAGCTAAAATTCTAACTTTTCATTGTCTCTCCTACATTCTTTATATTTTGATAAACACAAAGTACAACACGATCACACAACGCCTATTGGTACTGAAAGAAATATTTCCACCTTAATGACTAGTTGTAGGCCAAAGATACAACCAGCTTCTATAATCATGTAACCACAAGTTACTTCCCTCCTCCGATATTCTCGTAATATATATTGGGCTTATACTGTTAAAATTGTACATTTGACCAATAACCTTTATAACACTGAATACATTTATAAACTCCAATAGCATTTAGGTGTCATGAAATAAGTTTTGAAGGT
The DNA here is from genome assembly GCA_947311845.1 of Poa pratensis. Taxonomy (NCBI): domain Eukaryota; kingdom Viridiplantae; phylum Streptophyta; class Magnoliopsida; order Poales; family Poaceae; genus Poa; species Poa pratensis. The sequence goes on from CAMZMU010000100.1 coordinate 23,189,307, forward strand.
TAAACCACACATTTGATTTACAAGAACATACCCAAATACTCGAACTAGTCAAATTTGAATGAAGAGAGTATGTTTTTGGCAATGTACAAAGGTTCGAATAAGGGCTCAAATAACAAATGTACCTCAAGTTAGTGGAGTCGCAAATGTAAGGTTTGAGGCACACCTTCTGAAGTGGTGTTGGACCGGGAATACTTATTCGAGGAGCAATATTAACAAAGCCATATGTGTTGTTGCTAGAATTTCAGAAAACCGTAGGTGACAAATTTTTGGATAAGTTGTTTGAGAGAATCCAAATCTCACAGTTTGGTTGGTTTGATACTGTTTTCGATAACCCAACCCATATATCAGGTGCCACGTGGCAGATGAGGAGGAGGTCTCTTCTTTTGTCTTCCAAAACGAACTCAAACGGACTGAAATGTGATTGGACTGAACTTTGGTCGAACTGTTTTGTTCTGTAACTTTTGGCCAAGCCTTTGTTCAAAATTCAAATTATTAAATAAACCTGAGTAAATTCAAACTACATGTGGTGAGTCAACTAGGAAAGTTTGAGCTCGTTTTGTCAAGCTAGGAGTTTAGAAAATTTCACAGTATTTATTTGAGTGATAAAATACACGCGAACAAGTACTTTGGGGGAGTCCGTCCTCTCTTATCTATTGCTACAGTACCCGCAGGCGATAAGAAGGCGATCCCCGTTCTCCCACCTCGCCGCCGGCCAGGCTGGTGGTTCCCTCCCTCTCCGTCTGCCGCCTCGGCGGCGGGAGAGTGGGGGAACCCCAGTCCTGCGTCTCCGGCCTGTAGGTAGTAGTTTAGGTGTGCGTGCCCTGCCGATTTCGTCGAAGACGGTGGCGATGGTGTCGGCGTTTCTGGGCGTGGTCCTTCCCCTCCTTTCCCATTCTGGCTCGTCGCCGGGGAGGCTGTGAAGGTTCGTCAGGTCGCCTCCTCCTTCCTTCTTTCTCCGGCCGGCCTTGGTGGCGAGGGGAGGAGCTGGTGGGTGTGGGCGAGCTGCTTTTGGTGCTGGTGGTGGTGGTTCTCTCCTTCGAGTTTGCTCCGGCCGGCCGTGGTGGCGAGGGGAGCAGGCGTCTGGAGTGCGGTGGCTGTTGTGGTCGGTGGTCCTGGTCGGCGCCGTGTCGGCGGGTTGCTGGGTGGTGCGGTGGAGATGGTGCTTTGGCCGTGTTCGTTCAACGTCTTCGTTTTCCGTCGCGCGGCGGCGGACGGCTCAGCGGTCGTCTACAAGGTGTGGAGGTGCGGTCTCCCCGGCGGCGAGTGGTACGGCGGCTCCGGCGACGGCTAGGTGCTTGGGGTGCGGCGATGGATCCAATTGCGGTTTCTTCCGGTGGCTCAGGGGTTCTTTGCATGTTTGCTGGGTCCTTTTGTAATTTTCTTTCTGTTCTGGACCTGTTTGTAATATGTACTGAGCTCCTGTTATATGAAACTAGGGGACTAAGCGCGGGCTCCGCCGCGCCCGTGGGCTAAATTTTTGAATTATTTAATCGTAAAATTGTTGAAATTCAAATATTGTCTAGGTTGAGAAGTTGTCCAATTTTTTGAAATGGTCAAACTGGGAGATATTCATATTTGAATTGTTTTCACGTTTATTAAATGCTTAGATTTTGCATTCATGATCTATCTGTAATATTTTGTAAGCGCGGCCTCCGCCGCGCCCGTGGATTTGAAAGAATTTTAGTTTTTTTTTTGGAGGGATTAAATTTGAAATTTGGAGTGGAAAGCTCCGGTATGGTTTTCGTTTTTTGTAATTTTTTGTAAATGTTAGCAAATTTGAATTTCTCAAATGTGCTTGCTTCCTTTTACACAAATAGTTGGTTTTATGTTTTAATAACAGTTTTTTTGTGTGGCTATGTTGGCACGTTTATTGTGTTTGAATTTTTTTTTTTGCGTTTATTAAGTGCGCCGATTTGAAAATCGTTTGAAATTTTGAATTGTTCAAACCATTTGATCATATGTTGTAAGTAGGTGTTTTTTTTGTGTCCATGTTGACATATTTGTCATATTTTGTTCGTGCATTAATTTTTTTTTTTGAATAGCTAAACGCATTTGAATTCCTTTTGACGTTTATGAAATACAGAAATTTGGAAACCACTTGGAAATCTCAAATTTGCAAATTTGTCGTCTATATTTACTTTTATATGTAACGCATTTGAATCCCTATTGACGTATACGAAATACACAAATTTAGAAGGCATATGAAATTTTGAAATTTGAATGTTGATCGTGCATATTTATTTTTGTGTCACCATTTTGACATGCTTGTTATTTTTTTGTAGACATATCTAAAATTATTGGACTACATTATGCAGGTTTTTTTTTTCAAAATCATATGAATAATTTGGGCTTAAAAATTTTTTTGTAGACATATCTAAAATTATTGGAGTACATTATGTAGGGTTTTTTTTTCCAAAATCATATGAATAATTTGGGTTTAAAAAAAATCTGACAGATGGGGCCCACTGTGACGTCGCGTCGTGCTGACGTCACAGTGGCCACATCTGGCTGCATCGCCCGCGGCGGCGTTGGGCTCGCCGGCGGCGCGCCGCCGCACCCCCAGACGCGCGCGTGGTCGTGTCGGACGCGCCTCGTCGCGGGGAGGCGGTAGGTGGCGGCGCCGCCCCCTTTTGGTCGCCGGAGCGGCCAGGGCGGCGCGCGGACGCGGCGGAGCACCAATCAAATTTCTACTAGTTGCATTTGGCGCGGCGGCACGCCGCGCCCTTGATGAGAACTTTTGCTGATGATTTAAATACCAACAATATATTATACATATGGTCGCAAATAATTTAAAGAATAACGACGTGTATGCATTATCAGTACATCAAATGTTGATTAGAACATTGATAATAAATATTCAGATCATCTATAGAAACTATGACTGGCAAAAAAATGTATGATATAATTGTGGATACATTGTACGTGCCTAAGTAAATTCGTCTGGCTATATGTTCTTGAAGAATCAAGGATCACTAGAAGGGTAAGGCGCGCTTTGCCGCGCCCACGTGTACCGTGTGGTCAAGTTATTTTCTGCAGTTGTACGTAGCTTAGCTGATTTATCATCTGTATCATGGCAAACCAATGCTATCATTTCAGAAAAAATGGCAAGTTCTTTTAATTATAAGGCGTCAAGGTAACAACATCTTTAAAATAACGGAATTGTGATATGTCATAGTAACATATCAATTGCTTTGCAACATTTCAAAAAACAGAGAAGAACGGTTTTCTTTAAGCAAGTGGCACTCTTTTGATATTAAAAATGTGCATGGGTAAACTTCCAGGATGCATCTTGCACATTCCTATACTTCCAGGATGCATCTGTGAAAATTACAGTACCTGACATAGGTCTATCAGTGGCGATTGTGGATCCCTGACCCTGCACTTGAACATCTGCCTGATGGGCATGTTTTGAACTGTGGCATGTGAGTGGTTCATTTGCAGCGCGTTTAGAACTATTTGAGAGAGGGAGTTACAATTCTGAATTACCAAGTCGATGTGAATATACCAAGGATGCAAAGACCATGCAATTTTGGCAAAGGGATTGGTGAAAAGGGGATGAATGTCATCCTCCTCTAGACCACACCTGCAACAAAGTTTGGTGATATGTTTGGAGTATTTCCCTGCTCTTGCACCCGTTGCTAAGGCCCTGCGAAGAAATCTCCAGGCAAAAGTCCGAATTCTAGGGATAATTCGGTTGCTCTTCCATACCTGCGAGAGAAGAAGTTCCATTGAAGAATTTAGTTGCCTTGGCCTTTATTCCCCCTGATCATAGAGATTATGCAAACAAGCATAGTACTTAGGCACAAAGTTAACTGATAAGCATGTGGGAAAAAGAACAGGAAGTAGACTTCATGATTTTTTCCATCGGATTGGACAAAAATAGATTGTCCATTTAACCTTACACCCTCCGGTCCAGGCTTATTTTAATACGATCTCTCATGAAATGGACAAAGATATTATAAAACTATTTGCATACATTATCACTGGTAACACCATTTGGGGCATATTGTTCGACATCTATGTTTCTCCTTAGAGCTATAATGGCTAAGCCTATAAAGTAGCTAAATAATGAATGGTGAACGAAATAAAATCATGTCCTAGAGGCAGAATAATTGAAGAGGCAGTATATATCATTGGGGTTTAAGTGGCAGTAAGATAATTAAGAATTGAAAATTATATACCAAGAAAATCACCCAGATGGAATGAGTATATGGGTGAACAAATATGTAGCAAAAGGGAAATATCCTAGCCATATACGCATGGGCCAAAAGAGGCTATGTCCTAGCAAAAGAAAAATATCCAAAATTAGTATAAGAGGCTAGAAAAGGGAGAAAAATATGCAGATATGAAAATTTTGACATTTATGTCAAGAAAACAAGTTAACATGCATGCTCTCGATCTTTGCGACCCTATCACACTTCTAAGAGATGATGACTATAACACAATTAACCATTCAACTATATATATTCACAGGGACATAGATTAGAGACAATTTAATCTTTCAACTCATGTAATTACCACTCGACCTTCTCAAAAAATATTGTTGATCCTGTTAATTTAGTACCTAAATGAGAGAAACCCTTACTGTAGGTCACACTTTTGAAGGTGGGTGCTGACATTTCATTGTGTTGTCCCAACGAAAAGAGAACAAGCAGTAGGAGGCTTGGTAGCACCACCAGACGACAATCGAATGTCGCAGAACTAATCAAAGGCTGCCCCAAACAAAAATCAAAACGCACCCAAATCAGAGTCCAGCAGCAACACATAGACGCGCGCGACGAACCCATAGAAAAATTGGCATATAAAAAACCTGAACCCGCTCGACGGGATCTTCTTCTTAGGGAGAGTATGGAAAAGGAGCAGGAGAGGAGAAGATGCTGCTCCCAACACAGCTTGTGCCGACGTGCCAACCGCCCGCTACCGCCCTGAGCGTAAGGTTCCCTGCTCTGCACTGCCTCTGTCATATGGAGCGCTGCAGATGTCCCTACTACCAAAGAAGTGAAATCAGATAACCGACCAGGCCCTATAATAACAGCAGGACCGCAGCTCTGGTGCTGACGGACCAAAGCCATCCAGCTGCGCACAAGAAGCCTCTAACCCAACTGCCGCTAACATATAGCAAACAGAACAAATGAACCCAAATAGAGAAAACAAAAACGAAGCCAAAAAAGACCAAAGAACGAAACATCACTTATGCCAGCACGCTTAAAGCCACGCATTGGACAGAGCCCTCTGAAACAAATTAGCACACTTTGCAGACGGCATGAACCTAGTGCAATCCCCAAATCAGCTCAGAAAATAAGGTATGATACATGGTACCAACTAACATACCTATCACGAATTTTGATTCCTTGCAGCTGCAAACATGAGAAAATGAACTACTACTCACAAGGCCGAACCACCTAGAAATAAAATAATCTGCGTGTCATTTAGCTTCTTCAATTCCTTACTCCGATGTAGTAAGAATTAGCAATGCAAGATGAACTCAAACAACATACCATAGAAGCCTAGAGTTTAAACGCGGATTGCTAATCAGAAGAATAAAAGGTAAGACTTAAAGAAAAACAAGAAAATGACTTAGGTGAATAAGATAGATATATGCCAGTAGCAACAACTTAATGCGCAGTGCTTGCCTGACGAACAAAAGCATCAGAGTAGCAGAGATAAGCTCTAGAGCGAAATGGTGAACCATAAGCACAGATGGTATGGAGTGCATCATATATACTCTAGGCACAACGAATAAAAGCATCAGTTTGATCATATATACTCTAGGCACAACGAATTGCTAGCACAACGTATAAAAACATCAGGTTCGCGCATACCAGTTTCAGTGCAAAACGGGGGATGAAGAGGAGGACGGGCCGGAGCTGGAGACATCCGTGGCGGCGCTTGCCGCCGGTCCAGGCCCCAAGGACGGCGGCGCCGATGCTTGTTGGGCGGCCAGATGGGCTCCGCGTGGTCCGGCCGGTCGCCGTGCCGCCGCAGCACCACCCGCTGCCGCCATGGACGCCAAAGATGGGATGTTTTCCTCCTGCTCCTCTGTGGCTAGCTAGGGTTTGTGGGGAGGCAGCGGATTCGCGGTTCCATGCCATGGATTCGGGAGAGGGGGAGGAGGCGGTCTCGAGGGGCTCGGCAGCAGCGTGAGGAGTCGCCGGAGCCGGCCGGAATCGACCGGCGACGGCGGCGGGCAAAGGGGATCGCGTCAAGAAGGTTGGAGACGAAGACAGTTTTGCAGCGAACCGACCTTCTCCTCGCTAGCTGTGCGTACGCGTCAAACATGCGACGACCTCAGAACGGCGACCCGACCCGACAAGCCGACCCTACCTATCTGACACGATCTGCACCGTCCACGGCTGATCGAACGGCTGATGTCCTGCGAGCAACCACAGCTCGCCATTTCTTGGGAGCTTAGTTATGTTACTGATTTTATCAATCCTCAATCTGAAGGTGCTTGCAAAATCTGAAGTACAGCCAGCCTTGCAAACACGGATGAATATAAAAGAAAGAATAATTATTCTTACCTTTGTATACTCATGAAATCTTGTCAAGAGTTGGGTTAAAGTATACTCATGAAATCAAGATTAAGATGAGTTTTAGTTATATTATGCCAAAAGAAACACAAATGCATGTATTCTATCCTGATTGGTTGGGAGGAAGTAGGTGTGGATCGATGACATGGCGTCTTATGATTGGTCAGAACACCTCACCACCCACACCATGTGCTCTCCTCTCTCCTTATCCTCTCACGCTATCACACACCAGCACCACACGCACCATATCCTCTCCTCTCTCCTTCTCCTCTCACGCACCAGCACGACCACGCCGACGACGCAGCTTTCCGCTGGCTCCATCTCCTCAACGCCGCCGTCCAACCTCGAGCCACCTACCACGCGCCCCCGCGTCCGCGCCATCCTGGACGCCGCCACGCCGGCGACTCCCTGGCCACTCTACGCCGAGTAGGAGGAGGACATGGTGCTCTGCCTCAAGCTCCTTGCCCGCGGCGGCGGATGGGCTCCGGACGCAGCTGACTCGACCTCGCTGCCGTCTTCGTCGACCAGGAGCCGATGCTGAGGTCGAGGCTCGTGCGCCAGGAGCAGCGCCACCGTCTTCGTCGACCAGCTCGACCACGCCACCGTCCTCGTCGCGTCGGACACCGAGGCGAGCCAGGAGCACGACGCCGAGGCGAGCCAGGAGCACGCCGTCGTCTTCGTCGACCAAGAGCCGAAGCGGAGGTCGAGGCCCGTGCGCCAGGAGCAGCACCGCCGTCTTCGTCGTCCAGCTCGACCGCGCCGCCCCCAGTCCAGCCCGCCCCCAGCCCATCCCAGCTCGTCCCCACCGAGTGGGACGGCTGGGATTTTTTTTGTGACGCGTGGACACGCTATGCCGACGGCAATGCCGTCGGCGTAGACTCGACCGCAGTCAGCCGCAGCCATGGGCCCCACCGCGACAACGCCGACGGCCGCCGCAGACGCCGACGGCAGATTGGGTACGCCGACAGTCCCGACGGCATGCGTGCATACGCCGACGGCGTCCGGCCGTCGGCGTCTTGGTCGATTCCTGTAGTGATACCATGCTTCGTTGATAATGTGACTGAGTTAGTGATCGAGTGAGTGTAATTAATGGTGAGCTGAGCTTGGGCAGGAGCTTACAGTGCTGGTAATTCTAATAGCTGGTGTATGGGACCAACCACGTCCAATTAACTTCCAACTGGGCGTGCGAGGCGGAGAATGTTCCTTATTGCCCATCTGGTCCCAGCCCAACAAAGCTGATTTATGTTCCTTAAGCAGTCCAGGCACAGTCGAAATTAACCACCACTGCAAAGTTGCAGATGTATTTACTGGAGAATTAACCAACGCCACCGCGGTGGTCCAGATTCAGGGACTCACAAAATAAGAACGTACAGTGCATGCAGGATGACACCACGATATAGGATATTGATCATCTTCGTTACAATCGTATTTCTCTGATGTCGCCGTACTCGAGCAGATTGAAGTCTACTTCAAATTAAAGTGTACTTCAATGTAGTACGATGTATGCAACGAAACTTAATTAGGTGATACGTTGCATATATAAGAAATAACCATTATCGTCCAACATACTATAGCATCTTGAAGTTAGTTATAAATAAACGATATTTAAATGCATGCTTACAAATTTGAACTCGAATTTTGTGATATTAGACTTCAAGAATGTTCAGTTTGGTCATCTTAGAAATTGTACCATTTCTCGAGCAAATTGATTAGGATAGTTATTTATGTTCCTGCAAGCTAAAATTCTAACTTTTCATTGTCTCTCCTACATTCTTTATATTTTGATAAACACAAAGTACAACACGATCACACAACGCCTATTGGTACTGAAAGAAATATTTCCACCTTAATGACTAGTTGTAGGCCAAAGATACAACCAGCTTCTATAATCATGTAACCACAAGTTACTTCCCTCCTCCGATATTCTCGTAATATATATTGGGCTTATACTGTTAAAATTGTACATTTGACCAATAACCTTTATAACACTGAATACATTTATAAACTCCAATAGCATTTAGGTGTCATGAAATAAGTTTTGAAGGTTAAACCACACATTTGATTTACAAGAACATACCCAAATACTCGAACTAGTCAAATTTGAATGAAGAGAGTATGTTTTTGGCAATGTACAAAGGTTCGAATAAGGGCTCAAATAACAAATGTACCTCAAGTTAGTGGAGTCGCAAATGTAAGGTTTGAGGCACACCTTCTGAAGTGGTGTTGGACCGGGAATACTTATTCGAGGAGCAATATTAACAAAGCCATATGTGTTGTTGCTAGAATTTCAGAAAACCGTAGGTGACAAATTTTTGGATAAGTTGTTTGAGAGAATCCAAATCTCACAGTTTGGTTGGTTTGATACTGTTTTCGATAACCCAACCCATATATCAGGTGCCACGTGGCAGATGAGGAGGAGGTCTCTTCTTTTGTCTTCCAAAACGAACTCAAACGGACTGAAATGTGATTGGACTGAACTTTGGTCGAACTGTTTTGTTCTGTAACTTTTGGCCAAGCCTTTGTTCAAAATTCAAATTATTAAATAAACCTGAGTAAATTCAAACTACATGTGGTGAGTCAACTAGGAAAGTTTGAGCTCGTTTTGTCAAGCTAGGAGTTTAGAAAATTTCACAGTATTTATTTGAGTGATAAAATACACGCGAACAAGTACTTTGGGGGAGTCCGTCCTCTCTTATCTATTGCTACAGTACCCGCAGGCGATAAGAAGGCGATCCCCGTTCTCCCACCTCGCCGCCGGCCAGGCTGGTGGTTCCCTCCCTCTCCGTCTGCCGCCTCGGCGGCGGGAGAGTGGGGGAACCCCAGTCCTGCGTCTCCGGCCTGTAGGTAGTAGTTTAGGTGTGCGTGCCCTGCCGATTTCGTCGAAGACGGTGGCGATGGTGTCGGCGTTTCTGGGCGTGGTCCTTCCCCTCCTTTCCCATTCTGGCTCGTCGCCGGGGAGGCTGTGAAGGTTCGTCAGGTCGCCTCCTCCTTCCTTCTTTCTCCGGCCGGCCTTGGTGGCGAGGGGAGGAGCTGGTGGGTGTGGGCGAGCTGCTTTTGGTGCTGGTGGTGGTGGTTCTCTCCTTCGAGTTTGCTCCGGCCGGCCGTGGTGGCGAGGGGAGCAGGCGTCTGGAGTGCGGTGGCTGTTGTGGTCGGTGGTCCTGGTCGGCGCCGTGTCGGCGGGTTGCTGGGTGGTGCGGTGGAGATGGTGCTTTGGCCGTGTTCGTTCAACGTCTTCGTTTTCCGTCGCGCGGCGGCGGACGGCTCAGCGGTCGTCTACAAGGTGTGGAGGTGCGGTCTCCCCGGCGGCGAGTGGTACGGCGGCTCCGGCGACGGCTAGGTGCTTGGGGTGCGGCGATGGATCCAATTGCGGTTTCTTCCGGTGGCTCAGGGGTTCTTTGCATGTTTGCTGGGTCCTTTTGTAATTTTCTTTCTGTTCTGGACCTGTTTGTAATATGTACTGAGCTCCTGTTATATGAAACTAGGGGACTAAGCGCGGGCTCCGCCGCGCCCGTGGGCTAAATTTTTGAATTATTTAATCGTAAAATTGTTGAAATTCAAATATTGTCTAGGTTGAGAAGTTGTCCAATTTTTTGAAATGGTCAAACTGGGAGATATTCATATTTGAATTGTTTTCACGTTTATTAAATGCTTAGATTTTGCATTCATGATCTATCTGTAATATTTTGTAAGCGCGGCCTCCGCCGCGCCCGTGGATTTGAAAGAATTTTAGTTTTTTTTTTGGAGGGATTAAATTTGAAATTTGGAGTGGAAAGCTCCGGTATGGTTTTCGTTTTTTGTAATTTTTTGTAAATGTTAGCAAATTTGAATTTCTCAAATGTGCTTGCTTCCTTTTACACAAATAGTTGGTTTTATGTTTTAATAACAGTTTTTTTGTGTGGCTATGTTGGCACGTTTATTGTGTTTGATTTTTTTTTTTTGCGTTTATTAAGTGCGCCGATTTGAAAATCGTTTGAAATTTTGAATTGTTCAAACCATTTGATCATATGTTGTAAGTAGGTGTTTTTTTTGTGTCCATGTTGACATATTTGTCATATTTTGTTCGTGCATTAATTTTTTTTTTTGAATAGCTAAACGCATTTGAATTCCTTTTGACGTTTATGAAATACAGAAATTTGGAAACCACTTGGAAATCTCAAATTTGCAAATTTGTCGTCTATATTTACTTTTATATGTAACGCATTTGAATCCCTATTGACGTATACGAAATACACAAATTTAGAAGGCATATGAAATTTTGAAATTTGAATGTTGATCGTGCATATTTATTTTTGTGTCACCATTTTGACATGCTTGTTATTTTTTTGTAGACATATCTAAAATTATTGGACTACATTATGCAGGTTTTTTTTTTCAAAATCATATGAATAATTTGGGCTTAAAAATTTTTTGTAGACATATCTAAAATTATTGGAGTACATTATGTAGGGTTTTTTTTTCCAAAATCATATGAATAATTTGGGTTTAAAAAAAATCTGACAGATGGGGCCCACTGTGACGTCGCGTCGTGCTGACGTCACAGTGGCCACATCTGGCTGCATCGCCCGCGGCGGCGTTGGGCTCGCCGGCGGCGCGCCGCCGCACCCCCAGACGCGCGCGTGGTCGTGTCGGACGCGCCTCGTCGCGGGGAGGCGGTAGGTGGCGGCGCCGCCCCCTTTTGGTCGCCGGAGCGGCCAGGGCGGCGCGCGGACGCGGCGGAGCACCAATCAAATTTCTACTAGTTGCATTTGGCGCGGCGGCACGCCGCGCCCTTGATGAGAACTTTTGCTGATGATTTAAATACCAACAATATATTATACATATGGTCGCAAATAATTTAAAGAATAACGACGTGTATGCATTATCAGTACATCAAATGTTGATTAGAACATTGATAATAAATATTCAGATCATCTATAGAAACTATGACTGGCAAAAAAATGTATGATATAATTGTGGATACATTGTACGTGCCTAAGTAAATTCGTCTGGCTATATGTTCTTGAAGAATCAAGGATCACTAGAAGGGTAAGGCGCGCTTTGCCGCGCCCACGTGTACCGTGTGGTCAAGTTATTTTCTGCAGTTGTACGTAGCTTAGCTGATTTATCATCTGTATCATGGCAAACCAATGCTATCATTTCAGAAAAAATGGCAAGTTCTTTTAATTATAAGGCGTCAAGGTAACAACATCTTTAAAATAACGGAATTGTGATATGTCATAGTAACATATCAATTGCTTTGCAACATTTCAAAAAACAGAGAAGAACGGTTTTCTTTAAGCAAGTGGCACTCTTTTGATATTAAAAATGTGCATGGGTAAACTTCCAGGATGCATCTTGCACATTCCTATACTTCCAGGATGCATCTGTGAAAATTACAGTACCTGACATAGGTCTATCAGTGGCGATTGTGGATCCCTGACCCTGCACTTGAACATCTGCCTGATGGGCATGTTTTGAACTGTGGCATGTGAGTGGTTCATTTGCAGCGCGTTTAGAACTATTTGAGAGAGGGAGTTACAATTCTGAATTACCAAGTCGATGTGAATATACCAAGGATGCAAAGACCATGCAATTTTGGCAAAGGGATTGGTGAAAAGGGGATGAATGTCATCCTCCTCTAGACCACACCTGCAACAAAGTTTGGTGATATGTTTGGAGTATTTCCCTGCTCTTGCACCCGTTGCTAAGGCCCTGCGAAGAAATCTCCAGGCAAAAGTCCGAATTCTAGGGATAATTCGGTTGCTCTTCCATACCTGCGAGAGAAGAAGTTCCATTGAAGAATTTAGTTGCCTTGGCCTTTATTCCCCCTGATCATAGAGATTATGCAAACAAGCATAGTACTTAGGCACAAAGTTAACTGATAAGCATGTGGGAAAAAGAACAGGAAGTAGACTTCATGATTTTTTCCATCGGATTGGACAAAAATAGATTGTCCATTTAACCTTACACCCTCCGGTCCAGGCTTATTTTAATACGATCTCTCATGAAATGGACAAAGATATTATAAAACTATTTGCATACATTATCACTGGTAACACCATTTGGGGCATATTGTTCGACATCTATGTTTCTCCTTAGAGCTATAATGGCTAAGCCTATAAAGTAGCTAAATAATGAATGGTGAACGAAATAAAATCATGTCCTAGAGGCAGAATAATTGAAGAGGCAGTATATATCATTGGGGTTTAAGTGGCAGTAAGATAATTAAGAATTGAAAATTATATACCAAGAAAATCACCCAGATGGAATGAGTATATGGGTGAACAAATATGTAGCAAAAGGGAAATATCCTAGCCATATACGCATGGGCCAAAAGAGGCTATGTCCTAGCAAAAGAAAAATATCCAAAATTAGTATAAGAGGCTAGAAAAGGGAGAAAAATATGCAGATATGAAAATTTTGACATTTATGTCAAGAAAACAAGTTAACATGCATGCTCTCGATCTTTGCGACCCTATCACACTTCTAAGAGATGATGACTATAACACAATTAACCATTCAACTATATATATTCACAGGGACATAGATTAGAGACAATTTAATCTTTCAACTCATGTAATTACCACTCGACCTTCTCAAAAAATATTGTTGATCCTGTTAATTTAGTACCTAAATGAGAGAAACCCTTACTGTAGGTCACACTTTTGAAGGTGGGTGCTGACATTTCATTGTGTTGTCCCAACGAAAAGAGAACAAGCAGTAGGAGGCTTGGTAGCACCACCAGACGACAATCGAATGTCGCAGAACTAATCAAAGGCTGCCCCAAACAAAAATCAAAACGCACCCAAATCAGAGTCCAGCAGCAACACATAGACGCGCGCGACGAACCCATAGAAAAATTGGCATATAAAAAACCTGAACCCGCTCGACGGGATCTTCTTCTTAGGGAGAGTATGGAAAAGGAGCAGGAGAGGAGAAGATGCTGCTCCCAACACAGCTTGTGCCGACGTGCCAACCGCCCGCTACCGCCCTGAGCGTAAGGTTCCCTGCTCTGCACTGCCTCTGTCATATGGAGCGCTGCAGATGTCCCTACTACCAAAGAAGTGAAATCAGATAACCGACCAGGCCCTATAATAACATATCTAAAATTATTGGACTACATTATGCAGGTTTTTTTTTTCAAAATCATATGAATAATTTGGGCTTAAAAAATTTTTTGTAGACATATCTAAAATTATTGGAGTACATTATGTAGGGTTTTTTTTTCCAAAATCATATGAATAATTTGGGTTTAAAAAAAATCTGACAGATGGGGCCCACTGTGACGTCGCGTCGTGCTGACGTCACAGTGGCCACATCTGGCTGCATCGCCCGCGGCGGCGTTGGGCTCGCCGGCGGCGCGCCGCCGCACCCCCAGACGCGCGCGTGGTCGTGTCGGACGCGCCTCGTCGCGGGGAGGCGGTAGGTGGCGGCGCCGCCCCCTTTTGGTCGCCGGAGCGGCCAGGGCGGCGCGCGGACGCGGCGGAGCACCGCGCGGACGGCGGCGTTGATTCCGGCGGCGTCGCAGCGTCTCGGCGGCTAATCAACGGCGAGGAGGGAGAGGGGAGGACGGCGAAGCTCGGCGCCTGATCAGATTCGTGCGGGGAGGGGCGGAGACGGCGGGCGCGGCGTCGGCGGCGCCGGCGAACTCAGCCGTCGCGCGAGAGAGAGAGGACGGGGATGGACCCGTGGCGTTTTTACACGGAGGTCCTTGGGTTTTTCGTGATTTACAGTTCGGTCCTTCGCGGGGGGTATCTGCATAAAGGCTGCGCCAAAATTCATGCGTGGGCGTTCACCGGCTGCGACCGGGCGGACGAGGTGGTGACCGGAGCCACGTGTCGCCACCCCGTTGGTAGAAAATCGCCGTAAGCTACAGTGCGCGCGCGGGGGGCGACGTGGGTTGATCTGGACCGTCCGATCGCGCGATCGGACGGCCGTGGATAGCCCGCGACGTGGAACGGCGGAGAGGATGCGGATTCCTCCGTCTTTTATATATAGTATAGTAGAATTGGATCCTTTCTCAAAAAAAAAAAAGTACTTTGGGGGAAAACACGTGAAGAAGTTGACATACGTACGGTGCGCAGTACACGGTGATGGGAGTTTTTGCAGGCTGCTCTCTCGGCTCAACCTGGACCCTGAAGCATTCGGCAATTTTCACAAAATTGAACCTTTTCAAACTTGTCCCACAAAATGGATCTAAATTCAAATTATTTCATGATCTAAATTCAAATATGTACCGATGGTTTCTTACGCCTACGTACTTACCTTTGCATTGCGTCTCGCACGGGTTAATTAAGATTTCTGCATGCTACTCGATCGTGTCGTGTTCCTTAGCTTTCCAATACAGCTGTGTGTAAGTGTGTTGTGAGAAATTAAACAATGTACGTGAAGTTTCTCTGTATTGTATGGAAGAAATAATGTCCACCGTGGCGCCGTGTTAACTAGACCACGTGTTGATGGTGGACTTTCTATCCTTCAATATGCGAATGATACAATTTTATTTATGGATCATGACACCGAAAAGGCTAAGAACCTGCAACTAATCTTATTAGCGTTCGAGCATCTTTCTGAGCTCAGAATTAATTTCCATAACAGTGAGTTGTTCTGCTTTAGAGAGACCAAAGACGCGGCCGCTCAGTATGTCGAATTATTCGGATGTGAGCAAGGACAATTTCCCTGTTAGGTACTTGCGTATCCCGATCCACTATCGGAGATTAACCAACGTCAATGGAAGCATGTCGAGGAGCGTCTACAAACGAGGTTGTCTAGTTGGAAAGGAAAATTGCTTTTCCTTGGTGGAATATTGGTTCTCATTAATTCAGTACTATCATTCTTCCAACTTCCCAAAACAGTCTTCCAAAAGTTTGATTATTTCCGTTCAAGATTTTTTTGACAAGGGGACAACGAGAAAAAGAAATATCAACTGACTAGATGGGATATGGTTTGTCGACCTAAAGATCAGGGAAGTCTAGGAATACACATCTCAAGGTTAAGATCAGGGAAGTCTATAAGGATAAATGGTTAGGAAATACCACGCTCCACGAACAATATCCAACTCTATATAACATTGTCCGTCACATGGTTCATCCAGTTGTACCAGTCGATGATAATAAAAATATGGAAAATGAAAATACCACTAAAAATTAAAATATTCACGTGGTATCTTTGCAAAGGGGTAATCGTTACTAAACATAGCCTTGTAAATACTAAGTGTGTGTTTTGTGATCAAGATAAAACGATCAAACACATATTTTTCAGTGCAAGTTTGCCCGTCAGTTATCGAAATGGCATCTAACTTGTATCCGCTAGGTAGCACCACTATTTTTTTTTGGAAAATAGCTACGTGGTATCGATCACAAGCTTAGAACTCTGCTGAGGGTGGGAGCACTTACCGTAATTTGGTCGCTATGGTTATATAGAAATGACAAGATTTTCAATGTTAAAAATTTATCTCGGACACAAGTCATCGACCGACGCACTCATATGCTTCGTTCACGGTCGTGATGTAGCGTGGAGTTTCGAGACTATTTGTGGAGTTATCTACTCGGTTTGAGGATACGATGAGACATTTTTATTCTCGGTTTGAGGATACGATGAGACATATTTTTATCCCACAGGCGTGGCAGCATGGTCTTCGGATTGGCTCTACAGATGCTTAGGCGTTTCACGAGCTCCATGCCTCTTGTACTACGCTGTTATGGACTCCCCGGGTCATCAAAATGAGGTAACAGAACAGAGCCAGAGCCAGGCCGTGTATCGAGGCCCACGTAAAGAATCCTGCCCAAACACACGTTCCGGCCCCGAACCGAGTTCTTCTTGGCGAGCAAGTCCCGTGGGGCCAGACACATAAAGAGCAAGCCGCGGGTAACACTACGTAGAGGGTTCCTTTAGAAAGGGCACTCCAGCGGCCTCGGCGTGCCACGTGGTGGCTCCAAGGGAGTGGCAAAAGCAAATTTGAATAAGGCATGCAAACGATCAGCGCTTGCGCGTGCGTACGAGCGGAGGCCTCCTGGCCCCTAGCGCCCAGCGTACGGGTGAAGTCCCGCGTGTTCGTCGGCCGCGGACGCGTCCTGCCCCGCGCGTACACCTCGTGCGCGTACGTCCGGCCAGCCGATGCGAAGGCCTCACATACAACCGTCCCCGCCGGCGTGCTGTTACACATTTTGAGACAAAAGTACAACATTATTTAGTACACAACATGTGAGGAGTACAACAAAAATAGATTACGTTGTACAAAAATATATAGAAAGTGGTGTACAAATTACATAAAACGGGAAGTACAAAATATGCTACTACACGTTGAATCTAGAAATTTGATATGTACAAGTATACACACGCAGGTTGTACAACTACCAAGTTGTACAACATGTACAACTGCACAGATACAAGTTGTACAACTAAAGAGACACATGTCGTACAACTATATAGACACATGTTGTACAACTATATAACACAAGTTGTACAACTAGACATGTACAGATTGTACATACACAGGTTGTACAACTACATAAACACATGTCGTACAACTAGACAGACACAGGTTGTACAGACATATGTTGTACAACTACATAAACACATGTCGTACAACTAGACAGACACATGTTGTACATACACGGGTTGTACAACTATATAGGTTGTACAACTACGCAGACACTCTGTACAGATACAGTTTGTAGAACTACACAGACACAGCTTGAACAACTATGCATAACAGGTTGTACAAAAAAAATTTCGTCGAAACCTATCAACATGGATCTAGTTTTGAAGATCTCGATGCGAGGAGTTCAAAAATGAAAACGGTTCGTAATTTGGATAAGCGGTTCTCAAGATATTTTATTTTAAAAAACGAATCTCGAAATAAATGCGTGCTACAACCACCGGACGTGGGAGACGAAAATCCCACCAAAACTCTCTGGTGCTGCCACTTGTCACAAATATAAGCACTCATGAGGGCTGCGTGGAGGGAAAAGCTGCCAATTGACGCGACCACAATGCGCGCATGTTCCCTTTCCAAAGGGAAGCTTTTTTTTAATGATTTCGGCAAGCCGCAGAAGAACCCAACCCACACAATCCCTGCACTGCAATCCCCTTCGGCGATCGTCTCCTCCGGTTCCGACCCGCTCCCGTCGCTTCCATCGCAAGCCAGCCTCCGCTCGAGCTCGATTCCTGCCTGCCCTCCTCCTAGGTAACCTCTCCTCCCTCCCCAGCTCCCCCCTCCTCTTCCGCAGCGCGCTGGTTCTGGCTGGGCGTCGCTCTGGTGTTCCTCGGTCGATCGATTCCGCGAGGGTTTCCGACTAGAAATAGTTCGGTATAGTCCGATCGAGATGGCGAGCTCGCCCTTGCGATATGCTAGGTGATTTCGAGCTGTTTGTTGGGTTGGATCGATGTGGCGGGCGTTGGATTGGCTTCGGCTCTTGGGGCTTGGGTGTCAATCTAGTCGTCGTCCTAATTTGCTTGCTTGTGTGGTTTGATGTGTCTGCGGACAAAGTAGTTTGGTGTTGCTACTCGTATCTGTGTGAGATTGCAGTTAGTTCCAAGACTAGCTTGTTGGATTTGCTTCTTTTCCTGCTGTCCAAGTTAATCGATGTGTGTTTAATTGAGACGATTTGATCAATACATTGCGCAATGCTAGTAAATAATGCTGCGATTTTACCCTGGGGGTGCTCGAAGAACACTTTCCCTGCCAATTTGCTGTTACCTGATATTAGCTTTGTTCTAGTGGTTTTACCAAATTGTGCTGTTTACTGCAGTACATACTGATTGATCTTGTAGGTTGGAGTTTGGTTAACGAATCTACTTGCGCTGTTGGAAGTTGTCTCCATAAGTAGTTATGTATCTGGGAAGACTTAATTGCAGGATATTAGAAAAAAATCAGAATTGATTTAACTATTTATTTGTATGTATCAACACGATTGTCTCCATGAGAATTGGTTTGTGCAGTCCCTGCAGATTAATCTTGTAGGTTGGAGTTTGGTTAACTAATCTACTTGAGCTGTTGGAACTTGTCTCTATGAGTAGTTCTGTATCTGGTTAGATTTAGATGGAGGATCTTAAGAAAATGAGAATTGGTTTGATGATTTATTTGTATGTATCAACACCATTGTAGTATTCCACTTGTCCAGCTTACTTGATGTTTGCTTAATGTAACGGATCTTTCAGTAACTCTATAAATGGTAACCTACTTCCATAATTGTGAATGTACTGGAAGAATGATTTCCCTGCCAATGCTATCGGGTAGCTTTGTCCTAGTTCTTTTGTAGTTGTGCTATTTGGTACTGTCAATGCAGATTAAGTTTGGTGGGAGTTAGATAGAACTATGTAGGTTGGAGCTTGGTTAATTACTGGTGACCCTGTGAGAATGTTATTGATTGCCAAAGTGGTCTAGTTAAATATTTAATGGCTTTTGTAGTATATATGGCCAATTCTTTAGCTACTTATGTTCATTAAGTAGCATCAAACGTGTAGGTTTGTTTCTCCCAGAGAGGGAAAACGGGATGTGTGTATGCAGGTTAGTTAGGGAACTGTAAGCATGCTGATATAATTGAGAATTTGGAAGCTGGTAATAATGTCAATTTTACTTGTTTTCCTGGTTAGGGTTCAGTTCTGTTGGCAAACTAAAAGGTGTTGATGGTTAAGGGGGATTTCTCATATTTGGAAGGGCTGAATGTTGTGTGTTATATAAACTTTGTCCATTTGATTGCATCATTTTAGGCTTAGAGAGACAAAATAGCTATGCTGATATATAGTTAGTCAGCTCTTTTTTTTATTACTTTGATTGTTGCCTTTCGATTTGTTTATTCATATTGTGAAACGGTCCAAGGTTTTAAACATGATTTACGATAAATGTATGCTTCAGGAAGTAAGGCCGTACTTAATTTTTTTCTTCTTCTCATAGGAATGCTTGTTGCTGGCACTTATTCTTTTTAGTTTAGCCTATTTCTTCTCTTCTAGAGTATAATAGATGCTTGTGGTTTATTGTTTTGCTGGAATATTTGTTCTACTGCATATGGGTTGGAGAACATATGATTAATATTGCCCACTGTTTTGTCTTTGCCAGTAGAATACTAAGTTTTTAGATTTTGTACTTTGAACGCATTGCTTTATATTTCTTTTAGTAGATATGATCTGTTGCTTGTTGTCGACTTTGAAACTTGAAAGGTCACAAGGCTAAGCAATTATTTAGCGTGGTCTGTGCTGAACGTCAGGCTCATGCTTAAGTTGTTTGTCCTCATGTTTAAGTTGGTCGTCCTGTATCATCCGCAAAAAATGTTGGTTGTCCTTTATAAATAGTATATGATGCCATGTCTATAAACTGTCAGCTCTTGGAACTGCCAATGTTTGCCTGCAGTGCCTTACGAATTCACTAGTTGGTTAGACGTACCTGCAGATGGATGAAATTTACTGGGCAGTGCATTCATGTGTTGCGTGTACCAGGCTACCAGCAGATAGATTGTCTCTCATACCGACGTTAAGTATGTTTTGACAGTATCCTCCTGATTCTTGTGCAGCTTAGCTCCAATGGGATTCCTCCAGAGCACTTTCTCCCTTTTGATCGGTACCGGCGCCGGCATCTACATTGCCCAGAACTACGATGTTCCGAACATGAAGAAGATCATGTGGGGCCTGCTGGGCAAGGCGAAGGAGTTGGAAGACACCTACAAGAAGCCCAGTGACGGGAAGAACAAGGATTAGTCTGTCGGACCGCCACCCCTACCACTGTCTATGAGATCATGACCGGCTTAGCAGTCTAATTGTTGTTACTTAGGTTCGTCGTTATCATTTGAGGAACGACTCTCTCCACTCTGTCGATCTCTCGGTTTAAGACTCTGTTCTGAAATAGGTGGGCTGTTTACATATGGGATTAGTTGGGCATTTGGATGCAAGTCTTGGAGGTGCTATGCGTGCATGAATTCATGGCGGTTTAAGGAGCCATTAATGATTGGTTGATTGTATTATGCGTTGGTTTATTGATTGCGTTGATGATTTGTGGATTATACCATGGTTCTTCTCGTTAAGTATACCACCTCTGACTTAATCTCTTGGAATCCAGATCCAAGAAACCAGGAACATCATCAATTTACATTTAAAAAGTGGGTTAAAATGGGCATAAATCACCCGGACCCCTCCCTCGTTCCCCACCTCTACAGTGAACAAGGCGACTTTTTGGGCGAAACCCGCGCGGTCAAGCTCGCCGCCGGCGATCCGCTCGATCCCTCGCCCTCCGCGGCCGCTCCGGCGGCGGAGGACGGGGAATCGACGGATCCCGGCGTGTACATAGCTTAGGTGCGCGTGGGTTGCTTGCCGGCGGCGCGTTGGAGGTGGAGGCGTGGTCGGAGAAGCTTTTGAAGACGGCGGTCCTCTCCTCTGCCCTCGGTGCTCCGGCGGAGGATCCGGGCAGATCTGCCGTCTCTGGCGCGTCTGCTGCTCTTCGGAGCCGTGGAGTGCCTCCCCTCGAGCCGGCGTCTGTGGTGGCGGCCGCGGCTCTGGATCCAGGGGTCCTTCTTCCCTCGCCGGCGTGCGAGGCGGTGCTTTTGCTTAAATCCGCTGGGATTTTGCAGGTACAGTGCTCTCCTTCGTCGGCGTCCTTGGTGGGCTTTGCGGAAGATGGGTGGAGCCGTCGTCTTCGTCTCCGGCGTGAGGCGGTGATGGTGGTTTGGAGGCGGCTCAGCGCCGATGCTCGTTCAGCGTCAAGATGCCGGCGCCTGCGCCGGTTGGCTTCTGCGGCTCTTCAACAAGGTTGGCTGAGCTTCCTGCTTCGGTGCGTGGTGTGCGTGGTGGCGCCATGGTCGTCGTGTTTGGAGTGGCCTGTGCGTGTGTTCGTGTGTGTTTGTTCTTCATTTGGATGATCTTGTACACGACTCCCTTTCAAAAAAAAAAAAGGGCATAAATCTGTCATCGCTTTCTCTGCTAATGAGAGAACTGTTCTTGACCTTTTGTCAGCTTTCGACATGATTTTGAGGCGTTTAGAAAAAAACGCCCTTACCGAAAGACCTCTGGTACATGAAACGATTTATATGCTCACGTAGTACTAACATTAAAGCGAGTCTTAACCAACGTTTGGTAACCAAACTCATGTTTGGAATTTACCATGACTGGTATACTCGAAATTCACAAGAACAACTTGTATATTTGATATTCATAGGAGTAAATATATTTTTGGAAAGCATTACATGATCTCTCTCCTAAAACAAATAATTACCATTTGGTAACGACTAGCAAACTATTGTTTTAATAACATGTTATTTTTATGGTTAGTATTTGTGTCGTCTCTATTTTTTTTTTTTGGCTACCTATAGTTAGTATTTGACAAAGAAAATGTTATTAACAGGAATTTAGAGGAAACTTGGACGTTATAATTTTGTAGACATCTCACACCCTCCTTTACAGATCTGAAAATCACACATAGCATATAGCTGTCATATTTGAGTCAGATATCTATACTACTATTAAAAAAACAAATATGTTCGGGATACATTAAATCTAACACGTTTAATTTTCGATCAACAGCCCAGATAGATTCAATGTTTGACAACTCAACACACCTTTTTGTTTTTGTGGTAATTACATAGATTGCCACCAAATTAGAAAACAGATCAAAACAATACGGCGCCTGCACGACCAGCCCGACGCACCGTCCCGCCGCCGGCCACCCTCCATCCCCGCCCGACGTGCTCGACCGGCGCTGCCCGACGAACGATTCCTTCCCCGTAAGAGGCCATTGTCGCGCCAGGCCGGCAGCCCTACCGCCTCAGTCATCCCGTTACCGCTGCCGTCGCCGGTCCGCGTGAGAGGGCGCCCGCCCTATTGCCAAACTCATCACGCCGTCGCCGAGGTCTTCATCCTTGCTAGACTCCCATCACCAACGACTCGCTGGAGGGCCATCCTGCACGGGACCCAATCGAGTCCAGCGACGGACTGCACGGGAGTGCCACGCCGGCCGGCCAAACGTGGCCGATCTCCACCCACGCCGGGAAGCGATGCTGTCATGAACACCGGAATGCCGACACCAGTGCCGTGCTACACGTCCCCTGTACCAGCCGGACGCACGCAACTACACAATTTCCCTCCAATTAGACCGCGGCGGCTCCAAGGCCCCAGGCATCAACCCTGCCGGCGGCATACAAGTCGCGAAGGGAGTGTGCGCGGCTGGATCATGGCAAGCACGCCGTCGTCCCCTTTCCACCCCCGCATGTGAGCACGCCAAGGACGCAGCCACCCCTTGGATCCTTGCACGCATGGCCCGCCGACTGGCCCGGCGTGCTGCAGGCCACAACGCTGCTTGTCGGTCGCCCTGCACGCGACTCCCGCAGACTGACCACCTAGCTGCATCCTCCGCTCAAGGTTGGTTTCTGTTCTTTTTGGCATTCAGTTTACAGAACAATGACTTGCATTCAGTTTTGCTCAGTTGCTGAATTGCGGTGAATGTTGGCTTAATTATTCTGTCAAATACTGGTGAATATTGGCTCAATTAGGTAGTCGGACTGTATTGGTAGTGTAACCATCCATAATCTGGATGCTAGAGTTACGAAATTGCTTTATTCAATCTTCCAAAAGTTGAAGAAATTCAGATTATTACCATCTTCAAAAAGTACTTGTTTTCGTTGTACCTTCACATATGTACATGCAAAGTAAAATTCAGGCCATTGATCATGGTCAGGGCTTAGAGGATTCATGTTGTAAAAAAAAGGATGCAGAGTGTCGCAGCAGTCTCGAGCCCTCTATAACCTGACGCTAAGGGACACCAAAAACAACCAGCCAAACTGTGCTCTGATTTCATAATTTGTACAGGTCATACATGCATGTGTTTATGCAATACTTCTAGGATCATTTATGATGGAAATACCATGTATAGTGAATTTACACCTGCAACAAACAGTAGTGACAGCTTCGATTAATGTAAAGGTTTATCACGGAATCTACTCAATAATTAACCAGCTAAGCTATGCACTTCTGCAGTCATTCTTTAATTATGCCGATAATTCTCCTTCATTTTCCTTTGAATACAGCTCGAGCGACTAGAGGTATATGGATATGCAGAATGAAGAGGTGGCTATAACTGAAAGGTAATGGTGTATTTGTATTTCGACTTCTCATCTATTGTCTTTGAAAACTTATAGGAGTTCTATCATTTTTTTTAGTTTACGATGATACAAAAATGAATTTAAGAGATCAAGTTGACCCTCTTGTATTGTGCACATTTTCGATGAGCAATGAATGGTCAGAAACTTGGTCCTTCTTATGACAATAGTAGCAGTGTTGGTAATTAAGATGGAGATGAGAAACTTGCCCATTAGATGGTATATTGTGGAGTATTCATGTTAATGGTAGGAAGGTTTTGGACCGGACAAATTCTTGAGTAATGTGTTTAAGAGGTCGGAAAAATCATGTTTTAATGCTACGATGATGTCTTGGATTTATATGATTGCACTACAAGGCTAAATGCTATTTATTTCATTCCACCATGTCTCTCTGTATTGCTAATAAGCGCAAAAAGGCATAGTGATTTGTAAGTTGCGAGCAATTTATGTAAAACATTGATGATCAGAGCATCGCCTTTTAGTGCCAGACTGCCAGAAAATACTCGTTTCGTCTTTTTTGTCTGGATTTTTTGAAAACAAATTAGTAGCTAGACCAAATTCAGTATGTATCTAGAAATTTTGTTTCATGCAGTCAATTTCTTTCAACCATATTTGAAAAATCTTAAACCTTCAAATATCCCGTAGCAACGCATTTCCAAATTACTTAAACTCTACCCTTTTTACAATGAAAAAGTTATTTCATGTAAGTTGAAGATTATCAAGTATCATGACTTTAGGAAATTGGAAAAAATAAACTTCAAGGATCACACTTTGACTTTTAAATAAAGAATCATGTATCAAGCGTGGAGTTACCAAAATCAATATTTTTGTGTTTCTATGTATTGTGAATATATTGATTAATAGTGGAGGTCGTGCGTTGCACGTGCACGTTCACTATTGTCCTAAAGGTACCAGCAAATAATTGACATATAATGCTTTCTTCCGCTATGCTCATTTTCTGAGCATCCTTTTAAGCTTTTCGTTGGCTGATACCAGTTCAGCTGCGATGCCAACTTCATTGGCAGACTGTCCTGCATCTGGAACCACCTGCAGTTATGATGTCCCGAGGTCAATATATTTAGTTTACCTAAAAAAGATGGACTGAACTACCAAAATCCAGTTTTCATAGCGTTAAGCTCCAGGTACGGGAAAGCAATAGTACATGATAACAATACAGCGCCTAATATCAAACAGGATATTTTATAGTTTCAGCTTCAGGCCAAATATGATTTTGGA
This sequence comes from Poa pratensis, assembly GCA_947311845.1. Classification (NCBI taxonomy): domain Eukaryota; kingdom Viridiplantae; phylum Streptophyta; class Magnoliopsida; order Poales; family Poaceae; genus Poa; species Poa pratensis. The sequence goes on from CAMZMU010000100.1 coordinate 23,214,130, forward strand.
AACTACGGAAACGATTAACAACATTACCTTAAATTCAGCTGCAGGCCAAGCTTTATGGAGATCCCAAGCAAACATCATAGGACAGCAAGCATCATACCTCCCCTTCAACATAATCACAAATGATGCACAAATCTACAATGTTAACACTTCATACCCCAACCGACAATAACCACATGGCATATGTGGTGAGCAACCCAAACCAAATCAATACCCCCAACCGACAATGTCATATATATACCCTACAGCTACATGCCAAATATGAACTTGATAATGACTGGGCAATTTAACAGACGAGGAGCTACACAGAATGTCTAGCTAAATGCATAAAAATTAATCATGCTTAGTGTAAGCTTCATGCACACACACTCGAAATTAATCCTTGCTTTGATGCTAGTGTAAGCTTCATGCACACACACTATACCCATAATGTCAAAACAAGGGAGTTTGAGTGCACATGTACATGTACAATAAAAGCTTTAATGTGTCGAATCTTCTCAACATTGTCCAGTAAGTGTGAATTCGAAGGTAAACATCTGGATTTTTTGAAACTTTTAAATTTCCTTTTGAAACTTTTGAAATTCGAAAACACACATACCACACATAAACTGCACACACACACACACATATACACATACAAGGCTTAAGAGGGTTGATATGATACTTATATCAATAAGAACTGTAGTAGCATAAGGGTGGCTCAGCTGAATAGAACTTAGAAGTTAAGCGTGATTGGGTTGGAACAATTTGAGGATGGGTGACCTAGCGAGAAGTCGTCATTTGAGATAGGTAAAAAAATCAAAAAATTCAAATATTTAGGTTTTCCAAATTATTACATTTTTTCGTTTTTTCCTGAATTTATTTGAATTTTTAAACCTTTTTAAAAAATTTAATTTTTTTTAAGAATTCTGTGGCGCATATCTTCTGGGTGCGCCACAGAAATGTGAGAATTCTGTGGCGCATGCAGATATGCGCCACAGAATCACAATTTAGTGGCGTGACTTCTGTGGCGCACCCACCACGCGCCACAGAATTCCAAAAAGGTGTGCCACTGATAGCCTATTTCCTAGTAGTGTACCAATGTATAATAAAAAGTGTCAAGACCATGAAGTATTACGGCGTCCACTGGTGCATTTAGGAAAACAAGTTGTAGCATATAACCTTGAAGGAAAAATATTAAAAAAGAATAGCCATTGCAGACATCTACATAAACATGCAGGTGCAGCCATCAACAGTGCACTAGCATCAAAGCAAGGATTTCAATTAACAAAGAGTCCTTCTAAGGCACTACTGTAATTCTTTAAGAAAAGCTAAAAAATGCAAACATTTTAAAATAAATGAAGCTGGTCGGTCAATCATAATAAGAAAATAATGCATGCTGAATTTTTGATGAAACAATGGTGCTTTAAAAAAAGACTTGATGCTCATGAAATTACTTGGCAATGAAAACTTGTCATCTTCCCCTAGTTTGATGGCCTCATGATTTAGAATGAGATTTGCAGTCAACATCTCCCACATTGTCCATCTCATCGCAACTTCAATCTAATTAAATGGTCAAACAAGAGGAATTCATGTCTGCTCATCAAAAAAATCATTGTATGCATTAGTATATATTTTAACCATAAGCAATGAAGAAGAGGAAGTATATGGCTATGAAAAGGAACAAGTAAATTTAGCTAGTAACAAAGATGGATGGGTCTACCTGGACATCAGCATCAGAAGAAGTTAGCCTTTTGTTGTATGCAGCTATGAAACAATTCCTTTCATCCTCGGGAATAAAATCTCTAAATGATTCCCAAGCTGCATGTTTCAAACTAAGTAAGCAATCTATTCCCGCTGGAACTGCTTAATGTAAAATGTCCAAGGTCTACGACGTCAGAGGTCTGCGATCAGTTATCCTGGTTGCTAGGGCTCCGAGACGACCGTGTAGTGTGGCGTGGTGGCTCGCGTGCGGCTTTGGTGCCGAGTGGTGTAAGTCGGGGCGTCGCCCCGGAGCCGGTGGAGTGCGTTTGTTGTGTTTGGTGAACCAACGTCGTGTGGGCGACGGGTCTCCTCACATGTGTGGTTTTTCGGTCCGTTTTTCCTCATAAATAGGGCCATGTATGGTTTTTGGGTCTGGTCTTGTTTGTACACTGGGCCAACTCTTTTCTTTTCGGGGGATTTTACAATTTGCCACACTTTACTTTTCACTTTTATTATTTGCCACTCCATGTGTCACCGACATGTGGTGGTCAATGTGGCAAATAATAAAGGATTTCAGAAAAGTGTGGCAAATGTGAATTGCAGGAACGCATTGCCCTCCTCGAGATGTTACTCGAAAAAAATGTAAAATGTAATGCTTATATTTCATTAGAAACTTGGGTGGTTTAGCTATAAGGACTGTCTGCCCGTCAATTCTCTGCATTATTTTGGACAGCTGCAACTCTTTGAGTGGAATTACTCAAAGGGCATAATGGACAGAAGTACACATATTTTTAATAGCCTCGTAATATTTCACCAAGTTTTCTTTTGAAGATATCACGACATATGCTAGAATAAAAATCAACTCATGATCAATTTGTTTGTTTTTTACATTGACCACTAACTAAAACAAAGTCTAAATCTCCCGAGCTCATGGGGTGAGGGAAATACTCATTCGGCAAGTAAACATCTAGTTATTGTAGCTAATTATAGGGTCAAATCCCTTAATTAGCAAAAAGGTTAAAAAACTACTTGTACGAATGGCTGGGCTAGATGCATGCACGCCAGACGGGCTGATTAGGTTTGGTGATCAGCCATTGCATGCCGTGGTGTAGTATGTTGCTTGACCATGTCGCTTATCAAGTCGCTAATCAAGGCATGCATACTTGCGCCATGCATGCATATTATATATTAAATGGTTGGACCAAACACTGATGAAAGAACTCTGTCAATGCTTCGGCGCCAAAACGAATGGCGCCGACATGCCACCTCAGATTGTCGCAGATCCCAGTAGCAAACTTCGGCGTTTAGTTCAAGTGGCGCCGACCTGGACAAGTTTGGCTTCATCGGGATTGTCGCCGACCCGAGAGGCCTGATTTGAAAATAGTTTATCAGGCCAGTTATGCTATTAGTTTCTGAAAACTGCCATATTTGTCAAAATATAATACAATGGAGGCGATAAATTTTGAAAAGGGGAGTAACGGAATTTGCCTGCCACTCAGGGATATCCAGATGCTCCCTGAGCTTCTCGATGTCAGCAACCAAGTCCCAGGTAGCGTGTTCTCCTCCAAACAAGCGTGAGGGGTGCTCTTGCCGGCCCGCGCCTCTCTGCCGAGCAAACACAAACGCACACTAAGCAACCGGTGGGCAAAGACATTGCGGGGGATCGATCGAAAGTAACCTGGTCGAACAGCACGATCCTGTAGAACTCCGGGTCGAAGAACCTCCGGTTGCCCGGCGAGGTGCCGGCTCCAGGACCGCCGTGGAGGAAGACGACAGGCTGCAAAGCAGAGAAATTCAGACTGAGACAAGGCAAATCACATCAGTGAGACGGCGAGGGCATTGCGCCGGGAGAGGAGAGAAGGCCGGTTGGTCGTCGGCACGGCACGGCGCACTCACGTGGCCCCCGGGGTTGCCGGACTGCTCGTAGTAGATCGTGTGGACGTCGGAGACCTTGAGGCGGCCGGTCTCGTAGGGCTCGACGTGCGGGTACAGATCCTTCCGCTCGGCGAAATCCATCTCGGGGCCGGAGCAGGAGACGCGGACGCGGTGGCGGCGGCGGCTGCCGTGCGCGCCGTGGAGACGACAGTGATTCCGTGTACCTGCCGCTGCGAAAAGGAAGGGAGTGCGAGTGTGTGTGCGTGCCTGCCCTTTTTGGCGCTTGCGGCGAATGCGGATGGACACCTGCCCGTGTACCTGTCTGCTGCCGGCGCCCGGCGGTCGTCGACGTCGACCGAAAGCGGCCGGAGTAGGCAAAATGGACAAAAATGACCACGTCGTGAAAGTATTTCAAAAGTATTTCACACCGAACTAACTATTTTGGGTAGCATCCTTATTAGGCGTTATGCTCTCGACACTACGCGCTACACATCCTGCCAGCGTCGCGAGAGCGGGGCCAGGCGAAGCCCACCTTTAGTCATCTAGCGCCTCAGGCAAAGGCGCTATGGTACGGTCATGTAGCGCCTAAGCCCAAGGCGCTACACGCATGGTACTTAAGAGCCGCGCCGTGCTCTCCTCATCCCAGCTGCTTCACTCCCAACCCGAGAGAGACAAGTGACGGTGGCTGGCTGGTGGCTGCTTCCCCCTCTCAAATCCTCTTGCAAATTCCCCAAATCTAAAGATTTCTTCCGTGAATCTTGACCCCCCTAGTTCCTAGAGGTAATCTCTCTCATTTCCCTATGCTTTGACCCATTGGAATCTTGTATTTTGGTAGATTTATGTCCAAGTCATGGAAGCGCTAGAAATTCTAATTGACCTCAAAGATGCATGGGTGATGTTGGTGCATTGCCAAATGGTGGCTTGTATGGTGTCATGAAGCATTTGGTTAAGGTTAGGTTTTTGTTATGTTAGGGTTAGGGTGTTTGTTAGTTTATGGTTAGGGCTTTTGTTTGGTTTTTATGTTAGGGCTAGTGTTTCATTATGTCAATAGGAATATGGGTTAATCTTGGCATTACTAGTGATTGATTTAACTTTACATGTTGTTGTTGTCATTATTTTAGGGATGGCAAGAATTGTTCATGTTCATCATATGGACAAGGACGCCTTTTTGAAAGGCAATTGGAACCGGACCCGAATGAGGTAGGCTTGGTGTTGAGCATAGTCCTACCTATGCTGAGGTTTTGAAACAAGTAAGGATTAATTTGAATTGGATGGACCCAAGTGATGTTGTAGAGTTGGAGGGAAGACATAATGCGGGTCATGAAGTGCACCTTCGTTGGAAGTTTTTGCGTATCAACTTCGAACAACATTGGGTTGCATAAAAGGAGACCGTGGCCGAATCACTTGAAAAATCTATCGAGTTATTTACCACTAAAAAGGTTGATGCTCGTGTGAACTTGGACTTGAACGAATGCTCATTTCATGGTAGTACTCCACCACTCATGAACCAAGATGAAGTGGTCGAATCTCCTTCGACCCAACATAAAGTGAGGAAAACTTTGAGCCCCATTACAAATGATGAGTATGGGGATGATGAGTATAAGGACGATGAGAATGGGGTCGACCTCCACAACAACAATGTTGGAGATATGGACCTATATAATGAGCAAGAGACCATGGATCATGACATCCCTTATTCTCGATGTTATGCATCGGACTCGGATGACGATGGTCCCGATGTAGAAGTTGATCAGGAGGGGTTCACCGCCAAGGAGGCTGAAGCTTACGAGAAGGTTTTGGGGCGGGATCATCGGATTCTGTTGTTTTGTGATCTTAGTCTCATTGATAAAACCACAGTTGACGGCGGCAAGGGTATAGAGCTCGGAGCAAGGCCAACTTCTTACCGGGATATGAATCATGAGGACAATGGATATCTCCCGGTACAAGTAGGCAAGTGCAGCAGAACCCAGCTCCATTTCGAGTCAAAGACGGTCAACGTCTTTAGCCACATCCATTGAGCGGTCCTGCCACCGTTGTCAGCAAACAGTGTCCTAGAGATAACATACCACACGTAGACGCGTTCATGATTGGTGGGTTATGCCAAAGTTCGTCTGATCTTGTCGTTAAAGTATAACGCTTCTGAGTTCTGATTTAACCGATCCAAGAAACCTAAAACATCGTCAACTTATATGAAAAACTGGGTTAAAAAGGAGCATGAATCTGCCTTTGACTTTCTTTCCCCGCTAGTGAGACTGTGAGAGAACTGTTCTTGAACTTTTACCAGATGTCGACGTGAAATACCCTTACCAAAACGCCTCTTACCCTCTACCGTGGATACCACAAGAAAGTTTACTGAGCTATTCCGGGAAATTTTATAAGGCTAGTCTTAACCGAAGTCTGTTTGGAATTGAGAATAAAGAGCTTAGATAACCGCCACCACAGGCAGATCTGGAAGCATACAAGTCCATCAAAGTCCAAGGGCATGTTTGGTATCCTGCAGCCCTCATGCAACACTTTTACACCGCCAGGTCCTGTCCCCCAGGGCCTGCCCCCTAGAGCTTGGTTCGGCGAGTTGAAACCAAACAGCGTGCAGATTTGGGAGCTCGTAGAAAAGTAGGTGGAGGTTGGTGGATTTGCATGCACGGCGTTTGGTTGTGCCGGCGCTCTGCATGAGGCATGAGATAGCCATGCAAGATTCCCTGACACATGCATGTCTCATGTTGTGCGCTGTCTGCATGCAAATTGCATCTGGGGTAACGGCCGATTTGGACGTTTCTTCAGGCCAGGCCCAGGGGTGCTTTAAAGATTCGTGCTATGCAACATTTTGTGGCTCGTAGATAACCAAACAACGTGTCAACTAAAAGATTTTATTTTACACCACTTTTCTACATGAGCCAAACACGCCCCAAGTATAACAGTTGCTGCACGAGCAAAAGAAAGAACACCGATTATGGTAAATTGGTAAACAGGGAGTAGCACTTGTACAGCCAGAACGAAACCTCCTTCCCTCCACTGGATCCCCGCTAACCCCTTCCCCGGTTTGTATTGTATCCCAACATGGGCAACTGTTTGGATTCGGATGGCCTGATACTTGTCGTGAGCAACGATTTCCACGGAGGCATTTGGCCTGCTCTGCCTCTGAATCCTTGTCGCCGATCCTCTGAATAGTAGCATCGCCAGTTTGCTTAGTGCCCTCGATGATTTCCATGGATCCTCTCCGCTGGCGCTGCTGCCTGAAGGGTATGCCGCCACGAGCACATGGTTCAGCCCTGCACCGCGATCGCCACAACCAGTGGTGCTGCAAGTGCAGAGGAAGTAAGTAATTGCAACAGAGCTGGAAGTGAAAAGCAAGCCGGGATACATGAACCATACTGCAACTCAACTGACATAACCAATACAATGTCTCTGCAAATTTATTTTTGTCTTGCGGGTAAAAGTTTACCAAACCAAAACAGGCGTAACGCCACGGGTCGCTCGCGCGGGCGGCTCCTGGGGCGACCCCATCCTCCTAAAAAACTAGCCACCGCTGCTGCTGCCGCCAAAGTCGGCGATGGTGGTGGCGCCCTTGTCGTCAATCGGCGGTGAGGGCAAGGACGGCTCACCTCCACTCTTCCTCTTCCCGCGGAGAGGCGGAACCGGCGGGGTGCGCATGGATTTGGCGCGGCGGCGGGGTGACGCGGCAGTGGAGCGGCGGTGGACGGCGGCGCAATCCGACGGCACGCAGCGGCAGTCTGGGCCCAAGGGCCGTAGGCGGCTGCTGCGCCCGTGGTTGGCATGGCCAGATCCTTTTCTCCCCCGTAGTGCTGCTCGTCGTGCTGCGGGAGGGCGTGGCGGCCAGGGTCGCCTTTGATCGGCCGACTTCATCCGATGGTTCGGGCGCCGACGAAGGCCAGATGCGTGGGGCAGCAGACCTGGTTTTGAATAAAGGTGGCGGTCCTAGGGTTTCTTCCGCGCGAAGATGAAGATCTGTTGGATGCGTGCCCTCGTTATTTTGGTCAGAGTGTCGAGTTCCGGAAGGCTCCGCTGGCGAACTCAATTGTGCGCCTCATGCCTGGAGATTGCTGGATCGGATGGGATTTGGTCGGGCGCACTCATGTTTTTTCAGATCGTTTGGTTTCAGAGGGAGCGTTGCGAAGCTCTGTCGTTGTTAACACAAGGAGATATGTCTTTGACCATGCATGGTGAAGTCAGATGCAGAGAATGTCATGAAAGCCAGATATGAGGACTAGCGATGGTGGTTTGATACTTTGTGGTGATGAGAAACTGGCTTGGTGACCTGGGACTCGCAGCAGCGAATGTTAGTGGGGCGACATCACAGGAGAAGTCCACAGTCTTACCTTGCAGGGTGAAAACCCAAGGTCTGGTATTCATTGGTTGTGTCTGGCAATGGCCTTGTTGAAGGCATTGTATTTACGAGCGAGGACTTCCTCCAGGGTGAAAAAGTAGGATCTTTGATCGGGCGATGATGGTGCTTGTGCATTGTTGTTTCATTGAAGGTGTCGCTTTTGGAGTGGTTGGACTTCTGATGTTGTTTTGGTGGTGTTAGTGTCGATGCTATAAGGATCTGATTGTTGTAGCGGGACTTTTCCTTTTTGTAATTCTTCGTTCTTTTTTCGGCTGTGTGCATCCGTAATGCCATTAGGGTAATGCGTTGTTACATAGGCTGGATGTAATTGCTATCTTCACGATATTAATATATTCTCTTTATTAAAAAACAGTTTACCAAACATCATTTATTCCCTGAACCATAACCATGTAATCAGCACGTTTAAGACTCTAAGAAAGAATATTTTTTGGTCCAGCAGGAAATTCTTTACCAAACATCATGTATTTTCCTTAATTTTCATGTAGCAAATCAAGAGTCCAGGACAGATGCATCTAACAAAAGTGTCATAATAACAAAGGTATACAATTGAAGGTTAATGGGAGATAATATTTGTTTCATATAAAGGGAGTTTTTAATGGGAGATAATATAACAAAAATACATCAGTTTTGAGAAGCAGCACTAGGGCTGTTGTTTTAGTGACGCTATGAGGGTTTCTTAACAACTTGTTCAACTTGCTAATATCCTGACTTAGTTTTTTACCTTTTTTAGCATATGCACTAAATAAAATTGCTTGGAGCAGATGAGCACTAATTTGTTGTTGATTTTATCCCCCATCCAAGTTATCAGTAAACTATGTAGAAAAAGTTTATTCGGTCAATCTCGACACATCGATGGAGTGTGTAAAAAGAAATACGGTCAATTGGGTGTGCAAAAAATTTATTCGGTTAATCGCGACCGATGGAGTGAGCATTGTACACGATCTGGTGAGTAGTAAATAGTTCACAACTTAGCTGATTTGAGGTAACATCTTGAGTGCGTGTGCCGCACACACACGGTCCTTTATAGGCGATTAACGAAAAAATTTGGGCTTCTATTGCATGCACAAAAAACTAAACCAAGAAAACAACTAAACAGATAAAGTCTCTGCATGTCTATGGCAAGTGAGTACTGTATTACCAAGTACAAGGTAATCAGTTTTATAAATTATGGATAAAACAGAAAAAACAACTAAGTGAATTTTATGAGACTTGAGTTGATCGGTAATACTATTTCAAGACTAAGTGCAAAGTAAGTATTGTTTCAACTGAGAACGTGAAAGACATAATTGGCCATGAGCCTACTAGTAAATAAGCAATGTAATAATCATAAAAAACTCTTACATATTTCGCATACTCCAGAAGTTTCTATTTACACATTTATTATTATTATATCTTCTTTTTAGTTATATCTAAAGTACACAATCATGTATTCGAGAAACCTCTGCAGCTTTAAAATTCAGCATCGCGATACTTAAGAAAACTAAAATACACATAGACACTTACGCATATTTGTAGTTCACCTAAGTGGCATGCTTAATTTGTGAAAACATGCAATTTTTAATTTTTAATCCTTCAAGTTTAGTACAAGTTCAATAAAATGTCGAAGTTACAATTACGTAATAAAAATGATAGTATCTTCATACATAGTTGTTCTATCACGTGTTAATTTTCTAACTGCAATAAAAATATGTAATGGTTAAAATCATAAATAGTGAGAATATGTTGTAAGTGAAAAGAAAATTAAAAATGTTCAGTATAAATGAGTGAGAGTTGTCTATTTTACATCACCCGCCATCGAGGATCAAGGCAAGCCACTGCCTTGAGGCTCTTTCCAAGGAATCGGAACCTGGCCTGTGGGTTGATGGGGAACATGACGGTGGGTTTTATCTTTGGTGCGAATGGGGAGGGGCAGAGAAATGGTTCCTTTTTTGCTGAAAGCTGTGAGCGATGTTGAGAATGGAGGACTTGGATTTTGGCACAGTTAGCCAAACTCTTTCTCAAATTCGCAAATTACATGGCCTGATGGATTGTATACATCTTGCCGTGGGTATCGTCTAATAAATTTGCACTTTATCTTTGCCCCCTCTTATACTTACTAGTACTCTTGCATTACTTTTTATCACTATTTACTTATTTTCGTCATGTCCTTAAATGTTGCTCTTGTGCCTTGCGCACATGCACAATGTCTCGACTAACTTTTTACTCCTTTGTGCTTTGTGGTGCATCTTAAATTTGTAAGGTAACACCACTAGAAAACAGACAAACTCTACGAGATACGTTTTGGAACATAGAAATGTTACCAGGATCCAGCACCGCTCTATTCACTAATTAAACTCAGCGTACAACAAGCGAGAGGACCCAAAATAAAGATAAAATTACATCTTGATCCCTGAAGTTTGAAAATACCCTCGCAAAAAAGCAATCCAGTCCTTCGCATCGCTTGCAGCTTCCACTATGCTCCAGACCCGGCGATGCGGGGGACAATACCACTTGGGTCGCCGCTTCCTTTGTGGATCCGCGTCGAGCAAAAGCCCGACGTGACCACATAATCCATGAGGATTATATGTCGTGCCTCCTCTTTGGCGGAATTGCCATGAGGTACAAGAAACGAAACCCGCAAAGTTCACAGACTGGAACTCCAGGCGACCTTTCGGTCAGAAGAACCCACTGCCAAGGGAATATCAGCTCCACACAACAAGCCGTGGTGGCTGAGCTCAAGAACCTGGTATAGCCGCTTTAGATCCACCGCCAGCAACACCAAATCGAAGAGGCCCCTCTAGATACATCACCATACGTTTTCCCGACCTTCTCCAAATCCACGGGCCGCCATGCCGAACTGCTCCTTCTCTCGCCACCACGGCAGGCTAGAAACAGGAGTAGCATAGCAATGCTCCACATCCAAAGAAAGCCCTAATAACAAGCTTTATTTAGCTGATTATGTCTAGATCCATCGCTGCATAGTGTGCTCCATGGACAGCCGCAAGCGTGGAGCCACCTCAGTCCACCGTCGACGCTGGAACTCGTCTGGAGCTTTTCCTGCAAAACGACATAAAGTCGAGACGCCACATGGTCAAAACAGTCACACCTAAACTATTATACACAAAGGATCACACCACCCTCTTCCCCCTACTACGGCCGGCTGAGAAGCCGGAGAGGGGCCAGGGAGCAAACGACCACTCTCAAGGGCGTTGAGGAGAGAGAGAGAGAGAGAGAGAGAGAGAGAGACTAGTACATAACGACACATCGGATACCCCTCAATGGCAACGGTAGGAGTTAGGCGACGGTAAATCGCGACATCCCCCGCGTGCCCGCACTGGGCCGTAAAGCATGCCCACAACATCGGCAACGGGTGAATAGTGGAATATATGTTGGCAACGGAGGTTAGTTTACCTCCGTTACCGATGTGTGCTCATCGCACACGGACAGTTTCGTAATCTCCGTTGCCATTAGAAGCAGCCCGACAGCCGGCCTATAAGAACCTACTATGCCCTTCACTCTCACTCTCACTCACTTCCAACCCTAGCCGCCGCACAGTCTCCTCTCTCTCCACTCTCTCGCATGGCTTCCACCGTCGGCGCTGGTAGATCCGGCCATCGTGGCCGTGACCGCGGCCGCGGCCGTGGCCGCCCCACCCTCCGGGCCTTCAGGCAGCGGCAGCGTCAGCTGGTGTTGCGGGACAAGCTTGCGGAACAGGCCGCCGCCGATCCGGCCCCCGCGGGCCGGTCCCGCAGCCTTGGCGCTCGTCCGCACGGCGAAGGCTCCGGCCGCACCCGCTCATTTGGCCACCATTGCAGCTACCGCGAGATCCGCCAGTCGGTGTACCCCGGCCGCCATCCGTCTTCCTCCTCCTCCTCGTCCTCGTCCTCCGACGAGGAGGAAGAGGAAGAGGAAGAGGAGGAGGATCGTGATCTGGAGATCGCTTGCCAACTCTCCCGCGCCGATTTCGAGCGCGAGGACGCCAAGCGTCATCAGGGCGAGGCCGATCTGGAGGCGGCGGTCCTCCTCTCCGAGGCGTCGACCCAGGTCGAACGCACCGAGGAGGCGGTCTACCAGTCTGACCTCCGGGCCGCCATAGCCCTCTCTTTGGTCCACGGCGAGGGCAAGGCGCCGCCAGGGGAGGCCGGCGCTAGCTCCGTCGCCGGCGGCGACGCTAAGCGGGCCCGCCTCGCCTAATGTAAGACCCCAGTTCAGTAGGATAGTTGTTTTCTAGTTGTAAGTAGCTAATTGTTTATCCATAGATTTGCTCTGTTTTTAGTAGGCATTGTTTACACATAGATTTTAGCTGTTTTCTAGTTGTAAGTAGCTAATTGTTTATCCATAGATTTGCTCTGTTTTTAGTAGGCATTGTTTACACATAGATTTTAGCTGTTTTCTAGTTGTAAGTAACTAATTGTTTATCCATAGATTTGCTCTGTTTTTAGTAGGCATTGTTTACACATAGATTTTAGCTGTTTTCTAGTTGTAAGTAGCTAATTGTTTATCCATAGATTTGCTCTGTTTTTATTAGGCATTGTTTACACATAAATTTTAGTTGTTTTCTAGTTGTAAGTAGCTAATTGTTTATCCATAGATTTGCTCTGTGTTTAGTAGGCATTGTTTACACATAGATTTTAGCTGTTTTCTAGTTGTAAGTAGCTAATTGTTTATCCATGGATTTGCTCTGTTTTTAGTAGGCATTTGCTCTGATTTTAGCTTTGTTTCTGTTATGCCGATGATTAAAATTAGGTGACACCGTGTGATCCGGGGGTGGCGCTAGTGATCCTTGTGATATGCACAAATACACATCGATCTTGTGCATCCTACTTGGCTCGCTTGCTCCATCCCTGGAATTTGTGTGTCCAATCTACTTATATATGAGGCATTGTTTAGTCTATGTTCTAGTTGTAATTAGTTCTATATTTTCTGTAATGCCGATGAAGAAGCATATGTCTTGTGTATAGAGATGAAGGAGCTTACATTTTGATTTTTTTTCATCTCCTTTAGGGCGAGGAGGAAACCTGGAGACTATGCGGCGGCCGTGAAGACTTAGGAGCGGGGCTCCGTCCACACGGTCCACTGAAGCCGGCGCCTCCAGGAGCAAGACTTTTGTGCAGTACTAAATAGGTAGAATAAGACCACGCAATGAAGCTGGGCGAAGAGGAAGGTGAAGAACCGGCGGCCGTCAAGCAGGAACCACAGGGCTCCGTCGACGGTGTAGCAGGCGTCACCGGCTTTTTTTTGTTTCCTTTAGCCCTCATTACAAACGGTCAAAAACTAATCTCCGTATCTGATGTAAAGACTAAAGGCAACGGTTATATATTATGCCCGTTGCTAAACTTATTGCAAACGATAAAAATCTCCGTTGCCATTGTGAGGCTTCACATGCGGGGACACGGACCCTTTCTCCGTTGCCGAAGGGGTTTTTGGCCCGTTTCCGATGTGTCGTTCTGTACTAGTGAGAGGAGGGGGTGAAAGAAAATTTAGCGTGATATAATCGAGACTAAGCTCTATGGGATAATTCCATAAACTCCGATCATCCCTGAACCACATACTACCTAAATTTTTTTTTGTTGCGAATAGCAAAAAATTAACAAATATGCCTGTCCTCATCACCGATGGCAGCGAGCGTTGTCATCCCTTTCATCATTGAAGGGGCACCCAAAATTCTCACCCTCACTATCTACATCCTCAGAGCCCGTGATATGTCCATTTTATATCACTATTTTGTGCCATAATTTAGTCTTATTCATTGCTATATTTTGTATTAGGATGTAATTTTAAAATTGTTACAATTAAGATGGGGAAAACAACGGAGTCTAGGAAACAGGAGGGAAAGCACTCGGAGAGACGCCCAATTTCCATCGCTCAAAAAAGTCTAACAAAAATACAGAAATTCTTTCGAGTTAAATAAGCTAGGGAGCCACAAGATGGACACCGGGAGGGCCACCATGTGGCCATGCGGCCTAGGCTGGCCACCCCTTGGAGCCCGTGTGTAACCTATGTGGCTCGCCTCCCCATGCCCTTGGGCGTATATTTTTCGTTTGACCTAAAAATTATTAATTGGGCTTCACATTATTTTTCCGCTGCTGTCTCGGGGCGGAACCGAGACATAGACCTAGAGCACTCTAGCAGGAGAATTCCTGTCGGTGAAACTTCCCCCAGAGGGGGCACTAGTATAAAACGACGCCCCTCTATGGAAACGACAGGGATTAACTGTAAAAATGAGTTTTGTCCTCTGCCACGGAGGGCACCCGCACTAGGCCGTCGAAGGGCCCACCACAATACCAACAACTGCAAAAAATTCTCCGCCCATATATTGACAACAATTATTTATATTATTTCATTATCTCGATTTCTGATATGTTCTCAGCACCAATGGAACAAAACAAATGTCCGTTGGCCATGTGAAAGGTCAGTAATGCAGTTAGCAACACGCCTATAAGAACACCACTCCTGTGTCTCTCACTCTTATCAACGTAACTAGTGGAAACGATAGCCCTTTGGGGCATCGTGTCTCTCACTCTTATAAACATGGGCGGAACTAACTTCCCTTCACTGGCCTTACTAAACTACGAAAATTAAACTAATTAGAACTCAAAAGGACAGATCGAAATGCAAGCTAGGGATAAACGCATACCAATCAAATCTTGTACAGTCTTATATATCTCTTTTTATGGATAAAAACTTGGCAATCCAAAAAAACAATGCGAACAAATCCTCACAAACCCAATAATTGTTGTTGTTTGGAGCCAAAGCAGACAATCTCAGAACAAGAGTTTTTCTCTAGCACCATCTAGAAAAACATGTTTATAACCTTGGCATTAAAGCTGACTAGTATCCTCGACAATTCCTCATGCTCAGAGTCGGCCTTCTCCATGATCTTCTCTCTGGGAACTCCATCGACATTTTTGTAGTCCATGTATAGCATGAAGTCTTAAAGTTTCAAATAAAGTGCACACTACAGGAACATGATTGCGGGAAAACTCTCTGCATCAATGTTGTTCTTGCACGCAATATTTGGGCATATTAAGAGACAAGACTTTCCTATCATTCCAAGTGACTGTGCATAGTGAAGCTATATTCAATGGTTTCTTGTATGAGATGTCTGTCTACCCCTTTGTATATTGTTCTACGACCAAGAAGAAACTTGAACCCATGACTTCACATCATCATGCATGTCTACATTACAAACCGGCGAATTCTATCTTTCAATCACGACTACCTTATTATCTCTTAAGTAATCTAGGAAGTGCCTCCATTTGAAATTAGGGAGTGCAACCGATTTTTACATCACATCTAGTATATTAGGCAATTGATATCGAAATGAACGTGTCTATGCTCAGGTGCAGGGTCGTTCTAAGTATTTTTGGATGAGTGGAGAGTTGAAGTAAATTATACTAACCTTTTGTACTTCATTAAATTTTCACTCACGGTGTGGTTTTAATTAGTAGTTATATATGATACCCGATGACGTAGTTACTGCGTCAAAAGAATATGGGTTAGGTTGAGACTCCAAGTGCAGAGTGTGTAGTAAGTGGAAGACGTGTTTTCCCCACGAGGGGTGACTCGAGGGTTTAATATCGAACTCTCGGGGAATCAGTAGTGAAGATTTATCTTTCCTATCCTTCTTTTGGTTACCTACAAAACAAAGTAAATGTTTTGGTCCTCAACCTCACCTAGTGGTTGTCAAGCACAAGGTGTGAGAATGATATCAAGATAATATGCAATGCAAACAAGAAATAAATATGCAATGGTGGTAAATAAATATGCAAGGATGGTGGTAGCAATGATAAATGATATTTTTGGGTTTTATATGATGAATGCAAGATGTAAAAGTGTTTTTGTATTTTCGGATTTTTAAATGGCAGAAAATGGAAAGTGGTAAAAGTGTTGGAAAGGTGTTTCTTATGATTAAAAATGGACCGGGGTTCATGGTTTCACAAATGCACTCTCTCTTTAATAAAGTGGTAGACAATGGAACACTAGAGTTGACATATGAGATTGCAACACAACAGTTTAATGACAAGTTATAATTATATGGGCATCACGTCCTAACATAGAGACCTTTTGGTTATTAGTCTCTCTTATACTCCACCAAGATGCGAACTAAATCATAACACCTCAGTAATTAAGATAACTCAGAGTATAGCAATAAGTATCATGACATGAAGTTAAAATAAGAACATGCTAGATCTAGTCATGGAGGAAGTGGCAATGGTCACACCCACATCTCCGGTAGCATGGTATTTCTTTTTATCCCTAGTGAGGCAACAAAGTAAGGTAAATACCCAAGTGGATCGCAGAACTTTCTCTCACGTTCACTGCACTAGCCACCCCCCGTTACTCCAACTAATGCACACGTTCCCCCTCACACGCTCTCATAAACATGCTTGATCATGACAAGTAAATAAGAACGGGGTACATAATATGCATCTACTTTCATAACTGAAACAAAACCATTGCAATCTCAAACATATATTAACTCATAAAAAGATCCACCACAAAGGTATTACATAGATGACCGTAATCATGTTCAGCAGCTCATACGGTACTAATTAGTGAAGCTCAAGAGAGAGAGATACATAAGTTACTTCCACAAACCCATAGTCCAGAGGTGGACTACTCCCTCTTCATCATGGAGACGGTGGAGAAGTCGTTGGAGAAGATGGAGACCACGCCGGCAGCGCCCCGCCGGAGTTTTCCCCCTCCAATCTGCAGCTCCAGGTCTCTGTTTCGGTGTTTCTGTGTTTCTGCGGCGCTCCTTCCAGAGAACGTCGGGGGACTATTTTTATAGCGGTTTTAGGTCAAAACGAGTCGGTGGAGGAAAGATCGACGGCAACGGAGCTCCGAGGCCCAAAAGGGGGGTCCCACGCGGCCAGGTACTGGCCGCGTGGGCCCACTCCTTGGCCTCGGCTCCTTTGTGCTTCCTTCGCTCCACGCTTTGTTCCTTCCAAAAACTGATGCTCGTAAATTTAGGTCATTTGGACGTCGTTTGGGTCCCTGAAACATTAAAATATAGAAAAGGGTTTTCTGCCTGTGCAGGGTTAATTCCATAAAAATAGGAAACATACAAATATTCCCAAAATCATTATAAAACAGTGATATAACCCTTATATGATGCAAATATGACTGGAATATAAGTAAAATAATGCAAAGTTCATGTATGCATTTTACATGCATCAACATCCCCAAGCTTAACCTATACTCGTCCTCGAGTATGAAGGTGATAAAACTAACATGGACTTTGCAATTTAATACTATCAATGGATATCAAAGATGATTACTATTGCTACATAGAGTCAAATGATTCATTCTTAAAAGGAGTAGCAATATGCAAGATAGTTTATGAAGTGATATCAAGTATTCAATGCAAGGATGTTCAATGATAATTCACAAAGTGTAACATAAAAGAAAGTACTATGGACCACATGTATGCATAATGAAAGAAAGAACATCCTATAATGGTCATAGAGTATTGATGAAAATCTGAATATAAAAGGTGGACACTTTGGAAAGATATATATGAGTAGAGGTAAAGCATGAATAAGTTTCATCTAACTTCTGAACTTCTCTACTTAAGTTAATGATTGTAATGTGGTAATCCTTGGTGTCAAGCTCTCATTCCCCTATCATAGCATCTTGAATGATTAAGTTTAAAGTGAAAGCAAATATGAGTAGTGTGCTTGACAAAGTACAGGTTGAAAGTCTCATGCCCCTTGAATACAAGTACCTACTCCATGTGTTACTCAACTTGGAAACAAAGCAAGTTCAAGTTAAATATCATTGTAAGTAATAATAGTATCATTAAGAGCGTCAACTGGGGTACCTCTTGTCCCAGGATATGGAACAAGCCCATATCAAAATGACAAGACAAACAAACACAATGAACAATCTCAACACCCTTTTTATTTACCATTAGATAGCTTTTTATTGTAAGGTGTATCACAGAAGGTTCACCATAGCATGTAAGTAAATTTCCACCATGAATGATGCATGGCTTAGATTAGCGGCCCAGGCGTCTCTCTAACCATTTATACAAACTCATTTAAACTCACTTCATTTCCACATTTATTTCACCCATGGTAAGCATCCATAAACAAAAGTACATGATATCAACTAAATGAAATGAAGTGCATGTTGAAAGCTTGCCATGTGACAGCACATATGAGCTAACTCTCAACCAAAGACATTTGTCAAGCCCACAACATCATAATTTTAATCACAATGGGTCATGTTTTATTATGCAATGAAAGTAAAGTGTGCATCAAGTTCGAGAGAGCTCTATAACCAACTTTTCCCATAACAATCAACAACATAAGCATTTTCATTCAGAGGTATAGATAACACAAATATCATGATAAACATACTCGGAATAGCATAAAGCTAATAGGTAGATATGGTGGACTCACTGGAAAAACTTTGGTTGAAGGTGTTGGAAACAAGTTTTTGCTTGTTGGAATTTTTGGGCTAGCAAGAGGGAGAAAGTTGACCATCTAAATGCATGCATGAGTGTCCATAGAACTAACTAATCCATGTTAAACAAGTAAATAACATTCAGCATCAAAACATGAATAAAAGATAGCTCTTGATAAAATACTTGCAAATTATTACTCATTAACAAGCTCATGAATCATGCAACTATATGTATCTTTTAAAATCAACTCAACATCCCTTTTCCCAATCTATAATAGCATCCAACATAATTCAACCCAAATTTCCAGTAGCTCTCTCATATATAAATGATAGTGTGGTGGTCTCACAAAATAAAAATCAAACCAAAAAACAAAAAGACGCTCCAAGTTTATGCGATAAAGTGTTTCGATCGAAAAACAGAAGTTAGACGTGTGCAAACCGAGAGTGTGTAGGTCCAGTGGGGTTGTCTTCACATCCCCAAGCTTATGGTCTTCACCATCCTTGGATAGCTCTTGGTGCATCTCCTCTAATCCCTGTGAAAAAACTTCAAAACACCGTTTCTCCCATTTCTTTTCTGTGGGGTGCATTAGTAGTGATAAACAAATAGATTTCTTGCTGCATATAATCCTTGAACAAAAATTCATATGAATGTCCAGAAAGTGTATAATGTTGTATGCCTACTCATAAACTCAATTGGATCAAAAAGATTCAAGTTAAAAGTTCAAAGCATGCATCAAACAAAATGGGACAGAATCTGTCCAGAAAAACAGCAGCAGCAAAACGTATTTTTCTACCCTACTTAACTTTGTCGAAAATTCCGAAAAATTCATGCATACAGAGGATGAAAAGTTGCAACTACAGTTCAAATATGAGCTCATTCGGAGTTACAGAATAAGAATTAAAAATCATACCGTGCACAGATTCGTGCAGGAATAAAATCTCCGAACGCTATAAGCAACTTTTCAAACCAAAATGAGTAAAACTTGGCACTTTATTAAAAATTCCAGAAACTAAACTAAAACAAAGTCTCTTGTTACAGCAAGAGGACACAAAGAAAATCACAAATAAAAACAACCGGGTTGCCTCCCGTAAAGCGCTTTCTTTATAGCCATATAGCTAGGCTTCTTACTTGATGTTTATTGTGGACGAAGCTCATGAGGGAGCTTGAACTTTGGTGTCCCTCTTCCTTGGGAAGTGTTCCATGCACTTCTTGTGTGGAAACTGAAACTTCACATTCCCTTCTTTTGAATCAATGATAGCACCTGTAGTACGAAGAAAAGGTCTTCCAAGAATAATTGGACTAGAGGTTTTATTCCCCATATCCATGATTAGAAAATCAACAGGCACAAATGTCATATGTAACTCTACCATAACATCACTTACTTTTCCTAAAGCATGTTTAATGGAATCATCAGCAAGTGCAAGTTCAATAGAGCATTTTTCAAGATTTTTCAATTCAAGTATTCATATAGTTCTTTAGATAAAACAGAGACACTAGATCCTAGATCAAGTATAGCATGGTGTGTCTCTTTTCCAATGGTTACTAGGACTTTGGGAATCCATATATCCCCAAGCTTAGGTGGTATCATAGCCTCTTGGTTGTACCTAGCAATCTTTTCTTTCAAGACATGATTAGCAATATAAGAACCAAAACCAGCTTGGTTAGAGTTGATGGAAGGATCACTTGCAAATTTTTGTAAGATAGATATTAATTCATGCAAGCTACAATTCTCTAAGTCAAGCAATGGTTCCTTGACTTCACTAAGCATTTTAACTTCCTCAATTTTCTTTTCCTTTTTAACCCAAACTTGTTGCTTAACAGGAACTTCTTTCACATGTTTAAATGATGAGTCTTTTCTTATTGAATCACTAACACAAACCAGCTTTTCCTCAATTCTATTGAGGTAAACATCTTTTTCAAGAAATTCCTTCTCACATAATCTTAGTTTATGCATGACATTAACTAATTCATTGTTTATCTTGGGAATAATGTTTTCAGAATAAGATACTAGTTGTTCAAAATCCTCTTTACTTGGTAGCTTCTCTAACTTAGTTTCAAATTTATCTTTGGATAATGCAAGTGCTACCGCGGTGTCCTCCAACTTTTTCTTGCTACCCACAAAGCTACCAAAGATTCTTCTAAGTGTCATGGCTGCACAAGGTGGTGTTGACAACACAAAACTTCCCCTGTAGCCCCATCTAAAGCATTTTGGTACCAAGGGTCTATTCCATAATAGAAGTAAAGATTTAGCTTTTCATCTTCACAAGGTGTAGGATCTTCATAGTGCATCCTATTAATTCTTACCCAAGCATCTTTTAATGTTTCTCCATGATATTGTTTAAAATTAGAAACCGAATTCAATGGAGGACTCACTCCTTGTTTGTTTCCCAGAACCATGATTGCAAGTTTTTATGTGTTTTTTTATTTTTTATGCAAAACTGAAAAAAAATGACACTAAATGATGCAAACCGAAATAACAAATGCAACACAAAATGCAAAACTGAAAATAAATATGCAAACCGAATTAAAAATGCAAGACAATGACAAAACAAGATAAATTGCTTTGAAGGTAAAGATGGATAAGATGATGCTCACGTAGGTGCAACCTCCCCAAGCTTAGGTGTTAGCACAAGTTGGTGATGAAGTTGACTTGGTGAGATATCCTTGGATAAACCCGGCGCCAGAAAACAGAGCTAGTGCAGGGGACCCTTGGATAAACCTTTCAGCAATGATTCCCCGGCAACGGTCTTGATACCCGATGACGTAGTTACCTGCGTCAAAAGAATATGGGTTAGGTTGAGACTCCAAGTGCAGAGTGTGTAGTAAGTGGAAGACGTGTTTTCCCCACGAGGGGTGACTCGAGGGTTTAATATCGAACTCTCGGGGAATCAGTAGTGAAGATTTATCTTTCCTATCCTTCTTTTGGTTACCTACAAAACAAAGTAAATGTTTTGGTCCTCAACCTCACCTAGTGGTTGTCAAGCACAAGGTGTGAGAATGATATCAAGATAATATGCAATGCAAACAAGAAATAAATATGCAATGGTGGTAAATAAATATGCAAGGATGGTGGTAGCAATGATAAATGATATTTTTGGGTTTTATATGATGAATGCAAGATGTAAAAGTGTTTTTGTATTTTCGGATTTTTAAATGGCAGAAAATGGTAAAGTGGTAAAAGTTGTTGGAAAGGTGTTTCTTATGATTAAAAATGGACCGGGGTTCATGGTTTCACAAATGCACTCTCTCTTTAATAAAGTGGTAGACAATGGAACACTAGAGTTGACATATGAGATTGCAACACAACAGTTTAATGACAAGTTATAATTATATGGGCATCACGTCCTAACATAGAGACCTTTTGGTTATTAGTCTCTCTTATACTCCACCAAGATGCGAACTAAATCATAACACCTCAGTAATTAAGATAACTCAGAGTATAGCAATAAGTATCATGACATGAAGTTAAAATAAGAACATGCTAGATCTAGTCATGGAGGAAGTGGCAATGGTCACACCCACATCTCCGGTAGCATGGTATTTCTTTTTATCCCTAGTGAGGCAACAAAGTAAGGTAGAATACCCAAGTGGATCGCAGAACTTTCTCTCACGTTCACTGCACTAGCCACCCCCCGTTACTCCAACTAATGCACACGTTCCCCTCACACGCTCTCATAAACATGCTTGATCATGACAAGTAAATAAGAACGGGGTACATAATATGCATCTACTTTCATAACTGAAACAAAACCATTGCAATCTCAAACATATATTAACTCATAAAAAGATCCACCACAAAGGTATTACATAGATGACCGTAATCATGTTCAGCAGCTCATACGGTACTAATTAGTGAAGCTCAAGAGAGAGAGATACATAAGTTACTTCCACAAACCCATAGTCCAGAGGTGGACTACTCCTCTTCATCATGGAGACGGTGGAGAAGTCGTTGGAGAAGATGGAGACCACGCCGGCAGCGCCCCGCCGGAGTTTTCCCCCTCCAATCTGCAGCTCCAGGTCTCTGTTTCTGTGTTTCTGCGGCGCTCCTTCCAGAGAACGTCGGGGGCTATTTTTATAGTCGGTTTTAGGTCAAACCGAGTCGGTGGAGGAAAGATCGACGGCAACGGAGCTCCGAGGCCCAAAAGAGGGGGTCCCACGCGGCCCAGGTACCTGGCCGCGTGGGCCCACTCAACTTTGGCCTCCAGCTTCCTTTCGTGCGCTTCCTTGGCTCCTACGCTTTGTTCCTTCCAAAAACTGATGCCCGTAAAATATTAGGTCATTTGGACGTCGTTTGGGTCCCTGAAACATTAAAATATAGAAAACAGGGTTTTCTGACTGTGCAGGGTTAATTCCATAAAAATAGGAAACATACCAAATATTCCCAAAATCATTATAAAACAGTGATATAACCCTTATATGATGCAAATATGACTGGAATATAAGTAAAATAATGCAAAGTTCATGTATGCATTTTACATGCATCAATATATTACTTATTAGCATTGTGAACCACACAATAATGTTTCTACAAATTAATTACTGCAGTTTCCGGTATATAGTTGCAATGTATATAATGGAAAAATTATCCCAATTGGATAAAAGTTGTTTTCCTTTCTGAGATAGTTCCCTTGATTGAAATAGGGCTACATTAATTGTGAAAACAAAAATACAAAATACTATCCACCTTGGATTTTTTTAACAGTTCATGAAATATAAGTGCATATGGATATTTTTGTGTGACTAGTCTTCTCTATTCTTAATATAATTAAATATATTTGCAGAAATTTCAAAGCACACGACATACAAATATCTTAGTATAAGTGTGTAGTATATGATTAAGTAAGCACATTTATGAAGGACGTCAAAATGGCTTTCCTTAATGGAAACCTTAGTGAGGATTGGTACATTGTTGGGTTACGTGCATGAATATATATTTTTTGTATGAAACGTAATAACCAATATCTAGCTATGAAGATACAAGCGAGAGATGATCTAGTAATCATACCAACACCCCGAAGCGGAAGTAGATGTCGGTTAAGCCTTAGGAACAGTACAAGAAATGTGTTGATTATGATTTTCAGATAATGACCATAAATGAATTGGTCATAAGTCTATGAACATTTTGAATCCATTATTCATAGGGCATTTGGGAGGGTATAAACCGTAAATGCTAATGACCTTTGGATGTGTGCCCAGAAGGCAATAAAGTTTAACATATGATTCATAATTATGCTTCATGATTCTATGCTATAACTGCGGTGACTCCTGAATATGTGATTAAGAGGAAAACTCACTCGCACGTGTAGAGACATGAACAGAATAATGTATACCCTAGTATTGCCTTTTAGACTAATTCGTTGATTGCTAGAGACCACGTTTTCCTGGTCTGGGACATTTTTATGTCAGCATCAATGAGTGGCATATTGTTGGTGGAAACAATATGGCTGGGTAGACCCAAATCGTTGATATGCTAAGAAGATTCCAAAGTATCTTTTTGTCCTTAGTGCAATATCGCAGATGGTTATTATATGACATGTCCTTAGACCATGAGGTTATTAGGGTTGTGCATACTAGAAGAATTACTTTGGTACTGTCAACACCATGGCCGTAACTGGGTGGTAAAACGCCAGTCACTGGGTGATTCCTAAGGTGTGCATAATACCTATAATGTTCCAAAATGGGAAATTACTCCTTTGTCAAAAGAGAGATACTTCCAAGGCCCACTCGGTATGTATGATGTCCAATATGTTCTAGAGACAATGCATGCTGAAGTTACATCATGTGGGATATCGGATTACGGGAACGAGAAAAGGAAATTTACCGGTAACGAGATAGACGGAGATATAATGAATCAGGGATTGATTCGTGGAAATATCAAGAATACTTTATCTCGGGTAATTTCAGTATCGCGAGTAATGGGAATGACGAATTAATAATCAACAGGTTCAACATAGTGTCCTTCGCATAACGGTAGCAGTTATTCAGGTAGCCCATGTACCTGACCCTGGCCGGTGATTAGATGGAAACATCTAATTATAGCTACACGTTATCGAACCTGTAGGGTAACACGCTTAAGTCAGTTCTAGTTTGTTGTGTATATGGTTGGTCTGGATACCGAGAGAGTATCACCGGAATGGTTTCTGCGTGGTAGATAATATCTTTATCAAGAGAGATTGGATTTTGCAGACACTAGGTGTCTCGGAGTAATAGAAATAGTTTTATCACTAGTCGGATTTATTCCGAGGGTTTATATGAGAGGGAAATATTTATCCGGAGTATTTTGTCTGTGGACACTGGGTGTCCCGGATCATGTAAAAATGTGTTTTATATGATAAGTAATTAATTCGGAGAATATTCTGTAAAAGGAAATATTCAAATAAGAATTAATTAGACAAAATATTATTTAATTAAATATTAATTTATTTAATTAATAAATAATTATTAGAAAAATATTAAATAAATTGGAGCCCACCGAAGGGGGCTGCCAAGTGGGCCCATGGGCCCACTAGGCAGCCGCACCCCCACAAGGGCAGGTGGGCCAAGGCAAGTGGAAGGGGAAATTCCCCCTCTCCCCAAACCCTACTGGGCCAAAAGCCCATGAGGGATGTGGATTGGGGGGAACCTTGTTGGACAAGGATTCCTCCCCCCCCAAACCGACTTGGGGGGGGGGGGGGGGAGTTGGAGATGGACTCCAACTCCCCTAGGGCCGGCGCACCATGGGGAGGGTTTGGGTTTGCCCCCTACCCAAGCCTCCCTACCCCTTGGCCTAGTTGGATTAGAGGGAACCTCTAAATATTTAGAGGGATCCTCCCAATTAGATCTAGATCTAGATGTCTAATCTCTCTCTCCCTCCTTCTCATGTGTTGAGATCTTCACCTTCATATACACCAGCGGTGAGTGCTTCAAGTGTGGATGGCGAAGCCCTGCTGGACAAGATCAGATGTATGCATGCGAATCTCAGAGGGGTGATCCGTTGAGAAACGGTTGACCCTATCTCACTCTGTTGGATCATGGCAAGACGCGAGGAGTCTCTGACATTCTCTCGGCTAGGGAGTTCTTCCACAAGCTTCATCAACCTCGTCATCTACATCTCTTCCGCTTCAGCGGTGTCGGTAACAATTTACAGTTAGATCAAATATGCATGTCTTGTACTTGTATCTTCATAGTTGATCTTGGCTGTTGCGCTGTAGTGGCAAAAAATTTGTTTTCCATGCACGCAGCCCAATACTTTTTAACTAGAAAGGTCATAAGTTTCTTTACACGAGATGGTCATAACCTGAAAGACCTAGTGCATGACCTTTTTTATGCTCGATTACGACTAATTTGGATGGTCATAACACCTAAATTTTGATGCACTGGAATGGCTTGCCTGCCACATCATCAATTTCGCACGTGTGTCATTCCTACATGTCAAATTATTCTTACGTGTCGGTTTGAACCTACCACTGACAGCTGGGGCGCACACATTGAGATGCTGACCAGAATTGGTCAAACTACACAGACTATTCTATGACATATGGGACCACACGACACAGGACCCGCCAGCCAGACATGTGGGACATGTCTTGCTTTTTTTATGAGAGGGACAAGCCTTGCTGACATGTAGGACCCAAAACTATTTTGGTGAATAAACATCAAAAAGAGGACATCCCAGACTCGAGCCCGTGGCATCTAGAACTCCACTGGAGTACGTGACCAGTAGGCCGGCTACCACACAGTATGATCCCTCCGAGAGCTCGCACACCTTCACCAGCTTTAGTTCGACAGAACATCGTCGTCCAGGACTTAGTATCTACCAGTGTATATGAGGTGTAGATCCCAACACATGGGAGAGATAGAGAAAAAAAAGGTCCTGGGGCGCTCCTAAAAAACCCCAAACCAACTTGTGTGTCAAGAGAGGAGGGAGGTCCCTCCTTTATATAGGAGGAGGGGAAGCCCCTCCCCATGAGTCCCCGCCCTTGGTGGGCCTCCACCTAGGCCGGCTGGGCTAGGGTTGGGGCGCAACTCCCAAACCCTAGCCACCGCCTCGGATGGTCGCACCCCCTTGGTCGCCATCGCCTTAGCACTACTAGGAAACTAGCTTTCTATGGAACCACATTTTGTGGCGCACCAAATAGCCATGTGCCATAGAAAAATATTTCCGTGGTGCATGGGGCTAGATGCGCCACCGAAATGTGGCTTTCTGTGGCGCATCCCGATGCGCCACAGAAAGCCACATTTCTGTGGCGCATGGGCCTTTTCAGTTTTGAAAACAAGAAAAGAAAATGATAAAAAATTCAATAAATAAAATCTTATGAGATATAGTTAGGTTTTAGTGTCTAGTTGGTATAGAAATTTTGAAATATGAATTTTGACCTTTTTTGCAAAAAACAGAAAAAAAAAATTAGAATGGCCATAACTTTTGCATACGGCGTCGAAAAAATACGTTTAATATATCAAAAAAAACTAGAGAAAAATTGGAGCTCGATTTCACCCGGGTTTACCCGGTGAACTTTTCTCAGATCCTCCAAATTCCAAAAGGAAAAGAAGTTATTTCAAAAACAAGATTTTTTCTACAAAATCAAAAAAATAAAAAAATTCAATTTTTTTGGATTTGTTGAATTTTTGGATTTTTTGAAGTTTTCTGGATTTTTTGAATTTTTTTGATTTTTGAATTTTTTGAATTTTTTTGGATTTTTTGAACTTCCTTCTGAAGTTTTTGATTTTTTTGAATTTTAAAAACACATATATACACATACCACACATAAACTACACACACATAGATACACATATACAAGGGTTAAGAGGGTTGATATGATACTATTAACAATAAGAACTTGAGTAGCATGAGGGTAGTTAAATTGTATAGAACTTAGAAGTTAAGCGTGCTTGGATTGGAGCAATCTGAGGATGGGTGACCTACTGGGAAGTCATCATTTGAGAAGTTAAGCGTGCTTGGAGTGTTAAAATTTTTCAAAAAATAAAATATTTAGGGTTTTCCAAATTATTTCATTTTCTGAATTTTTCTGATTTTTTTGATTTTTTGGATATTTTTTTGAATTTTTTGAAAATCCCAGATCTAGATCTGCCCGTTGTTTTTTACAAATTAAAAAAAAATTCTGTTGCGCACAGGGTAGGGGTGCGCCACATAATTGTTGTTTTCTGTGGCGCATCTGGGGTGCGCCACAGAATTAACATTTTTGTGGCGAGAATTCTGTGGCGCACCCACCATGCGCCACAGAATGGCAAAGTGGGTGCGCCACAGAAAGGCATTTTCCTAGTAGTGTAGGTGGGCCCGACCTAGGGTTGCCCGGTTTAGGGTTTGGAAACCCTAGCCGCCGTCCCCTGATGGCCCCCTTTGGGCGCTGCCGACTCCACCCCTTGGTGCGCTGCCCCCAAATGGGGAGCCGAGCACCCTGGTGGGCCATTGGCTCATGTGGCTGCTCCCCACATGGGACTACCCCAGTAGGAGCAGCCCACGGACCAGGTTGCCCGGTTTAGGGTTTGGAAACCCTAGCCGCCGTCCCCTGGTGGCCCCCTTTGGGCGCTGCCGACTCCACCCCTTGGTGCGCTGCCCCCAAATGGGGGAGCCGAGCACCCTGGTGGGCCATTGGCTCATGTGGCTGTTCCCCACATGGGTCTACCCCAGTAGGAGCAGCCCACGGACCCCCCCCCCCCCCCGCTTTGTGATGTTTGGGACATTCCCGTCATACTCGAACCATTCCAATATTCTCTCCGAATTTATCTTGATTTGAATTTGTCGCATGTACTTGAAATGTGTAGTGCTCACTTAGGGGTTGCCAAGTGCTACTTTGTAACTAGGTATTTAGAAATATGGCTTTCCTATTTATCAGTAACCATGCTACAAGATAATATTTGACCCTCTCTACACTGCTTATTATATAATGCATGTCTATCAATGTAATTGTCAATAGCGAGATAAGATTTGACCCTCTCTACATTGGAGAGGTGTCTCTAGGGTCCTTGAGTGATCAGATACATAAATGTATGGCCGTTATTCTTAAGGATTATGAGTTGACCACGTAACAATTCCGAAACCACAAGATCGGGAAAGGGTGGTTGAGTTAGATCTTAGCCCAATATAGGGACTCGTGAGGTGAAGGAATGACATGTAAATAACATTGTTAAGGATTCTCTGATACGATCTCTGCTTGTCTTTGTAATAGGATCAAATAGGTATTCTAGAGTGGAGTGAATAGGCGACTACAAATTTTAATATATTATTTTAAAAAAATTAGGATTAACAAGAATGTAGGTTCTCTAGATGGTGTAACTTGTTGAGGAACATATATGACGATAAGAGACAATATGGCTAAGGAAGGTAAACAAGATAGCAAGCCAAATAAAAGTAAGTAAAAACGTAGACTCGATTATCCGATATAGGTACGGATAATCTAGGAACTGGCAGATCCAGGCAATAGTTTGGCCTTAATTCGGAGTATCTAGGGCAATGCACCGTGAAGCGTGCCTAGAAAATACAACCGAAATAATATCCGTGATGGCGAATAATCGGGTTACCAGGGCGATGTGTCACTTTGCGCTGCTCGGGTATTACCCTCAAACACGTTCTGGTACAGCCGGGGCTTGGATCATCCGGGCCTTTTATACGTCCAAAATGTATCCACTTTTCCAAACACTTTTGGTATTGTTTTACCTCTGACTTGCATGATTTGAATGGAACTAACACGGACTAACGTTGTTTTCAGCAGAAATGCCTTTGTGTCTTATTTTTGTGCAGAATTGAAAGTGCTCAGAAAAATCTGGAAAAAATATAAAAATTCTATTTCGCCAGAAGACTCACGGAGCCAGCAGGGGAGCTGCACGAGGGGGCCACAGCCTCCAGAAAACCCCTAGGCGCGACCAGAGGTAGGGTCGCGCCCAAGGGTCTTCTGGAGCACCTGAGTCCCGCCTTGCGACGCCCTTTGGAATATATATCCTCCTTGACCTAAAACTCGCCACCCCCAAAGGATTTTCCCAGAAACGCTTCTGAGATCCTCCGTCATCAAACCCTAGTTCGTGGAGACAGAATTCCAGTCTTGACACCCTGTCGGGACAGGGATTTGGAGGAGATCATCGTCATGGTCATCACCAACGCCTCTCCATCAACCATCCATGATTCCCACATCCATGTGTGAGTAATTCTCCGTTATATACTGAAGGGGATGGTAGGGATTGGATGAGATTATTTATGTAATAGATGTCAGATTATTAGGGCATGGTGCCTAATATCCTCTATTGTTGCAACTTGGTATGCTTATTGCTTGTCACTTAGGGCCCGACTGCCATGTTTTCATATTTGAATATGTTATATTTTCATGATTATATTCATTGCTTTGGATCATATTTACAAGTTGTACACACCAGTTACTGTCCGGAACCCGAGACCCCAAAGTGACAACAATTGGGACAATCAGAGGGGATGGCTGTGACTTGAGGATTACATGTATTCAAGGAGTGTTAAGGCTTTGCTCCGGTGCTCTATTGAAAGGAGTACCTTAATTACGATTAGGTTTCATGATTGGCCCCGCTAAAACGGGATGACTGGACAAAAGATGTCGAGCAAGATTCTTATTGCAAGCACGTACGACTATATACGGAATACATGTCTATGTTTGATTAGTACTTGGATACTTTATTATTATTTACCTGCAATATGTCATGTGTTATGAGTATTACATGACCTATCTTATCCATGCAACGCCCGTTCATCCGTCCCTATGCCTATCCTACAGTGATTTTAATCCTGTTGTTTACCAAAATTATTCTAGCGGTAGCTATTGTTGTCTTTATTTTACTGCTGCTACTATTAAACCACTACTGCTACTATATTACTGTTACTACTGATAAATTGTGTCAAGCAAGTGTCCTCCTAGGTGTGGTCAAATTGACAACTCTGTTGCTAAGCCTTATAATTATTGTTTGACTCCTATGTCGAATTAATAAATTTGGATTTTACTTCCCTTAAAAACTGTTGTGATCCCTATACCTATACTTGTGACTTGTGAGTCATCAACCTTTCATCTGACTATTACCCCTGCGATCCCTATACTGGTGAAAATCTGGAAGCACAAAAAACGATGCACGACTTTGAGCTGCTCTGACTATTACCCCTGCCACCCGCACAATAGCCGGAACAACTAGTGGCTCGATTATCCAACCAAAGAACCCGTATTAACTGGGCCTACAACTTCAGGAAACAACTCTCGTCAATTGGGAGTGAACTCTCTCAACAAAGGAAGGCTAGGGTGCATTTTCATCGGTTTGTATACATGATTGATTCCACTCCTACCTTTCCGATTCAGATTCTTTGTTGATAGTACCGATCCCACGACTCAAATAAATGAAAATCATCTGGGGCACCATCTTTTTTTTACCTTGATGGGTCTCAAACCATCTCGTGCCATCTTTGAATATGCCTATGATATTAAAGCACATGGTCAGTTCGCTAATCATGTTGTCATTAACATCAAAACCATTTAGAGAGGGAAATGTCAGTTTAGGAGTTGACACATCCTGTTAAGGGCCGCTAACTATAGGGTCGCACACTTAAGGGGTTGTAGCCTGATTCGGATCTAATGTAGAGGCTCATTATAGGACGTCTATATAGAAGAAACGTGGACATGTGTTTTAGATGTGTTTTAGGGTTGACCTGTTCGGTGTTCCCGAAATACAATAGGCACTTCTCCCCATGCCGAAGTCGCCCGTTTGGATCTAGCAGCCGCGAGGCGAACTGTTCGATGGAGCTGTCCAGAGGAGTAGATGGTACGCATATACTGCCTGAACCCGACGATTTAGACCAACTCTACTTCCACTTAGAACTGTGCATCTGGTAGTAATCTCGTTATGTACTACTCACTCAGTTTTTTAATATAAGATGTTTTAGGTGTTCTACATTTTGTCTACATGCACACTAAAATGAGTGAACATGCACACTAAAATGTGTCTACATACATTTGTATACATGTGCATGTGAAAAAATGGTAAAACATCTTATATTAGAAAACGGAGGGAATGTTACGGTAGTAGTCCTGAATTAGGCGGTAGAAAATTTTAAGTTTAGCTATTATGTCTGCTCGTATCCTTATGTCATGTTTGCCATGACTTAGGGCTGCGAGTAGTCGGGGCTAGTGGGGGTGGGGACGTAGCAGCATTACAACCCACGCACGCACCTTACCATTAGAATTAATAATTCGCTTAGGACTATATTATATACTACAGTTGGCATCACGTTACGTTTACAAATGGAATCAGCTGGTTCATAGCTGCAAATATTTGAGGTGCTACGGCTGCATGATTCATGGAGGTTTAAGGAGCAAATTGCTTTGATTGCATTTCTGATGATCGTTGTTGCGTTTGTTTATTGAGTGGCATGCATGATTGTTGCAACTTGGTAAGAAAGTAACGATTGTTGCATTGGTTTTATGCCAAGGTTCTTTGTAAAGGCATACAACCTCTGGATTTTTTACCCCAGATCCAAGAAAATCTGCTGAGCCCCTCTGAGAGAAGGGCAGAAAAGACTGTTGTTGATTTCTGCTGCTAGTGAGAGAAGTGTTCTTGACCTTTTCTCCCGTTCTTCGGTGGTACTGCTAGGATTCCGGTGGCGGTAGTGCCCGAGGAAGCTCTCACTGTGACCTCGGTGGGCCCCATCTCCCACCGAGGCGATCTCCCTCCCCCACGTAGAACCCAAAGCGCCTTTCCGCGCCACGCCTGAAAGCAGAACACGACCTCGCCCATTCATCGCCTCTCTCACTTGTTCCCTCCCCCAACTTGCCCTCATTCTCCACCACAACAAAGGCATCACGCCGGCACTCAGCTCAGCTCAGCTCAGCTCACTCGACGGCGATGGCGACCACATCGATCTCGGCGCTGCTGCAGCGTCTGGCGCAGGAGGTGGACCCATGGGCGCCGGGGTTCTGGCGCGACTTCGGCATCGGCATGCTCAAGCCGCTGGCAGCCACGGCGGCCGTCGCCATGGCCGTGGCGCTCAGCTCCACGCAGCACCTGGGGATCGAGGGCGAGATGCTCTACGCCATCGCGCGCTCCTTCCTCCAGCTCTCCGTCATCGGCTTCGTCCTCCACTTCATCTTCACCCAGAAGAGCGCGCTCTGGATCCTCCTCGCCTACCTCTTCATGGTCACCGTCGCCGGCTACACGGCGGGGCAGCGCGCCAAGCGCGTCCCGCGCGGCGGGTACATCGCCGGCGTGGCGATACTGGTCGGAACCGGCGTCACCATGTTCTTGCTAGTCGTGCTCAACGTGTTCGAGTTCACGCCCCGGTACATCATCCCCGTCGCCGGCATGATGGTCGGCAACTCCATGACCGTCACCGGGGTCACCATGAAGAAGCTCCACGAGGACGTCAAGTCCCAGAGGAACCTCG
The DNA here is from genome assembly GCA_947311845.1 of Poa pratensis. Classification (NCBI taxonomy): domain Eukaryota; kingdom Viridiplantae; phylum Streptophyta; class Magnoliopsida; order Poales; family Poaceae; genus Poa; species Poa pratensis. The sequence continues at coordinate 23,246,824 of CAMZMU010000100.1, forward strand.
TAAGTTACACAAACCACCCTCAATTTCAGCTCCATCGAGTTCTTGATCGTGATTTTGGGCTCTCGTTCTTGTGTGCTGGAGTGCAGGTGGAGACGGCGCTGGCGCTGGGGGCGACGCCGAGGCAGGCGACGGCAGGGCAAGTGAGACGGTCGCTGGTGATCGCGCTGTCGCCGGTGATCGACAACGCCAAGACGGTGGGGCTGATCGCGCTGCCGGGGGCCATGACGGGGCTCATCATGGGGGGAGCGTCGCCACTGGAGGCGATCCAGCTGCAGATCGTGGTGATGAACATGCTCATGGGGGCGTCCACCGTCAGCAGCATCCTCTCCACCTACCTCTGCTGGCCGGCCTTCTTCACCAAGGCTTTCCAGCTCGAAGACTCTGTATTCGCCGAATAGTTAAAAGGGATTCTTCCTCCAGTTTTCGTGTGACTCGGTAGACCAATAAGAAATTTTCTGAAACTTTTAAGATATGGGATGTTTGTCTGGGTAATTGTCATGCATACAGACGGATTATAGGCTTGGGTTCACAAGACGTGCTGGCCCGTCACATCGCAATAACAATTCTATCATTGGAAATTCTTCAACTTGTTCTTCAGTACAGATCACAAGATTGTGTCATGGCCTCATGGGTCATACCAATACAATGTTTGGTCAAGTGCACCACAAGAGAACAGACGTTCCAGAAAAGAACATTTGGCTGCCGAGCAGAGGGATGATAAAATTCAGGGCAGTTCTGCGTAAGCAGCAGACCGTGGATGATGATGAGTGTCCATATGGTTGCGGAGACAGTTGATCACTTCGGGCTCCGCTGCTGTCGAACGAGGCTAAATCCTACACCAACTGGGCGTTGATCTGCATGATTTGGAGGGAGTAAACTGATGTGTAAAGCTACCGGCATTCTAGGTTCAGATGACGTGCTCGTCACATCGCGCAGAGATAAATTTTAGGACACGCCCTCGTCACATTGCAGGGACAAACAAGATTACAGTTCTGGAACTTTTAATTCATCTTCTGACAGAGCTATCCTTGATCAATTCTTCAGCCAATCTGCACTTTGCAAGGTCAAAAGATTGTCTCATAGACCGTACCAAATAACAAAATTGTCTCATAGATCACATATAGCTATATACTGTTTGGTCAATTGGACCAAACATGTAAAGAGAGGCAGGCGACGGCGGGTCAGGTGAGGAGGTCCCTGGTGATCGCGCTGTCGCCGGTGATCGACAACGCCAAGACGGTGGGGTTGATCTCGCTGCCGGGGGCCATGACGGGGCTCATCATGGGGGGAGCGCCGCCGCTCGAGGCGATCCAGCTGCAGATCGTGGTGATGAACATGCTCATGGGGGCGTCCACCGTGAGCAGCATCCTCTCCACCTACGTTTGCTGGTCGGCCTTTTTCACGAAGGCATTCCAACTCGAAGACTCTGTATTTGCCGACTAGTTAAATGGAATTCTTCCTCCAGTTTTCGTGTGACTCAGTGGACCAATAATAAATTTCCTGAAACTTTAAGATATGGAATGTCTGTCTGGGTAGCTGTCGTATTTTTTGTCAAAAATGGCCCCTGGGCTAAACTAAGCACATATGTGGCCCTTTTGTGAAACTATTGCCCAAATCTGGCCCCTGGGTTCGGCGCCAAATGGGCCGGCGCCGAAGTTGTACAGCTCGGCGCCAAAATGGGCCTCTGCCGAACCGGTCGGCGCCAGTTTTGGGCAATAGTTTCACAAAAGGGACACATATGTGCTTAGTTTGCTAAAAGGGCCAGATTGGATGAAAAATACGTAGCTGTCACGCATAAAGACAGATTATAGGCTTGTTTTCAGAAGACGTGCTCGTCACATCGCGCACAGACCAATTTCAGGAGACGCCCTCGTCACACTGTAGGGGCCAACAAGATCACAATTTTACTCCCTCACTTCTAAATTAGATGAGTTTCATTTATCCAAATAAGGACGTATCTATACTTATAACATTTCTACATCAATATGTGGCCAAATGAAAATCATCTAATTTGGAACGGAGGGAGTATTGGAGAATTCTTCAGCTTGTTCTTCAGTACAAGATCACACGATTGTCTCATGGTTCATAGCTATACAATGTTTGTCAAGCGGACCATCAGAGAACATACGTTTCAGAAAGAACATATTCCTGCTGAATAGAGGGAAGATAGAAGTCAGGGCACTTCTACTTAAGTAGCAGATCGTGTATGATGAAGAGTGTCACAGTTTGACAGTTGATCAGGGCATTGATCTGCAAGATTTGGAGGGAGCAACTGATGTGTTCAGCAGTGCGAAGGAAAGATCGCCAGCCGTAAAGCAAGCAGCATTCTAGGCGTGTGTTGCAGAGACCAATTTAGGAGATTCTCTCGGCACATCGCAGGGACAAACAAGATAACAGTTCTGAAACTTTTAGGGCATCTCCTGACAGAGCTATCCTTGATCAATTCTTCAGCCAACCTGTACTTTACAAGATCGCAAGATTGGCTCATAGAATCATAGTAGTATAAGATAACAACATTGTCTCGTATATTTAGATATATAATGTTGGCTGAGTGGAACACCCAGGTAAAGAGAATGCACGGGTAAGTTCCTTTGTGATGAATGGAACAAATAGTTCAGAGAACGGATCTCGATTAAAAATTCAGAGAACATATGTTTCAGAACGAAATAATATAGACAGCATCAGTCAACCGGTGTTCAGTTACTTATTAGCAAACCATCTTGTCACTCAGATGAAAAGTACCAAACTGAAATACGTAGAGGGAAAGTATGGAAGCTCTACGGGAGCGACCACACGAACCCTATTTAGATACATCGCAAAGGCATTCCTAACCAAACCAGTTCTGGAAGCGTACACAAGAGTTCAGCTATATAGATCCATCCGCCATAGCAAGCTACTAGCTAGCCAGCTCATTACTTCCACTTCTTGAACTTGCCGCCACCGAACATGCCGCCGTGCTTTCCATGCTTGCCGTGCTTGAACTTGCCGTGGCCGTGCTTCCCGTGCTTGAACTTGCCGCCGTGGCCTCCATAGCCGCCCTGACCCACACCATAGCCCCCATGGCCCATCATGCCTCCTCCCATGTGTCCACCTCCCATGTGCCCACCGTGACCGCCACCAGAAATCTTGTGTGCTCCATAAGCCATAGCCGCAGCTGCTGCGCCTCCAGAGAGCATGCCGCCCATGCCGCCGCCATGGCTACCACCATGACCTGTAAAAAGACAACATCTGATCAGGATGGAATGCTCTAGAACAATACAAGTTTCAAATACAAGAAAACTCGGCACTCCTGGCATTAAGCACCATCTATATCCTGAGACTGAAATTGGCTTATTGTTGAAGATGCAGCACACACAAGCACACATAAACACATCTCAATCGTCAACTTACCAATGCTAACGCAAATTGCAGTAACTACTGAGTTTCCAGTAGAAATAGTAACATGATAGCCATGCACAGATCCTTATCAACAGCATAGAATTGGTGAACAGAGAGTGGTACATACCCGCGGATGAGCCAGGGTAACCGGCAGGGGGGTAGCCACCTTGCTGAGGGTAACCATGCTGCTGCGGAGGGTAACCGTGCTGCTGTGGAGGGTATCCTTGAGGTGGGTATCCTTGCTGGGGAGGGTATCCCTGCTGCGGCGGGTAGCCGTGGCCACCAGAAGGGTATCCATGACCACCACCAGCAACGCCGTGCATTATGGTGGACATGAGCCCCTTGTCTTTGTCCTCATGGTTCTCTTGCTGGGGAGGGTATCCCTGAGGTGGGTATCCTTGCTGTGGAGGGTATCCCTGAGGTGGGTATCCTCCTTGCTGGGGAGGGTATCCCTGCTGCGGTGGGTAGCCGGGGGCACCAGGCGGGTATCCATGGCCACTGGAACCGTCATTGCCTCCTCCCATTGTCCCCGACGAACTGAACTGTAAAATTGTGATCAGACAAATGTTAGTGCACAGTACACAATAGGGAAATTTTGCTGTCTGCAAGCACATGAGTTGCCATCAGAATACGTGTTGTATGCACAGAAAATAATTTTATTGTCAGTTCAGAGCCAATAGCAACCCACTGATGTGTTTATGGCAGCTAGTGTGGAACTAATCCATGTCCTTGCATAACACTTGCTTTGGTACAATCGAGTTAGCTTTGGGTGCAAGGAATTAGACATATTCTTATGAGGAGTCAAACGTTATACACTATATGAATATTGCTGTGCCTTGATGCATGTGCATATCCCTTCAAATAGGCGATGTAACCGTATAAAATAATTTTCTAATGAGTGCAGAACAACAACACCAGAATGATGTGCCTATGACAACTTGCGCTGAACTAGTCTCTGTCCTAACAGAACAGTTCACATGCTTGAATCAGGAGAAGGACCCCCAGGGTAGCGGCTAACACGACAGGTGGTGTACTCCTGCAATACTAAACAGTTTGCTAGTTCCCTCCTAGCCACGCATTCATTTTTATATGCCTAAATCACTACTGCTTGGTCAAATTCCAAGTTCAACAGGTTAATAATATCCATCGTGCCTAGGTGCTTACCCAATTCCATCCCAAGAGACAAAATCAGATCCTTCGAAAACATGCCTGGAGGAGCAAGGTGCTCTAATCGAGCACGAAGGGTCTAATTAACGGAGCGCGGAGTTCGGGAGATGGTGCTACCGAACAAAGTAGCGAAAAAAATATCTAACCCTAGGAGGCCTGAACAGTTCGTCAGGCAGATGAACATTTCACAATTTCGTCATAACCTGTGCGTATTCCACGGAGCTGATCCGTGAGGAGATCGTATCGACCAAATCCACCACTGTACAACAAATTTGGTACACGCTAACCCGGGTGCCCGCACGAACTAGGTATGAGAAACCAAAAAATATCTTCGCATCCAGCAACCGATCGAACACCAGATCCGTGAGGATCAGCCCCGTTCCGCGACATCTAAGCAAAATCTCTCACCCAGATATTCGTACTAGAAGAACCATATGGAGCGGAAACGGGAGCGCATACATACATACCTAGAACGAAGACCGGAGATTTTCCGAAGGCAGTCGATCTGGAGTTGTGGACGATGGATGATCTCTTCCGTTCCGTTTGTGCAGGTTCCTGTGGTGGGCGGTGGGGAATTATATAGGAGGTCGTCGCGGGCGCACCGAATCCCGCCGGCTGGCTGGTAGGTGGGCCCGGCGCGGAGTTATTCGTGGCACGTGGTGAGGGTGGATGGATAGGCTTTGACATTCGTACACGGAGTCGCTGACACGTGGGGCTCAGGCAGACGCGGGGCAAGCATGTCGACCGTCGTGGGACGCAGCAAGAAAGCAACGCGGCGAAGGAACCCCCACTTTACTTTGGAAGGATATTATTTATTTATCCCTGGCGTTGAAACGACGACGCGTGTCATGTGGGTCCTTTCTGGCCAGGAGCACTCATGAGGATAGATGTGGGTCATATCGCAGGGACATGGGCGAGTCTATGCATAGGAACGGGGTCAGTGGAGGGAGGAAAGATCGGCGGAGCGCTGCCAGAGGGCCGGCCAGAGGGCATGGCCCGGCGCGGTGCGAAACTTTGATGTATGCGTTTATTATCCCGATTCGATAAGAGCTGGAAGATGAAGCCATGTTCAGGTTGGCTTTGGGATGAAAAAAATAGATCGAAGCCGCATGAAAAATGAACAGGGGAGATGGATCCAAGTCAAATAGGTTCATACGGGTATTTGGGTCATTGAATGTGGGTCCAACCTATCAGGGGCAAATAATCAACTACCAAAGTACGTAATGGCAAAAAGGAGAGGGCAAACTAAACAAGGGTAAATCAGATTGTCCCTAAGTAAAGCGGGGCTAATGATCAAATGCCCCCGGCTAGGGATGCAACGCTTCAACCGATCTCTCCTGGGCCGGCCAAGTAACTCGCTCGCCTGCACTAGTTCGAACTTTTATTTCGCTCGTCTTCTCCACTTTTTCTGTGCAAGAAAAACGTTCGATTTTTTCGAATTTATTTGCAAACTTATTTTTAATGTAAACATTTATATTAAACTTTTAGTTATCTTGAACTTATTTTAATATACTATAGCCTATATGAGTAACATATTCTATTAGTTAGACGACATATATAGTCAACCAATAAAGTCCGAACAATATTTTGTTATATAATTGTAATGTATATCACTGCAAAGTTTGCTTGTGCTAAATTTAAATTTTATGGTTTATTAAAAGTTACCACATTATAGTGTATACATATGCTGTGTATGTTTGTTCGTGTATATATTTTCATTTCCTTAAATACCATGATGGAGAACTTCAAAGCGTACAAGATTTGAAAAAATGTCATACTAGTGTTTTAGTGTGTCATTAAGTAAACATAATTGTAGAAACTTCTAAACTATGAATTAAATAGTTGGCTAATGAATCAAGTTGGGCTTAGTAATAGGTTGAGGACATGTGCATGCTCTAAGTTGGTATTGAATAAAAAACTTATATTAATCATTGATGTACACTAATACCCCATTTTCAAAAGACCTACTCACTACTCGTAGTGCGTGTTTGGTTCATGTAGCAAAAGTAGGTACGCTGCATGAAAACAGAATCTTTTAGGCGACACGGTGTTTGGTTATCTACGAGCCACGAAATTTTGCAGGGTCCGATACTTAAAACACCCCTGGGCCTGGCCCTAAAGAAACGCCCGATTCGGCCGTTTCCACTCATGCAGCCTCACATGCAGGCAGCGCACAACACGAGGCATGCAAGGTGTCAGGGAATATTGCATGCCTCTCTCACACCGTATGCAGCACGCCACCACACCAAATGTCATGCATGCGGTCTGCGTGCCAATCTACCAAACCCCACCTACTTTTCTATGAGCTCTCAAATCTACACGGCATTTAGTTTCAACTAGGTCGGGCCAGGCTCTAGGGGCAGACTCTGGGGCCTGGCTCTAGGGATGCAAAATGCCTGCATTAGTGATACAGATAACCAAACAGCCCCTTAGTATCATGGAACTTTGGTAAAGTCAAACTTCCAACTTGTTTATTACAAACATGCTTAAAATAGTTAGATTGGATGCAAAATTAAAACATTTACATGTATATTGCAATAAATTATGGATCAAATCAAAACTCTTTCTATAACATCAATATGTAAAACTCTGATGATTATGGTACCAATGAGATTAAGATGTAACATCTCTCTCAATGTATGTATCTATACTCGACTAAATGAGCATTGAGATATACTAGATCACTGAATAATTTGGTAATTCCATTGGGTTCACGTGAACCCGGTGGTTATACACCAGCTTCACCACTGTCTATACTTTTTATAAAGTAAAACCCCACTGATATGCATAAAAATAGTTTATATCTAGATGAAATGTGTCCACATCATCCACTATTTGAGCCATTCTGTTATCCATGTCATAAACACGACATCCACTATTTGAGAAATTCATTTATTCATGTCATCCCATATTTATTAATGATATTCATCCATACATGCAAGTATCTAGGCATTCATTTATTCTTGGCTAAATATTCACTATCATACACAAGAATTGACTTAACACACCATACCCATTTTCTGGAATTTCCCATTGAATGATTGTTTTATTCTATGATAACTAAACATGTTAGGCATGAAATATCAATTAAGTTCCAACATTCCAGCATGAAATGATGGCTACCAAATAAGCTCAAGGTAATCGAATTTGAATCAGCGCTGGGCGGGCCCTATGGTTATCCCCATCTTGGCAATATATGCAACCAACGTAGCATGCATGAATCATCGCTAAAAATTTCAATTGGGCGACGTGTGGATGTACTCCCTCCGTTATAAATTAGATGACTTCCGTTTGTCGAAATGTGGACGTATCTATACTTATAACATGTTTAGATACATGCATATATGAACAAATGGAAGTTATCTAATTTGGACGGAGGGAGTATAAAATAAAAAACTTTTGATGAGGTTTGAAGGCAGTTGCTTTTTTTCGATAAAGGGATTTTTATTACTTAAAAGTATTAAGCATTACACCCGGCCTCTGCATAACTAGGATGCACACAGCCCCAACATGTTCAATAGTTCCGAATTATGCCAAAAATAAAAGGCGAATTACATATCATAATGAGAAATTGTAAAGACGTCTATGGTGGTGGAGGGTCGATCCGGAGATTATGTGGCCATGCATGCTGGGAGAATAACTCCCTCGCCGTAGCCTCCAAACGCGACGACACCTCCAAAAATAGCTCGCGGTGCTCCACACGCTGCAGGGCCGACCATGATCGGAGCGTAGCTGTGCATCGGTAGATAACCTGCATAAGAGAAGAATTTTTATCATTAAAAACCTTTTCATTTCTACATAGCCATAGCGACCAAATAAGGCAATCGCTCCCACCCTAATAAATAGTTTAAACCTAGGATCCACCCCGTTTAGCCAATTGCCGAAAATGTTTGCAACGCTGCGCGAGGGGTATAAGGTAGAACCTATCTGGATGGCTGACCATATAGACCTAGCAAACTCACACTGGAAGAATAAGTGTATAATAGTCTCGTCATGCTGACAGAAGACACACTTTCTGCTTCCGTTCCAATTGTGTTTGGCAAGGTTATCTTTTGTAAGAATTACTCCGCGACGAAGATACCACGCAAACACCTTTGTTTTTAGCGGGATCTTCATCTTCCAAATTTTCTTATTATTATCGACTGAAACTTCGGTCTGGATTAAAGCAGTTTACATAGAATGAACTGAGAATTTACCATTCTTAGTTAGATTCCATCGAAGTTTATCTGGCCTTCGTTAACTGGACAGAGTCCAACCGGAGAAGCAAGGCATTCCAGGATGCTTGTCTAGGCCCTAAAAGACTTCTTCTGAACGATACATTTGGTGGAGAAGTACCCATCACCTTAGCGAGCGTGTCGCCTTTGTGTCGTACAATATTGTACAAAGCCGGATATTGTTCTCGGAGAGTTGATTGGCCAAGCCATTTATCCTCCCAAAAACGAATTTCCGATCCATTCCTAATTGAGAAAGATCCATGTGGGAAAAAGAACTTCTTCGTAGCCAAAAGGCCAGCCCAGAAGTGTGAATCGCCAGGTTTCCAAAGAACCTGAGATACAGCTTGAGAACCCACATACTTTCTCCTAAGAGGGTTTGCCAAACGCCATCTTCAGAGAGAAGCTTGAGTAGCCATTTACCAAGCAGGCTCTATTCTTGACCTCAAGGTCATGAACACCGAGCCCACCTTGGTCTTTTGGACGGCAAACCACACTCCATTTGGTCAGTCGATATTTTTCTTTTCACTATCCCCTTGCCAAAAGAATCTTGACCGGAAATAATCCAATCGTTTTAAGACTCCTTTGGGTAGTTGGAAGAAAGATATCATGTACAGTACCATGTTAGTTAGTACTGAGTTAATGAGAACCAATCTTCCCCCAGGGATAGAAGTTTGCCTTTCCAGCTATTTAATCGGATTTGAAGTCTCTCCTCCACCAATTTCCATTCAGCATTGGTAAGTCTCCGATAATGGATCGGAATACCCAAGTAGTTGATAGGAAATTGACCTTGCGTACACCGAATAATTCGGCATACAAGGAGGCGTTTTCCTGGGCCTCGCCAAAAAAAACAATTCACTTTTATGGAAATTTATTTTAAGACCCGATAGTTGCTCGAACGCTGACAAGATTAACTTGAGGTTACGAGCTTTTTCGATGTCATGTTCCATAAAAAGAATTGTGTCGTCAACATATTGAAGGATCGATAAGCCACCATCAACTAGATGTGGAATCACCTTCAATTTGGCCCTCAGACTTAGCGCGTTCTATCAAGATAGCCAACATATCAGCCACTATGTTAAATAGTATTGGCGATAATGGGTCACCTTGTGTAAGGCCTTTTTTGGTTTGAAAGTATTTGCCAGTGTCATCATTGACTTTAATGGCTACACTTCCTCCCGAAACAAAGCTATTGATGAGCGCACACCACTCATCAGAAAATCTTTCATTCTGAGAGTCTGCTGAAGGAAAGACCATTTAACTTTATCATAAGCTTTTTCGAAATCAATTTTCAAAATTACCCCATTCAACTTTTTCCTATGTAGTTCGTGAACTGTTTCATGTAGGATTGCCACCCCATCTAGGATGTTGCGACCTTGCATGAAAGCCGTCTGAGACGGTCGAACCACATGATCTTCCACACTGTTCAGCCGAATCGTAGCAATTTAGTGAATATTTTAAAACTAACGTTAAGGAGGCATATAGGTCTGAATTGTTGAATCTCTCTGCCTCGTTAACCTTAGGTAATAGAATTATTTCACCAAAGTTGAGCCGAAATAGCTCCAGCTGCCCAATATGGAGACAGGCGAACAGTTGAAGCAATCAGACTTGATTACATCCCAGAAGTTCTGGTAGAACTCAGCTGGGAAACCATCAGGTCCAGGGGCTTTATTGTGTTCCATTTGGAAAACCGCCTTTCTCACTTCATCCTCCGAGTATGGATTAGTAAGTAGACTATTTTCCTCATCAGACACCTGAGGTATATCGGCCGTTCTAGACTCATCCAATGTGAAGTTTCCTTCCTCTGGTGCTCTGAACAGCCTTTATAATAATTAGTTATATAAGACTTTAGTTGTTCCTGGCCCTCAATCGTTCCCTCATCCTGGACTAGGGAGTGAATACGCTTTTTCCTGTGTCTGCCATTCGCAATACTATGAAAGTAGCGAGTATTCGAATCCCCTTCGAGAATGAACTGGGCTTTGGAACGTTGATACCATTTTAACTCTTCCTCATGCAGGAGTTTTGCTATTTGCGTTTGATTGGCTCTTCAGCTCAATTTCTTGCGTAGATAATAGCCGAACTTCTGCTAATGCCTCTAGAGCATCAATCATCGAGGATAGTCATCTTTTCTTTTTTAATTAAACAGTAGTGTGACGAGCCTAACCAACAAGATGTGTGCGTAGAGCACGGATCTTGTTGTTCCACTTCTGGATAGGTGAATCGCCGGCAACCGGTCTTTCCTAAATTCTTTGGACCATCTCATGGAAGCCCTCGCGATGCAACCATCCAAGTTCAAACTTGAAACACTGGTTACACAGTGGTCTAGACATGCCTATGGTCAAAAGAATAGGAGCATGGTCCGACAAACCCTCAATACGTTCTAGAGCCCGTACCGATACAATGGAAACCTAGATTCCCAATCGATGTCCATCAGTACACGGTCTAATTTCTCGTATGTGGGTTCAGGGAGAGAATTAGCCCAAGTGAACTGTCTCCCAACCATTGATATCTCTCTTAAGCTCAAACTGTCAATGATCGCATTGAACAAAAGAGGCCAACGATTGTCAAACCGACCCCTACTTTTCTCGAATGGAAAACGAAGCAAGTTAAAGTCCCCACCAATGATGAACGGGTGCGGGTTATCTTTTGCTAAGTTTACCATTTCACAAAGAAAAGCAGATTTAAACTCCTCCTGTGCCGGCCCATACACAGCGACAAGACTCCAAATGAAATTGTCTGCTTTATTACGGATGTTCATTTTTATATGAAAAGCGCCATCCGAAACAGCCAACACATCCATGGTATCAGTCCTGATGCCTAGTAAAATGCCGACGGAGCGACCACGCGGTGGACGGGAATACCAAGCAAAATCTATACCGCCTGAAAGCCGGTTCAATAGACCTTGCGAGAAATCCTGCCTGCCCGTCTCAGAAATAGCTAAGAAATCCAAATTATGATCTCGAATGCAACCAGCAAAGTGCAAATGTTTAGCAAGTCACCAAGACCTCTGCTATTTGCGAACATGCCATTCATTTGGAAACGATGGGAGATTTGGAAGACTTTGCTCGTTTCCGGGACACCTTGTTAGAGGTAGATTTTGATTTTCGACCGGATGCTTTTAAATGCCTAGTAAAATGCCGACGGAGCGACCACGCGGTGGACGGGAATACCAAGCAAAATCTATACCGCCTGAAAGCCGGTTCAATAGACCTTGCGAGAAATCCTGCCTGCCCGTCTCAGAAATAGCTAAGAAATCCAAATTATGATCTCGAATGCAACCAGCAAAGTGCAAATGTTTAGCAAGTCACCAAGACCTCTGCTATTTGCGAACATGCCATTCATTTGGAAACGATGGGAGATTTGGAAGACTTTGCTCGTTTCCGGGACACCTTGTTAGAGGTAGATTTTGATTTTCGACCGGATGCTTTTAACTCATGCAATAAGCACAACCCGTCCTCATCCAAACCAACCTCCGACACTTCACCAATTAGATGAGAAAGAAGCTGACCATCTGATGTGGCATTCGCTTCTTCATCATCCAAATAGGTGGCTGTCAACACCGTCGAAGCTTTAGGAATAACCGTTAGATGGTCAAATTCCATATGCCTCAAGACATTAGTTGAAATTTCTAATTGACTTTTACTAGTACCAAGATTAAAACCTACACTATTAAGTTTAGACTGAATCGAAAGAGGAGAAAACGATAGAAAAGACTTTGGATTTATTTCCGTACCGATAGAGTCCAAGTTGCGCGCCGCTTTGCGACGCATAGCCTTCTTCATCGAGTCCTCATCCGTCGTGGAAGCCCCATCTGCCGCCACCACAAACCTCTCACTGCGACGGATCAGAGTGACCTCATCAGCAAAAGCCGTCGCAGTGGGAGGAGGTGTGCGTGGCGGGACGGAGTCCGCCTCCGTGTATGCCGCCACCGGAGGAACAACAGCCTGGGTCGGCAGAGGTGGAGTAGCAGCCGACCCAGCTATTGCAGCAGCGTCATCCGAAGCGGTGTGAGGCGTGGTGGACTGTGTCGAAGTCGAGTCCACCACCATCCCAATCGTGCCAAACGCCAAACTACCCAGGGGATGCTTAGAAGAGCATTCCACGTCGAGCTATCACCTACCCTCTGTCTAGTCTATGCAAGAAGGGCGTGAGCCGTGTATCATTTCTCTGGCGTAGACCTTTGACGCCGGGTGGTTCTGGTTCCTACCACGAATTGGCGCCATGTCAACATGACGGTTGATTTATGGATCAATTAAACGCACAAGACTACTCCCTGCAGTAACAACAACAAAAGACAGCAGCATGCGTGTTGTACATATAGAAATATTAATCAGAGCGTCATGGCACAAACATCTGCTAATTTAACTCTCTCCTACTCTATCAATTAGAGCGCAACAATCTATCTATGGACATCTCCCCATATGGATTGCCGCCGTGAAGCTGCTCATACAGAAAAGCCAAGCAAACAGCGGACACGAAGAGCCCGAGGATAAGCAAGAGGTCCTGGACGAGGAAGGCCAGGGACGCAGGGTTTATCGGCCTCTCCAAGTTGCTCAGCAGGTACATGGAGACGCAGATAAGCGCCACACCCGCGAAGCCCATAAGGCAAATCAGCGCCCACCTGCTACACTCTTGGGGCTCCGCCCTAGCCACCACCAGCAGCTGCTCCTCCTCGCCGGCCATTGTACGCCGGCCGGCCGGCCTCCGATCGATCTACTTGGGGCTAGTTTTTGTTTGCGTTGGATCGGTCGGACCGGCCGCGTATTCATGTCATACTCGTCTCCGGCACCATGTACGTTTAGTGAAACCAAACGTTACTGAATCCGAATTCGGACGATGAAACAGAACTCGATCCGTACTAGCTGGATCCAATCCAAGAACAGAATATTCAGAATTTCAGATTAGCCCATATATCCACAATATCTCCCTGTACTCCTTATTTAGCGAAACATATCATCATCACTCAGGACGCGCGCAATCAAGCGTAGCCAGACTGCCAGAGCAACAAGTTATGCAGTATGTATGTTGAGGTTATGAGGTAGGATAGGGTGGTGCATGCATAACTCTCTAGGAGAGCACTCAACTGGAGTACACTGCAGAGGTGCAGCCTAGCTACGCATAAGAGCTGGATTTTGGAGTTCAATCCACCATGCAAATCAGCACTTCCACTTCTTGAACTTGCCGTGCCCATGCTTGCCGTGGTGGTGATGATGTCCATGGCCGTGGTGGCCGTAACCGTGCCCTCCGTGGTAATGTCCGTAACCATGGTGTCCATGGCCTCCATGGTGGTGGCCGTAGCCGCCACCGCCGTAGCCTCCATATCCCATATGTCCACCGTAGCCTCCGTGGCTGCCGTGAGAAAGCTTGTGTGCTCCATAAGCAGCCGCAGCCGCGCCTCCACCTAGCCATGGTCCCACGTGTCCTCCATGGCCGCTCCCGTAGCCTGAAATAAAATGAGTCAGTCGACAATAATAATGAGATGCTCAATAAACCAATGACACGAATTCGGACTCATAAAATAGTGCAAGGATAACTGATGCAACTAGTCATATCATGAAGCTGAAGTAGATCTGCTAAAGAATTAAACATTGCACATACAATTAGGGTGAACAATATATAAACGAAGAACAAGCATTAAATTACCATGGGAAGGGGGATAGCCAGCAGATGGAGGGTATCCATATTGCGGAGGGTATGCAATAGGTGGATACGCCCCAGTAGAAGGGTATGGTACCCCTGGTGGTGGGTACCCTTGCGAAGGATATCCATATCCCTGAGGTGGGTATCCATATCCACCATGTGTCATGTTTGAGAACAACCCCCTGTCTTTCTCCTCAGGCTTGTCCTTCCCTCCTTCCATTTTCCGCCGCCGAGGTACCTATAAGAATTTACACAATTTATGAGAGAAAAGTCACATGAAAGGAATTATAGGGTAAATATAGATTACACCAAGCTATAATTGTCCATTTTCGAAGTCTATTTCAAATCACAATTAGCTTAGAGCTTCATCAACTATTGGGTCGTTGGATGTTACGCGGAGATTCATGCTAACCAATTGCAACTGAAATTTTGGTAGCTGCACCATGACTACGACTTAATTTTTTTAGTTGTAATGTGGTTGCAACTTTTTTAGTTGTAATGTGGTTGCAACTGTTGTAACTGATTTTATTTATGTTAAACTATAATTTTTTCACCTTCTTTTCAATATATGTGATATTTTTGAATGTCACTTAAGCTAATCCTCCTTCGAATTTGAACGAGCGCTTGGCGGACCCTATGATTATCCCCGTCGTAGCTACATATATGCAACCATCGTGGCATGCATGAATAAGCACCACTAAAAAGTTCAAATCCGTGATGACTGTTGTGTGGAGACAAAGTAAAAGTCATGTGAGGCACTCGTATCATTTCGAGTCTAGACCATAGAACCCAGGAGATTCATACCACTGGTTACTACACACAAAAAAAAAAACGAAAGAAAACGTGTGCGCATGCAAGTTCCTGCTGATCTGGGTGCCCACGATGAACAGAGAACACAATTCACAAATTTAAAAACTCTGGATCGTGAATTACCAACGAACCGATCAATGGATTTCCCGCGCAGGACCATATATCGATCGATCGATCACCGTTCCACGATCTCAAAAATCGAGACTTAGCAGCAAAGGTAGAATTCGAAACCAAGTTTGGCAGAGACAAAGATGGGAAGAGAAGATCAATACCAAATTTCCGAAGCAGACAGCAGAGGAGCAGGAGGAGGATCCGATTTCGCGAGTTGGGTCTGGGTTCCCTCGGCCCACCCCCACTTCTTATTACACCGTGGGAATCGGATTCCCGCCGCCGCTCATCCACTCGTGTCGCGCGCCGAGCGACGGAATCCGACCATGTGGGCCACGTCAGGCTAAGCGTCGTCGCGGAGAGAGTACTGAGTGGAGGATCTGCTTTTCGCCGGGTGCGTGCTATTGCCGCGACCTGTTCGACGGAATGCCGCCCCGGGTGATCTCTCTCCGCTGTCATTCACGCACGCACGCAAGGTTCTCTAAGCGAATCACGACATGCTCGGAATCCTCTGGCGCTGGTGAGAATCATCACCTTTTTTCAACATATTTTTGCTGATGCCGGTTTGTTCTCCACCGTTCGTTTAATTACTTGTTTACCCCAACGTACTTACTTTTGGAAGTAGAAGCACAAACAGAGATTTAGCTAACCATACTTATGCATCTCGTGAATGTTCTTTTAATGGCGTCTCAACACCTAGATTTCAGAATGCATATTGTTGTCATCCCGCACTGAATGGCAAAGTAGCACAGCTAACCTCATAAGCAATCCCTACAGATAAGGAATCGTGTCTCTTGTAGCTAGTGAGACATTCAACATAAAGTTTTATAAACATAATGAGTATGTGTATATCAGTATATCATCTGAACATAAAAGGCTAATTTGTAAACTCTAACTAATCCCAGCAATGTGCTGTCAAAACCTTGAAGTTGGCTGAAAGGAACTGTCCGGTGCTGAGAGAGATACAACCCGACATCATATTTTAAGCCATGTATGCTTGACGTTCATTTAGCTCCATGCATCATGAATTCAGTTCATTCGCGAAGGCCTGATAATCATCACAGCGTGTTAGTCCATGAAGTGTCACAGGGGAAACATTAACTGAAACTTTAGCCATTTATGTATACAGAACAGATATGGAGTACCTATTCCATTTTAGTGAAGAACTCCATGTCACTGTGCTGCTTCTGTAATGCCGGATTCATGCATGCCAACAGCGATGATTTCTTTTTCTTGGTTGGAAAGAGGAATGACCGAAGTGGCACCCTTGATTTAGAGGGTGTATTCCTCCAGGTGCCGCTGCCTTTCATCCCAGATAAGCTTGCGCTATTAAGTATCTTTGGCAGGACGTTTTCGATTTCTCCCTGTAGCCCTCTTATATGGTCCAAACCAGCCTGCAGTTCATCTGCTACCTTGTTATTCTCCTGCTTCATGTTCAGGATTTCCCCTTGGAACTTGGCAGCATGATATGAAGTGAATTGAATTCCTTCTCGGTTTCTGCATCCATCTCCATAGCTGCTTGGATTTCCTCTTGTATACTGCATAGGGAAGCAAATCTACACTGGAGCTCCCCTTTGAACATAGCATTCTGTTCCAACCATACTTGCATTTCAATCTTAAGTTCTCTTAGCTGCTTTTCTATGGCTTCAGATTCAGATTTTGCAGAAGCATCACTTGCACGACCACTATTTTGCTTCAGCTTGTCCTCACTTATTATCTTGCCAATCCCTGATTGTAGCTGATCATGTTTGGTCTGAAATTCTTGTATCTTTGTGAATGACGTGCTGAACTTCATCCAGAACTCTAGGTTCTCCTCCAAAAGCCCATCGATATCTCTTCTGAACTTGTCTTCAAGAGGTGAGGCGTTCTCCATCTCAAGAATATTAGTTAATCTGTGGTCGCCCAAGTCAATGTTTTTTGGGTCAAGAACAACACCATGTGATGCATTATCTTCGTTAGGGATTCGTGGTTTACATTATTTTCCAGGCTAGAATTGTTCATGATTATCCTTGAAGTGGAAGAAGCACTTTGTGTCCTTTGATGAACTGACAAGAAGCTTGGGATCCTTCGGTGCCCCTGAATGACCCACTCTTAACACTCAAGTTCATGTCTGTATTAATTTGATGGCCACTGTGATGTGCATCTTTGTCAGTAGAAGAGTTCAGGAGTTCACGTAGTGACCGTATCTCCTTGTCCTTCAATTCATTGGCACCGCGTAGTTCACTCACCATGGCTTCCATCTCATTCAAACATTCCTGATTCTTCATCTCCATTTCTGAAAGGCTTCTCTTTGCATTTTTGTAATTTCGGAGGATAGAAGTGTACTCGGTCAATAGTACCTTTTCCTTGTCTTGGAGTCCACTCATAAGCAATTTCTGCAAATGAGCCATGTTTTCCTCTTGATCTCCAACGCTACCAACCTTTCCATTGCCAGGATTTTCAGTGGTACGGGTGTCTACCACTCTTCTGCTTTGTTCATCTCATTTTCTGAGTGGCCTTCGGAAATGCTATGACCAGCTGTCGATGAATCTTGCTTGTCATCCACTTGTTGTAGGTCGTGATCTTGTGGGACATCAGTTGAAATATTGTGCAATTGAGCTAATGAACCTTGCTCATGGGAGTTTACAACATATGGTTGCATGCTGCTGCCATTGTTGCCAACGATTTCGTGAGCGTATTCCACATGTTTATTGTTATCCTCACCAAATGCATCATTGTCTGTTTTTTCCTTACTTGCCGATGCAGCTACAAAGCTAGATTCTCTTTCAAGCCCACGATGCCACAAATCCTCTGAATCATCTGCGCTGTTATGCTTTTCTGCCATATTTTCGTGTAACCATCAGATGACTGCTTTATCAGTGAAGATTCCTAGCTCCAACTTATCGGAGCAATCATGGAATCCATCTATGTCAGGCTTTCTTGTATCTTTATCCATCTGAGGATCTTCTTCTGGGTCTTGTTTCTTGCACTCAGTTAATAATACATTTTCCTTCTCTTCGAGTTCACTCATAAGAAATTGCTGCATATTATCCATGTTCTCATCTTGATCTTCAAAACCAACAACTATTCCATTGCCAGGAGTAGAATTTTCAGTGATGTACGAATTTTTTGACTCTTCTACTTTGTTTATCCCTTGTTCTGAGTGGCCTTCGGAAATGCTATGATCTGCTGCTGATAAATCTTGCTGCTTGTCACCCACTTGTTTTAGGTCTTGATCTTGTGGGCCTTCATATGAAATATGATGCAATAGATCCAGTGAACCTTGCTCATGGGAATGTATACCATATGGTTGCATGATGCTGCCAATGACTCCATGAACATATTCCACTTCTGGACTATTATGTTCACCAAATGTATTGTTATCTGCATTTTCTGCTGCTCCCTTATCTGCTGATGGAGCTGCAAAGCTAGATTTTCCTTCAAGTTCAAAATGCCACAAATCCTCTGAATCATCACTGATGATGGCTAACTCTGACTTACCAGAGCAATCTGCGAACCCATCTATGTCAGGCTTTTGTGTGGCTTCATCTGGTTTTATTTCTCACAATCGCCGGATGGTTCGTTATGGGCAGATGGTGCTTCATCAGTTAGTGCGGGTACCCAGTCAGGTTGGTGCTGAATGACAGGTGACTGCAACATCTCTGTAATATCACAGAAACTACTTGCAGTTTCAGCGAAATTTGAATAAACTATACTTTCATCTGCATAAAAGGAGCTCTCGAGGTACTGCACTCTCATCAGCTCATCTTCTGCTTTCTCAAGCTTCTCGTTTAATTCACCGGACCCACTTGTTACTACTGCCTTCACTTCATCCAGTTCCTGCAAGGACTTCTCCAGCTCCGTGTTTTCCAGACACAGCCTATCTATCTTCGCAGTCTGTGAGGAAACCATAAGTTCCAAATCCACAACCTTATTGACTATGTCATCAATTTTCTCTGCAATCTCTGCCACAGAAATATCAGTGTCTTTCTGAAAATATTCCCTGATCTTATCTACTATTGCTTCCATTTCCATTTTCTCCTGCTTCATAGAGTACACATCATCCATCCAATGCTGGCCTCATTTCTCACATTCTTATAAAGAGAATTTCCTGAATCTGATAGGGATTTACCATGCTCTTTCATGATATTTTTCAGTTTCCCTCTTGAAATATTGGCCCTTTCCAGCTCCACCATTGCTTGGCTGAACGATAACTTCTGCTGTTCCTGCAGTTTGGAAATGGTATCTTCACAAGATTTTAGGGCAGTTGCTGTCATCAAAGTTCTGGCCTCATCATCTTCAATCACAGCGCTTTCGTTAAACTCCTCTTGGAAGTAGCAGACTTCTTCTTGCATGTCATTGATTTGCTTTTCAAGATCCCAGTACTTTGCAATTCCACTCTCATAAGAGCTCTTTATGAACTCTTTCTCGGTCTGCAGCACTAGTATCTCTTTCTGCTTCCTGCTGATCTCTGTTTGCGCATTCTCCTTATTGACTGGATCTGCAGAACTCGTTCCTCCATCCTTCCGTCCTGACTTCCCTCCTTTCTTCTTTTTCATCAGCCCCTCGACTGTTGACTTGCGGATTTTCCGAGGATCAACTGTCGTGAAGGCCTTTGGGAGACTGTCATCATCCTCTTCTAGCATAGAATACTGAACCTGTTCAGGGAAGGCAGTTGCGACAGTGTGGTTTGCTTTGTGCAGCTCTCCTGACATGTGGTCATAGCGTTCGGCAAGAGCTCTGTATGCTCGGTACGCTTCTTCCACAGAACTAATCACCTCTGGCCGCCTCTGGTAATACATTTCTGCCCTCTTTGCAAAAGAATCTGCTTCCTCTCCGAGCAGTAGGAGAATGCTCTTGACCCTGTCTTCCATATCTGCACATTAATGGTAATCTCTCTTAATTCTCAAAAATGAACCGGTAATCTCTCAATGGTCGACCCAAAATACAGTACAGTAACACTAAACAATTATTCAGTCAGGCAGAAACACAGTTCAACTCTGTTTTGTGAAACCTGAGCTGGTAAAAGTGATTGCTCGAAATCATCATCAAGAGCATGTGCAGAACTGCTGGATGTTTTTATAGGATAGCCATGCTACTCTTATAAAAAAAATGCTTAGAATCAGAGTAAATTTAATTAAAGATGGGTTGATATCACAATTATTTCAGCCTTTTTAGCTTATCCAGTTAATATTTATGTAGAATGGTGTTCAGGTATTAGTTGTGACCAACTTGAACTGTGTATTACTTTTTGGAGGAAATTTAACTGTACATATGCTAATCCAAACGCAGCAAGTAGTTCTTTATCCAGTGACCAAACATCCACATAACTTGGCTACCAAGTAGCATTGTACGAATATATTTCTGCTAATCTGAGTCATACATCGATTTCATAATCACCTGACAATGATGTTGTGTATACATCTTTACACGATCCATGGGTTTCTTGGCTAGAATGGTGCATTGGGAGAGAAGGTGAAATTAACATATACTGTATACATGTAGAGGTGAAATTACAATTACATGTTTTGCCTTTATTTGACAATTTCTGCAGGAGTATGCAGAGTTTTGACCAGGAAAAAAAATCGAAGATGTGCCAAGCAAGAAATGAAATCTAGGTGCATGGGTTGGCGTGATGAAGAAGAAGAACAGACCTTGGAGGTTGCTGTCGAGCCATTTGGACTGCCTGGCGCGGATGTGGCTCGCCCACCACCACGAGTAGGCGTTGCTCGCCGCCCGCTGCAGCATCCTCCTCGTCGCCTCCTCCGCCGCCGGCTAGCCAGCCCCTTCACCTCTCCAGAACCAATATATGATAATTTCACCTTCTCACGCAATGCACAGAGGGCCTGATCAGTTTCAACGCGTGAATGGGTGGATCCTGGCAGGACAAGATCAAAGTGCAGGATTCAAACTGAAAGGTCAGCAAGAAGCACCTCATTGTGCAGAGTCAGAGATGCCAATTGTGCTTGGTTGGCAGAAGAGCGGGGATTAGCAGTAGGTGGTAGTGGAGAAGTGGTGGCAGCATGGTGCAGGATGTGCGGAGTCCTGGGTCGCTGCCTGTGCTGCTGCTCGTGCTCGGCACGTCGGTATGAGCACGCTGGGCCGAAAGCAGCTCTGAGATACGCCGTGGGCTGAAATAGTACTATCACGTTCTACTCTTTTTTCTTCTTCTTATTTTTATTTTTCATTTTCCCATTCCTTTTTCTTTCTGTTGCAGATTTGGTCTCAGTTAAGTGATGGAAACAGAGAGTTACTGTATCAGGGCAGGTACAACAAAAGCGCTTATTTAGCGACGCTAGGATTTCAATCCCGGTTGAGGGGCAGTTGCGTGATACAATCCCAGTCCATGGGCGCTTATTTGCCGGCGTCGACGCCTAGTTAGAGCATCTCCAAGAGCTTACCTAAATTTTGACTACCTAAAACCATTATAGGTAGAGGAGAGAGAGGGTTTAGGTAAGCCAAAAAAAATCTGGTTTTCTAGCTTACCTAAAACTGGATACCCAAATTGACATCCTACACGTAGGACCCACATGTCGGTGAGTTAGTCTATTTTTCAATTCTTTTTCCTCTCCCCTTTTTCCCCAACACGACCGAGGCAGAGGAGCGGCGAGGTCGGGGCGGCCTGCAAGGGCGAGTGCGGCGGCGCCGGCCTTGGTTTGGTCGTGCGCAGCGGCCGGTATCCTAGTCGGCTAGGTCGTGTCTGCCGGTGGCCGGAGGAGCTGGGCAGAAATCAGGGAGGGCTGGGCGGGATCGTCGGCGGCTCGATTCCGGCCGGGAGGAGCGGCGCGCGGACCGGGAGGAGGGCGCCGGGGGTCGTGGCGACCGGACGGAGGTCAGGGAGGGCAGGGCAAGGCCGCCGACGCCGAGAATCGGCCGCCCCGCGCCGAGATGTGTGAGCTCGATGCGGCGGCCGGGGCGGCTCGATGCGGCGGCGTCGCGGCGCGCCGGTTGCTGGAGAAGGGCGGCGGGGGTCCAGGAGGGTGGGGGCGAGTTGGGGCGGCGCGGCGGTGACCGGAGGTGGCGGGGACGGCGGCGGTGCGGTGGCCGGAACGGCCGGAAATTTCAGCGAGGAGAAGTTTTTTCTTCCCGCCACTGTTTTGTCCTACGTGGCAGTTTTAGCAATCCATATAGGTATTCAGCTTTGGATTGCTATATTTGCCAATTCTGAGCTAGAATTTAGGTAAGAACCTAAAAAAATTCTGCTGGGGACCACTTTTAGGTAAGCTCTTGGAGCAAGTTTTTTGCTCCCAATACCTAAAAAAGCTCTTGGAGATGCTCTTAGGCGTAAGGCGCTTAGTTGATTTTTGGCTGGTGGCACAAAAATCGAGCGGAATTGGTTGGATAAGCTAGCGCTTGAGTATTGCATGCGCGTTGCAGCTATCGGCGCTTCCATCGACGCCAGGATCATTTTTCCGATTCTTTTTTCGCTAAGCGCCTCTGTAAGCGCTTTGCACTGTACATGCCCTCAGACAGCTAATGCATCAACAAATGTTACTGCTGTTACCTGCAACGGCCATATTTACTTACATTTCAGTCATACAATGAATCCGAGCATCACGAAGATAACAAAACCAGCAGAAAATTCTCTAAGCAGTCCAAAACAAACTCAAGAATATTCACTTCAAGAAATATTGCTACATCTCTCCACTAATTTTTTAAGAAAAAGCGCCTGCAGCAGATCTCTAAGCAGTCCCAAACAACACTGGGAACCAAATGAATGCTGCCCCCGTTTGATACTTTACACCCAACCAAGATGGCATTTTGTACAGGTGTTGATCACATGGGTGCATGTGCAAAATCCAGCCCCATCAAACCAAACCATTATGAAATCACAGCTATTTAACTGTACCATATATCTCAGCAAAAAAAAAAAGAGTAGATGTACCATATCAATATATAATGTCACTTCATTTCATGCACCTGATTTGATCGACGCCACCTTCCTAAGCAACCAAGATTAGGAGGGTCCAACCACATAAGAAAAGTAAAAATAAATAAATAAGGCAAATCATATCGATCCATTTCAGCTGTTAAAAAAACAATCATGGATTGATGCCAACATGGCAACAAACATGAGTGATCAGCTTTTTGCTTGCCAACAGACACATGAATATGCTTTCTGACAACAGACATGATTAGAATAGCCAACAGATCATGCCAACATGCATGATGGTTATATTAGGACTTTTTTCACTGGTAACAGTACATTACAATACATGATAGTATAAGAGATCAGCTTATCGTAAGGAGCTACACGGTTTCCAGGAATGAGCAACCACTGTGAATAGGAGGAACTCCATCCAGTTACAGAGAAACGGCCACAAATCGTGTAGATACTAATAGCCACACCCATAGGGCAAGAACAGGAGGTCCAAATTCAAAAGAACAAGAAAAAGGACACAGCCACAAACTACTGCAATCACCAGAACAAGTACAGTTATTGACAAAAAAAATGCGCGTGGGAAATAAGCACACTACTTGCTGTCAAACAAAAAAAGATCAGAGTAAACACCAATAATAGCACATGTGTTTCTGTTCACCTGCTATCGCTACTACTTGCTTTTCTTTTTCAGAAGGTTGCCAAACTTCTTCAGCAGAGGCTTGTTCTTCTTCTGGGGTTTCGTCGCCGGGGACGTTGCCACTTTGCTGGTAACTTCAGCTGATGCTGTCCCGTTTACGTGCTCGGTGCTGCTATCATCCTTGGATGACTGTTCATCTTTGGAAGACTCGGTTTCTTGTTTCCTGTCTGTCTGCGGCTGGTCCTCGGCAACTTTGTTGCTCTCCTGTACGGTGGTGCCTTCGGTTTCCGCTTCCTGTTGTTCAACCTTGCTGTCTTCTTTCTCTTCCTCTAGATTCATGTCCCTATTGGAGTTTCCATTGGCAACGATGAGTTCCATGTTCGGTTTTTTATCACTCTCTCCTTCCGTGTCTTTAGTTTCTGCAGCTGAATCGGCAACTTCTTCGCGCGCTGAACTGTGTACCTCATCGACGACCACTAGCTTCTCTTCCTCCTCAGGATGCTTCTTTACAATGGCTTCAGCGAGCAAAGCAGACAATTCCTCTATCTTCTTCATGGCGTCAGCTTCTCGCAGCCTGAACTCGTCATTCTCCTGGGTTAAGCTCTGCAATGCGTTCTCTTTATCAAGTAACCTATCCTTCAGTTGCAAACTCTCAGAAGTTGCCTCCTGCACAGCCTTGTTAGCTTCAGCAACTGCTGATTCCGTGTGCATTAGCCGCTCTTGAAGACCCTCTTTCTCAGCCTTTACCTCCTGCACAGCCTTGTTAGCTTCAGCAACCGCTGATTCCGTGTGCATTAGCCGCTCTTCAAGATCCTCTTTCTCAGCCTTTACCTCCTGTACAGCCTTGTTAGCTTCAGCAACCGCTGATTCCGTGTGTATTAGCCGCTCTTCAAGACCTTCTTTCTCAGCCTTTACCTCCTGTGCAGCCTTGTTAGCTTCAAACTGCTGATTCCGTGTGCATTAGCTGCTCTTGTAAACCCTCTTTCTCAGCCTTTACCTCCTGCACAGCCCTGTTAGCTTCAGCGACTGCTGATTCTATGTACATTAGCTTCTCTTGAAGCCTCTCTTTCTCCTCATTAACAGTTTCGAGTTCATGCTCTGCGTCTCGCAGTGATGCTACTACCTTGTCGCCTCTACTTTAAGAGTGGCAATTTCTTCCTCTGACTGCTTGCTTGACTTGAAAATGTCAAGCTCCTTAGCTTCGCATTCTTCTCTGTACTTGCTCACCTCGGCCTCCAATGTTCCGATGGTTTTCCTTAAGCAACTGATGTCATAGTTTGCCTCGTCAAGCATTACCTCATAATTCTCTTTAGTACTATTTAGGGACAGCTTCAGATCACCAATCTGTGCAAGGGCATGCTCGTAGTCATCTTCTTTGTTCTGAAATCTCTCATGTGCTTCCTCTGCTTTGCCAGATGCCTCACTAAGCGCAACAGTGAGATCCTCCACTGCCCTTCTCTCTTTCTCCTCTCTGTCCCTAGCATCATTCAGCTCATTAATTAGCTTGATTTTCTCCTCATTTAGGATTACAATATTTGCATTAGCAGTCTTCTCATTGTTTAAAGCCTTGGAGGCCACTTCTTCGGCAGCCTCAAGCTTATTTTTTAGAACATCTATTGTTGTCTGCAGCCCAAACAACTCTTGCTGAGAGGCATCCAAGTGCTCACTGGATTCGTTAATGTCTGCTGAAAGCCTTGCCACCTCTATTTCCAGTGCTGTTGTCTTTCCTTTGAGCACTTCGATTTCAGATTCTCTGTCCTGTAAAACAGACTGGGTCTTGTCCAATTCTTCTGCCATGGAGATAAGGGATTCGCCTTTAACCTTCTCGGAGAGAGTAAGTTCCTCCAGTTCCATTTCAAGTGATCCGGCCTTGTTCTTCCATTCTTCAAACTGCTGATGCAATTCTGACTCGGCCTTCTTCGCATCAGCCAACTGGGATTTAAGCTCTTCAGTCTGTTTCTCCATGTCTGCCAACCTCTCCTCAAGAACACTTGCCTCCTCCAGTTTGCCTTTCAGAACTGTGATCTCAGATTCCAAATTCTTAACAAACTCCTCAGCTTCACGGTTTTTACTCTCCTTGCTCTCCGTGCTCGAGTCAAGCAATCCTTTCAAGCGGGTGACTTCGCTCGAGAGGATCTCCACCTTCTCCGCATTGACCTCGGCAATCTTCATGGCATCGTCCGCGTGGCCAAGCGCGGCCTTCTTGGACTCATTGGCAACTGAGAGCTCACGCCTGAACCTCTCCAGCTCCTCGGTGGTGGTGACCAGCGTCTCCAAATCCGCGGCATGCTGGCCACGCACACACTCGACCTCCCTCTGCCACTCCTCCTCCCGCTTCTGCGCCTCGTCGATGCCCGCCTGCTCGAGCTCATCGGCGCGGAACTTCTCGATCTCGGTGGCCTCCTCGGCCCACCGCTTGGCCATGAGCGCATCCTGGAGCTTCTCGTGTATCTCGTCGGCCACCCTCTTGGCCTCGTTGAGCTCGCCGACCAGGCGGTCCTTCTCACCGACGATGAAGGCCAGCTGGTCCTTGGCCTTCTTGAGGTCCTCATGCGTGGACTCGAGCCGCCCCTGCAGCTCGGCCTCCCTCCTCAGCTGCTTCTGCACCGTCATTGCGCAATTCAGCATCATTTTTCCGGCAAATGCACGTCGTTTCCATCCACCGACAAGATGAAAATTTTCCAAGGCAGTGCAGTTACCTCGGGAGGGGTGCCGATCTTGGGCACCCGGCGCTCGACGACGGGCTTGGTGTCGGCGGATCTCGGGGACCGGTCGAAGGAGAGGCGCGGCCGGGCCGCCGCGGCCGACGGCGGCGAGTTGGGCTCGGACCTGAACGGCCCGCCGCCGTTGCGCGAGCGCGGGGTGGAGGGCGTGCCGCCGGCGCCGGTGGCAGCTGTGGTGCTCCTCCTGGTGCCGCCGGGGGTGGAGGGGCGGTAGCCGGATGAGGGCGTGGAAGGGCGGTGGCCGGAGGACGGTGTGCTGGGCCTGGTCCTGCTGGCGACGGGCGACTCATTCGGCCCAGATCTGCTCAGAACAAGAAAACAACACAGTTACTGTCCGTCTCCGCTATCCATCTGATCAAAGCTCCAATCTTCCCCGCTGCCGCTGGGCAAAATGCAGTGCCCCGAATCGAAACCGACGGAAACCAAATCAGTCACAGTTCTTGAGACACACTCCTCGCCATTAGAACAAAAAATCCAAACGGCAAAACGAAACCGCAACACCGACAGGTAAAATTAAGCGGATCAAGAAGCGGTTCCAACTGAAGCAGTTCCAACTGAAAATTTCGGTTTCCAGGCCCCGAGATGCTCGGATTCACGGCCGCGGAGAGAAATGGTGAAAGCAAACATCGAGATATAGGAAATGTCGGCGAGATCTACCGCCGCCGGGCAAAGAAACCAAACAAGAAATCAAGAACAGGAGGCAAAAACCGGCGGCAAGAACCGGGAGAAGAGAGAGGAGAATGGCACCTTGATCTGGAGGAGGGCAGCATTGCGGCGGTCGGACAGTGGTGGGGAGCAGACTAGCAGAGTAGAAGGGGAAGACGAAGTAGAAGAGGGAGTGGGGGCGTCGGCTCTCAGGCAGGCAGGCAGTCGGCCACAGGCCACAGTACCCACTGCGACGGGTCAAAAGGCTGCAAAGGCGAAAGGCAACCCCCCACCCGGCACAAGCCAAAGGCAAAGGCGAAAGATCGATGCAGATGATGCTGCTGCTGCGTGCCGTGGGAAATAATAATAACAGGAACTCAAAGTATATTGTTGTTAGCTGTGGTTGGTGCGTGCTAATCAGCATCCCTGAGGGAGAGGTTACACAATGACACTAGCTCGAGACACCGCACTTCTCACCTACTGATGGCGATGCGAGCACCACCGCCGTGCCATGGCATGAGGGGCAGCCATGGACTTGGGGCGACATTGTTAGTTGGGAAGAGAGGAAAGTGTACGGGAGTGGTTGGGCTATAATAGGATTGGTAAATTACTCTTTCGGGCAGAGTATTTCTTACGGGTTTGTGAACTTTGTAGATTTTTTTATAAGAATTCCCAAAAAAAATACTTTTTTTATGAAGCTGTAGAATTAACATTCGTTGCGCATAGCTAGACCGATATTATTGTTGTTTTAGTCCTTTGGTTTTGGGGTTTGTCAATTCTTGGTTGATCGAGAATTTACTTACACCTCAATCTATCGGTACCATTGAATTTGCTTCATGATTTATGTCATGAGAGCTGCACATGTTGTTGTAATTGCAACCGATTTTTTTTTTGAGTTGCACGTGAGGTACAACTGAAATTGGGATTTGTCATTTTGTTCTTAGTCGATCGATAATTAGTCATGTCATCTGCTTCTTATGGCAATTACTCCCTCCGTTCACAAAAGGATGTCTCAATCTTTTTTAGATTTGTATGTATGTAGACATACTTTAGTGTGTAGATATATCCAAATTTAGAAAAGATTGAGACATCCTTTTGTGAACGGAGGAAGTACATGAGAATGGGGTCTTTCTTTCTCGGAAAGGAAATACAAGATTCACCATGCTATATGTTTAAGATCATCGACGAGAATTCGATGATAGATACTCGCATATGCGATTGGCGATTGCCACATGAAAGAGAGGAGGATGAGGCATGAACGATTCGAGTTTACAAACAATGAAGCTCGAGGGTTGACCATACTATCTTAATATATATGTTGTTGCATTTAGTTATATCGAGTCAACTTAAAAGACATGCCAGTCAACTCGTCCATGGCATGAAGTCGTGGAGGAAGCATATTGCAGGACTCTGCCTTTGAAGATGCTCTAGATGGCTGACGTGATGAGATCACAAGGCTAGGTCAGCTGAAGAATAGTACTACGTACTAACGGGGCAATCGACAGTTTCGCGTGACTTTTGCATCGAATATCTAGAAGCCACGTTATTGTTTTAAATCCCGGCTAAATCCCTTCTAATGCCCTAGCAACGGTAAGTATCTTATTAGGTCACCTACTTTAACCTAGGTACTCCTATGTACTAGTATGGAGTTCATCAACCAGCTTGGACCAACGCGGGAAAAGTTTAGTGACCCTAATGCAATTCAATTCCTCTTTTGATCGGTGGCATTGTTTCACTACCTCTCATCTGCCTAGGCGCCTACCGTGCACACGAGAAGCACTAAACTTAACAAGAATTCACATAACCTTTAAATAGGAGTATTACGCAACAAATCTGAAAGCGATTTATTAACGATATGAAATTACTAGCACTATAAATTAGCACAATTACAACAACCACATCCTCCAATCACAATCGCGCGCGACATTTTTTTTCAATTACTAGAAACTTGGTTTCAAGATGCCAGGGAAAGTAATAAAACCAGTACGTGCAAAGAAATTCCATAATCAAGGTTACTTAATGCTATCTCCATGTTGTTCTGCTATTTTCCCGTTGTGTGGGTAGAAGATAGTACAACTCGGAGCACCAGAAGCAACGAAATTCTTTGCTTGCATTCATGTCATCCTCTAGCATAATGTTGACAACGACGAAGCACATCACGGCGTATACGCCAGCTGCATATGGCGCACGTACGTAAACCAGCCCAAAAATTCGATCGGTTAATTGCACCGATCGAACGACTCCATGGTTTTCCAAGGCAAAGGGCAACGGCAACGAATTATTATGATTGAATCTGAAATTTAATGGTGTAGACAGCAATTGACAAGCAGATACACATGCAGGGCTACCTGCAATAATATGGTACAGAGATATATCACGCGGGGCCGGAGGGAACGTGATGTACGTATCTAGCCTTGTTTCTCAACTTGTGCAAGACGTAGAACAGAGAGACCGACATGATATTCTTACAATGTCAGATGGGAGCACCGTCCTTGCCCAGCTCGATCTGACGCTAACGCTAACCGAGTTTAGCCAGAAAGTACTCCCTCCGTACATAAAAAGGTAGATACATACAAATTTAAACTAGGTTGAGACATCCTTTTGTGGACGGAAGTGAAAGTAGCTGCTAGTTGAACCAACAAGTATCGATTAAAACTAACACCTACAGGTTCCACTAACTGAACTTCGACAGTAGGGTTTGAACATCAAATCTCCCCATCAAACATGATGTCTGGTGATGGTCCTCTTTATTCCAACCTTCTGATGCAGCTCAATGAACTTGGTTCTACCGAGAGCTTTTGTCAGGATGCTAGCAAGCTGCTCGTCTGTGCCAATGTGGTTGATATCCAATTTCCCAGCTTCAGTGCGCTGCGCTCCCTAGTGTAATGGAACTTGCTGTCTATATGCTTTGCTACGGCCGTGCTGCACTGGACTCCTACAGAAAACATTGGCATCCATTATAATGGCAGTGGCGTGCATGCGTATATGTTCTGTTATTGTTACTGTAAATGTGTCCAGAATCTTCCTTGAGCTGCAGGCCAATCGGAGAGAGTGAATCCTAAGGAGAGGACATGTCACACGTGTTTACTCCCGTTAAAAAATCGACTAGAGGGCATGAGAAGAGTAAGACAACAACGTACCTTTTATCTGCATATATAATAGGAGTGAAATGAAACGAAGATGCTTAATCTACCTCTCCATTTTGGTGCATGAAGGTGACGCGGCCTTATCATCTAGCCATATGTGTACGCGCGACGCCGACGATGACCTTTGGTTTGCATGAAGCTCTCGCGGTTCGACCTTGTCTTTTCTTTTCTTTTTGTCGTCCCGTGCTACTTCTCTTTTCGTTATCAACCAGGCGCCCTCATTTGTGTTTCCTGACGCGCGGGCCATCACTGAGAAACTGGCCCACTTTTTTGTTAAACATGCGGTTGTTCTTCTGAGTCATACGATCAATGTTCCGACAAAATCCCGATAGTAAAAAAAGCTTTTACTATCCCTGGAAAAAAATGGTGTGTTTTTGTCAAAAGTCAGTGTCTCCTAATGTGTCATAAGTTTGACCAATTTTACAAATAAAAATATAAACATCTACAATATTGAATAAACACAATATCATATTCTACGATGAGTTTGCTGAAGTTGATTGGTATTGTACATGTTTATATTTTTGTTTAGAAAATGGGTTAAACTTACTTGACTTTGACTAAAATATACGCTTTTTTTTTGGAATAGAGTGAGTACATGTTCCAAGGCAGACCATCACACCGAACAACGGTTTTCATGTTTCTATGACATTATATGTCACCAAAACCTACAAAAAAACTCTTAAATTTCTCTCACTCTCGCTACAACTCTCTCCGGTCTAGACTAATTGTGACGGCAGTGGCTAAGTGAACTTCAACTCCTCCTGTCCTTATGGCTAGATCTAACGACAAGTAGGGAGGTGGTCGTGAGACGCCTACTCATGCCTAGAAGGAGAGGAGGAAAATGTGTGGGCAAACACACATGGGCGAAGAGAGGAGAGACTGTTGAGTCAGCGTGATATGTGCGGAGGACAAGAAGGGGGAGACGCTTGCGCTCGCGAGAGGCCGGACAGAGGAGGATGTCGGGCTCACGTCGACGCGACCAAGATACGAGGATTCCAAGGACCCGCTGATGTCACGGTGTTCCTAGGCGGCCTGAAAGGAGCATCGCTTGCTCATCCCGTTGTTAGATGGCTATCGTCGTTGGCATTGCAAAAAGAAAAGAACGTTAAGGATTTGGGATGCCGCGTCGTTCTTGGCGCCACAAGAGGTGCCCTGCCGGCCCATCCCGTCATGAGGAGGCCAACATCGATATCATCGCGGCTGAAAGAGGAGCAGGCCGGCCGGCGCCATGCATGTAGACCTAACTCTCCTTACTCTATGGTAAATTCTTTCCGTGGTTAAAGTTGCTATGGTTACTATAATTAGTATGATTAAACTTGCTACGCTTTTATCATACTGTTAGCATGGTTAAACTTTTGTGGTTAGTACAAATTTATATTGTTAGTAAGATTAAACTTGTCATTGTTAGTACAAATTCACCAGGATTAATTAGTACAAATTTTCCATGGTCATGATTTGTAAGTGCCACGATTTTGTTAGTATGCTAGTGCTAATTCCTAAATCATAATACTTACTACTCTGATCCGTATTAATAGACGTTGATTTATTGAATCGACACACTATAACATGTCTAGATACATGCAATTCAGGGGCAATTAATATGGATAAGAGTAGATATTTAGAGTATTGTTCCTAATGGTATAGCCCCGACCATCCCCTCCGTCTTCCCTTTTCTCGTTCTTCTCTCAAATTAATTTCATCATGTGCGAATCCAAGTTGTTAAATCAGAAAGCTTCTTCTCTCAAATTAATTTCATCATGTGCGAATCCAAGTTGTTAAATCAGAAAGCACCCGAAAGACGTTGCCAACGTTCCTTCGCTAAACTTGTTCATCATTTGCCTGATTCAGACTCGTTGCAAGGAAACTAATAACTAGCCGTACTGGATAATTCGATGTTCATGTCAACGCTTGAATTTCTTAATCACCCATAAAGTCAAACATACTTAGCGAATTCATGTGATACCATGGTGAGTATATATCAATTTGCAAAATTTGAAGTCGAAATACATTATAATTTAGGATGTGTAAAAATGACAAAAATGAAAATCTGAACTAGTGAACAGTGCCAAAATTTAAACCCTACAAAATTTGCCAGTGTCTTTTTTGGTGTGGATCAAAAGACGAAGTGTTTCGAGTTTAAAATTTGCATGCTGGTAGAATACATTATTTTCAACATCTATTTTTTTCAGATTATTTTAACAGTTTAAAATGTCGTTTTCAAAAAATTTAAAAACAGGCTACGTATAGCCCAGTCTCCCTTTTGCTTTTTGGGAGCAGGCAAGGCAAATAGGCAAGCATCTTATCCTTAGTTTGCGATAAAATCAGAGTCCGGTCGGCAATAGTGGCATGCTGTGGCTGGGCTGGTCCATTGATGATTGATGGCATCTTGCCTGAAATCGGAGTCCAAGAGATTGTTGTCCGCCAAGAGACGACGTGCTAGCTTCTTTCTTTGCTCGCCCGCGTCGCGCCAGTGTGTGCATTCTCCAAGCCGGCAGCCTGGCGTGTGTCCTCCACCTGCAACAGGTGTAGAGTTGGAAGTTTTGGGGAGGAGGCAAGGAGCGGCTAAAATTAGGGACTTCAATTTTCAATGGATTTGCAGACATATGTTTTTTTTATGGAATATACAGACATATGTGACCACTGGATGCTCTGTTCGCCCGATGGTGTCCTGAATAAGACGAGAGAGAGATGAGAAAAAGAGGGCGGAATAGTTTTTTTTAGGGTGTTTCTAAACAGCAGCTAGCTGTTTTGTTTTTCAGGAACAGACAGTTTTCTAAACCAATAGGATAATAACAGTTATACTCATAAAAATGACTAAGAAAAACAAATGAGTTTCTGTCTGTTTTACAATCTCACCAAACAGACACATTTTTTATTCCCTCGGTCTTTGAGTCGCCGCAAAAATCTGGACTACGAGACTTTGTTTTTTGAGCCCTGCCCATTTCACGGCTAATGCTTAAAAAAGGCCTGCTACTCAGCTAAGAACAAATAGAAGCCCAGAACAACTCGTTCAGTTTCTGAAACCTACAGATGCGGGCTCCCCAACTACACTTCTTCTCCAGAAAAAGCCCAGCCAAGAACTACTCTTCTTCTCCGGCTAGAAAGAGAGGTACGGGCTCACCAACTCCACCCCATCCTGCCACTACTTCGCTCCTCCAGATCAAACAGCCACAGACTTATAACCTGCGAATCAACACTCTTTCTCGCAACCCCGCGAACCACCACTCTCGACATCGACGATCGCAACAGCCCGCAAAGCACCAGTCCCTCCATCGCCAGCCACATATAGAAAAAGAGAACGGCTAAGTAAATGAGGCAAACACGCTGAGGGGGAGCTGAGACAAAGACTGATATTGGTGCAAACAGAAAGAAATCAGACGCGTGAAAAAGTGTCAAACCTTTTATGCCACCACCACCCCGCTACAAAATCCAACACTCCATCTCGCCGCCTGCCACTCCCATCAAACTCGCAGGCTGGCCGCTCCAATCAAACACTGAAAAAAAGGTTCCTCTCCTTTACCCGGGCTTGGAAGCGGCTACGAACTTAAAAAGATGGTAGGCAGAGTTACCCCACCGAAATACCACAAGAAAAGAATGGAAACAAACTGAGCAAATAAGACGGATAAAATGAAAACTGAAGGTACTGAATTAATGAGAAACTTAGGCGAGTGACCGAAGAAATGCTGAAGAAAATGAGAGACTGAAGAAATACCGAAGAAAATGAGAGACTGAAGAAATGCCGAAAAATGAAGTGACGGAATGAATAAAATAATGAGAGACTGCAAAACTAAATGACTAGGATACCATGTGAAATGAAGAAAATTAGGCACTCACGAATTCACATAATGAAGTAACGAGAGACTAAAGTAATGACGAGAAACGAGTGAAATGAAGGAAATGAGAGACTGAGGAAATGCCGAAAAATGAAGTGACTGAATGAATGAAATAATGAGAGACTACAAAAATTAATTACTAAGATACCAAGTGAAATGAAGAAAATGAGTGACTCAATAATGCACTAAAGGAATGAAATAATGAAAGACTAAGAAAATGAGAGACTGGATAATGAGACATAGAAGAAAATATGAAGAGTCTGACAAGAAAATGAGCACTCAAGAATGAAATAACAACAAACTAACAAAATGAGAGACCGAAGAAACTTAATGAATGAATTAATGAGAGAATACACAACTAAATAACTATGAAACTGAGTGAAAGCAAATAATGAGGGATTGAAGAAATGAAGTCATTCAAATAATGAAGTAATGAGGTACTTAAGAAAATAAATTGATACAATGAAGAAGATACCGAATTATTAAATGCCAAGAAATGAAAAACCTGAAATTGATAATGAAGTAATGAGTGACCGAAAAAATGCAGATAAATGAGTGAAGAAAATATCAATGATAATCAAGATACTGAGAATCTAAGAAACTGAGCAAATATGACTGATGAAATAAGAGACTCTGACACTACAAACAAAGACACTGACGAAACAAGAATGGCGAAGTGAATGACTAAATATACTAAGATACTCAAGGATAATGATTCACTCAGCTACTTCAAGATACTAAGATACTCAATGAATAAATAAGAAAATGAAGCATCAAGATAGTGAAAAAACATCAGAGTCATTGCAGAATTTAGAAAACTCCCTCTTGAAAAATTTACCAACCTAATGACAACAAAGGAACAATTTACCAATCAAATATAAGCCAAAACATTGAACCAATAAAAAATAGATTCACAAACTCTTGTGCACAACAACCTCTTTGCAAAAGAACTGAAACAATGCATCATCCAGAAATCTTTTCCTCCCATAACAAATTAAAATAAAAGCAAACCAATAATAAGATTTACAAAGAGATACAATAAACCAAACCAAAACAAAAATTGCTTCAAAAAGTCTAAGAAAATTGTACTTTGTCACTTCTTCTATGTTAACAAATTTGCTCCATTTCCAACATTTCTTCTGTGTTATCAAATTTGCAACTCCACTGTAATTAAATGGCGACCATGAAAAGGTACAATTAGCCATATACCAAAGAGCCTGAATACTCTGAATTTAATATGGATTTTCAATATGCCGAAGAAAGACCAAGACACACAAAGAAACCGAGGAGATAAAAAAGAGAGGGAAAGGGATAACCGGGTAGGCAGGTACAAAATTCACACAATTATTCCATTATGCTTTTATATACTCAGCATAAATGAATATACATTTGAAGATAAAATACTTCCATGATACGCAATACATATATGATCCTTCGCACTGAAAGTGATAGAAGAAAGCACAAACTCTTCAGGAATCTATTGGTAAAGTGGGTAACTGATGGAAACGGACAGAATCATGGGTTCAAACAGTTGGAGGCGCACCTGTGTCGATGACTCGGAACCGGAGAAAACCATATGTATCATAGTACTCTGTAGGAACAGAAAACACCAGACAAAAGAGGTTCAGTATAAACAGATTGATTTGGTATACTATATATCCACTTTAAACAAAACGGGAGGGTTACGTAGTAACTGAAAGGAACACAAATCTGAGCTACGGATTAAGATTTTCAAGACGAAAACCTTACTCAATGGGGCACGAGTACCGGGTTAATCCACATATGTGAAGACGCAGTCGCAAAAAAATCTGCTCACTAGTAATGACTAATGAGCTCCTTACTCGACATGGATGCCACGAACAGCAGGGATGCCCTCCTACGACAATGGCGATGCATGCTGAAACAGTGAGGGGATTGATTTGGGCCATGGGCGTCCCATTCAGCATGTGCGTCACCTCTAACATGAATCGTCATCAGATTAGCGGCCCCGACCAACCCGATACTACGAAATCAGAGAACAAAATCAAGCAGAAGGAGGGGGGTGTTAAGGGAGGAGGAGCAGAAGAGGAATACCCATGTCGGCGGTGGCGCACAAGCATTTCAGACTCGCGGATCATCATTCTCTTCGCCACCGGATGTCGACGGACGAGGGCCGCGCCTCTCTCCAACGAAGCTAACTCCGGCCCCGCCGTCACCACTATCTTCGTCGGCTGTATCCCGAACTCGTGAGGCATCGGACCGACCGACATCGGCTGAGGTGGCTGCGGCGACACCGTCTCCACCATGGCTGTTGCCTCTATCTCTCTCCCTCGTTGCGAAACGACTCCAAGAGCGGTGCCAAATGAGGGGCGGCAAGCTGAGATTGGTGAGACGGATCCGACGGTCCAAAAGGTTTCGGGTTCCCAATTGCAAAACAACTGGTTGTTAATTAGGAAAAGTGTTTTTAAGGGAACAAAGGGCGGGGATGGTTACCTTGGGCTGTTTGTGTATTGGGTTGTGTACTGATGATATTTCTTTGCGCCAATTCTATCATGGGCTGCCAAATGAAAATATTGACTTCTAATAAACATTTTTGACAATTCTGGGTGGGCCAAGGCCTACCATTCCCACTCTATAGGTTTTCCTATGATATCATCCCTGGCCACTCAATAGATTTGGCATAGCATTATGTTGGTTCCTGAGATCTTGGGGTTCGGGGTGAACCTAGAATCTAGGTGCTCGAAATATCAAAATAGTAATTTATTTATGTGTAAATTTTGTTAATAAAATATTTAACAATCTCCTCTGAGTGACTCGGTTTCTCGTCTCTCGGTGTGTCTGTGTGAGGATATGCAATGGTTCAACTCTAGCTCCTACCATGAAGGAGCGAATGGTGCCCCGCAGGACGCACATTTGATGGTGAACTGGACTCATACCTAGTCAATGGCCTCGTAGTTCCACGTTGGAAGAAAACCAAACAATCAATCTTATGATGGGAAAGAAAAATGAGTTGATTATGTTATGCATTCCGCGGATCGATTTCTTGCCATGGTGGAGACACCAGCCCCACCCCACTTTTATATGTCCATCGCCGGTCACTGTTCGTTACATTACTTCTGACAAGTTTACACAAATACTAATGATTAACTTGCCAAGTGTTGGAACCTTATCATAATACAGGGAGCTCCAAGCAAGCCTATGAGCTTTTTTTCATTTGACTTTCCCTTCTCACGCATGAACCAGATATATTCAAATTACGTCGTTCTGAAACTGATGATTTCATGTGTGATGTGCGTGCATAACGTCTCAATGACCACATCAACGAATATGCTACACTCCGTTTTTTATGAGAATTAGGACCCACCAAATTTAATCCCTTCATGGCTAATTAAGAAAAAAGGCTGAGATGGCTAATGACCCCAAGACAAAGGAAAATAGACCACAATAGGAAAGGAGCATAACATCTTTGTGCGGCGTGGCCGTTCCTCTCCCTCCCCTCCCCCGGGCCGGGCCTGCATAGTGTTTCCATGCGTAGATGCTCTGAATGAGAATTTAGTATTGTGAGTTGGAAATTTCATTAGATGCTTGGTGCTTTACATAGCGTGAGCGTGTGTTTTAGTATGAAAATGTAGTTTTGTTTATACGCATGCTAATCGTACATAGGACTGGTGAAAAAACTAACAAAAAATTATCTCCTTGAGAGCTACAAGCCTACAACACAAAAAATGTTGTGGCTCTAGAGTTTGAAGGTGGATAGAGAGGAGTTAAAGAGGTGAAGTGTCTGTGTTATGAGTCGGCTCTTGCCAGATATAGACAGAAACAGACGGTGGATGATCTCTTATGATGTGCTATATCTCCTTCCATCTAGGCGTTAAGCGATGGCGAAGAGCCAATTTTTTTTTGAAACGGGGGCAATTGTTTTGCCGCAATCTATTCATTAAAAAGAAGAGGATTACCTGGTTAATTAATGGATAACCCGGCAAAAACCGGTACAAACAGACCAAAGCAAACTACTCACCTCTCACACTTGAACAATGAACAACACAACAAGAGCCTACTTGAGCACCGTGAAATTTAGAGAGGCACTAAACTATTGCATTAGACCATCACTTCGAATAGATTGCAGTGCTGAGGATCGTCTGGTTCCGAGATTCGTGATGCTCATAGCTTCCCCAAAATTTTGCACGCAGATTCTTATATTTTACGTAAAGCCGCCTTGGGGAGGTTTCATAAATGTTTTCGTTGAGATTTCTCACAGATTTCAATTAAAATTTCGCAAACAAATTCGTTGAGATACTTTTTGGAGAACAGGCCAAAAGGCCCAGCTTTTTATTGAAAGCAGAGATCCATTACAACCATAGAACTGGGAATACCAGTTTCAGAAACATAAAAGCACAGGGAACAGTACATGCATCCGTTGAGATACTGCGATTGAGAGGAAGGTCGCAAAGCCACTGCCTGCTCAGGGCAGGATCGGGACAATTAGCAGGAACACGAGCAACAGCCTGTTCCTGTTGCTGGCTCATTAGCGCAGGATGAAGCATCGCACCATAATGGAAAGAAATGCCGCAGAGTAACCCAATCGAAGGGATTTGGTAGTCTCCAATATCTCATGATAAACCAATTTGGATAGAGTAACCCATATCGAAGGGATTTGGTAGTCTCCAATATCTCATGATAAACCAATTTGGATACGCTAAGTATGTTAAACCTAATGCCATAACTTCAGTCACACTTGGTGGCTTCATGTTATGCCATGTTATATAGAGGCTAAAGTGGGCACATGCCATTTCCATGTTTAGAACACTTCAAGTGTGAGTTAGTCATTTTATTATAGTGTTCATAGTTTCTAATACTAGTGTTAGAATGCAGTTTCCTATCTACATGCAAATCTTATGTGGGAGAAGATGGACCAACCAACAAAATATCTCTCCTAAAAATATATTACTCATAAATTCAGACAAGAGGATGAGAGTGGACAGAGAAGACAAAACAAAGAATGAGGAAGAATGGGTCATGGCCACATGGTGCCATCACGAAGGTCTAGTGAAACTGTCCTCAGCTAGTTTATTTCGTCCCCTCTCCCCTTTCTCATTGTCATGTGAGCTGCCATAGTTCTCTCCTTTTTTTCTTAAATAATAGAAAACAGTGCATTCTCACAACAATCTGTCTCAAGTTTCTGATGAAAAATGTGGCTAAAAGTTTCAGAACGCAGCGAGACTGAATCTGGCTGAGATAGTTATCAGTTGTCA
This sequence comes from Poa pratensis, assembly GCA_947311845.1. Taxonomy (NCBI): domain Eukaryota; kingdom Viridiplantae; phylum Streptophyta; class Magnoliopsida; order Poales; family Poaceae; genus Poa; species Poa pratensis. The sequence continues at coordinate 23,286,214 of CAMZMU010000100.1, forward strand.
TGTGAGCAGAAGACTAGAAATGTACTTTTAGATCAACAAGACTGGAAGTGTTATTGACTCTGGTATTTTCTTAGATCATGAAGACTAAATAGAAGCATATACATGACCCAGATTTTTTTTTTGAGAAGTCATATACATGACCCAGATGTTTTCAGTCTAACGTGATACAAACACATGTGGCCAGCCACCTGCATTCGGCCTGGTAAGGGTAGGTAATAAGTCTAAGCTAGGTCCTCGTCTTGATCCGGCAGCGTACCCCTCACGCTTCTGAGCCAGGCCCATCTAACATAGGATCTGTTCATTTTGTTGCTACGTACGGCTTCCACGCGGGATCATCCAATGAGCCCGCCTATCTTTGTGTCTTTTCGTTTTTCCTCATTTTTTGGTTTATTTTTCATTTTTCGTATATTCTGTTTCTTTTTTCGTTTTATTTTAATTTTAATTTTCCTTTGTTTAAACTGATGAACATTTTCTTGAAATCGGTGAACATTTTTCCGGAACCGCGAATATTTTTGAAATCATGGATATTATTAGATTTATTGAATCATGAACATTTTTGTAACTATGTGAACATTTTTTAAGCTCCGTAACATTTTTTTCGAAACTGATGAACATTTTCTTAAAACCGCAAACATTACTAGAAATTGGTGGCATTCATATTTTTGTTTTGAAATCATGATTTTTTTTAACTATGTGAACATTTTTCCTCAGCCATGTGAACATTTTCTTTCGGACCCCATGAACATTTTTCATGTGTTAAACAATTAGTGAGACCCATGAACATTTTTATGAGCCACGTGAACATTTTTTAATACCCCGTGAACATTTTTTTCCGACCCCATGAAGATTTTGTTCATACGAATTATTTCCAGACCCATGAACAGTTTTCAGACCCATCCACATTTGCATGATCCACGTGAACATTTTTTTCATACCCCATGAACATTTCCATGAGCCATGTGAGTTTTGTATAGCCGATGAACATTTTTATGAGCCACATGAACATTTTTCATACCCCATGAACAGTTTATGGTGCACATGAACATTATTCTTCATACCCATGAACATTTTTTTCACACCATGTTCACGGTTTTTTTTCTTGTGTTAAACAATTTTCATAATTTTATCCATAAAACAGAGAATGAAAAGATTAAACATATAAAATAAAACATATTGACACCTGAATTGGGCCTCAAATTTGTCCGAGTAGCACAGACTGCAGCGGGGATCGTGCCGGAGAGTCAAGCGTACCGACTTGCGGAGAGTGATATATAGGAGCTTCCTTCCTCCCTCCAGAAAATAATGTACGCGTAAGAAAACAAAAATAAAACGGGTTCCACGAGAGAGCACTATGTTTCTTTTTAAGTTTTTATGTGTCTTTTCTTTTTCAGGTATTTTTTGCTTTTTTTTTCTTTTCAGTATTCCTTTTTTTATTTTCTTTTAATTTTACTTTTTCATTTATTTTATGGATACACGACCCTTTTATACATGTAAACATATAATTAAATAATGATTCTAAATCTCAGAAAAGATGTTTATGGGTTACGGCATAAATGCTCACGACTCAAAAACTGGTTCACGAGTTTAAAATAAGTCACATGTATGGATGCCAACAAATTTCAGAGGATACGTTCATGGTAAATTTTTTTGTATGCCGGTTTCGTTAAACCTATTTTCGTTCACCTACTATTTCTGTTTAATGTTTTGTATCCCGATTTTTGAAATCGTTTAAATCTAATTTTTCTGTTCAAATGTAGTTTTTGTTTACTTTATATACTTTCAATTCTTTGCAAATTACATCCCGATATGAAATCGTTCAAAACTATTTATGTTCCAATATAATTTTTTTACCTTACATTGTTTTCAATTTTTTGTTTCGAGGTACGAAATAATTAAAATTTATTTTATGTTCACCTTTTTTTCATAAAATTTCTTGTATCCAAAGTTTAAATTGTTTAAATCTATGTTATGTTGCACCAGTCATGCCTACGTGGCACCGGTCAACGTGCGTTGAAACCGGTTTAGGACCTGCCATGAACAACATATTGAGAATTAGGACTGTTGCTACACAATTTCAAAGAATTAGGATCCGCATGGCACACCGAGCAAACTTATAGGACTAGCATTGCATTATACTCATTTCGAAATCGTTCAAATATATTTTATGTTCACCTACTATTTCTCATCTAATTTTGCATCCCAATTTGAAATCGTTCAAACCTATTTTCTGTTCACTTAAGTTTTTCGTTAGTTTTTATTGTATCCCAGATTTGAAATCATTTAAACCTATTTTCTATTCATCTAGTTTTTCTTTTCAATTCTTTTATAAAATCTATTTCTGAAAGTAGTCCTCGGATCTAATATATTTCAAATAATCGTTCAACCTATTTTCTTTCACCTACTATTTCCATTATAATTTTTGTATCCTGATTTTGGAAATTATTCAAACCTATTTTATGTTCAAAATAATGTAGTTTTTGAACTTATATAGTTTCAATACTGTTCAAATTTTGCATCCCGATTTGAAATCATTCAAACCCATTTTCTGTTCAAACATAGTTTCTGTTTACGTTATATATTTTCAATATTTTTGTTTCGAGGTGCGAAATCGTTCAAATTATTGTATGTCCACCTATTATTATTCGTAAATTCGATGTATCACAGATTTCAAATCGCTTAAATCTATTGTTATGTTCACCTATTTCTTTTCGTAAAATTTATTGCATCCAAGGTTTGTAATCCTTCAAATCTATTTTATTGCTTCACCTACAATTTTTTGTTAAATTTGTTTTATCCCTGGATTGAAATCGTTCAAATCTATTTTATGTTCACCTACTAATTTCTAGTTCAATTTTTTCGTATCCTGGTTTCAAATCATTCAAATATATATTTTATGTTCACCTCCTATTTCTCTTCAAATTTGTATCTCAATTTTAAATCGTCCAATCCTATTTTCACCAAAAAAATTCACAACTGTTTTCTTGTATCCCCGATTTGAAATCATTTAAGCCTATTTCCTATTCCCCTACATATTTGTCTTTTAGCTTTTACGTGAAACTTATTTTTCAAAAATAAATAGACCTAGGATATAATAAATTTCAAATAATCGGTCAACCTATTTTTTTTAACCTACTATTTTCGTTCAATGTTTGTATCCCAAATTTTGAAATCGTCCAAACCTAATTTCTGTTCAAAATGTAGTTTGTGTTCAACTTATATACATTCAAATTTATTTTATGTTCACCTATTATTTTTCATTAAATTTTTCGTATCCATAATGTGAAATCGTTTAAATTTATTTTTATGTCAACCTACTTTTTTGTAAAATTTATTGCACCTGAGTTGATATCGTTCAAATCTGTTTTATGTTCACCTACTATTTTCTTTAAATTTGTTATATCTCTGGTTTGAAATCTTTGAAATTTGTTTTCTGTTCACATACTTTTTTCAGTTCAATTTTGTGTATCATGGTTCTGAAACCAGTGAAATATATTGTCATGTAGGCCTTCGTGCAGCTCTCGCGAACAGCCGATGTGATATAGTTTTTGTTTCCTTTAAACCTTGTAAAACGAGATCAAATAAATTTCCATGCGGAAGCATTTTTGGTGAGGTCTGTCTCATAAAATGTTTTTTGACATGGAATTTCATATGCACTTTTTCTTTCTATCACTACATAAGTGTGTTTCTGCTTTGAAAGCTACATGAAGACCATTTATTTGGATTTGTTCAGAAATGACACAAATATTGCTAATGGGGAGGAAAAACATCTTATAATTTAGAACTAAGGGAAGTATTAACATTTCTCTCACTAACAAATATGTACAAATCATCGACCCGGACATGATGTGAAGCCAGAGAACTGCTATTTTAGGATGACTCCAACGGGCCGACGCATCGAGTCCGTTTGTGTCCGGATGAGAAAAATCAACTCCCAACGCGCAGACGCATCCAGTCCGGCGGTCCGTTTTGTGTCCTTTTTGTGTCCGGCCCGACGCATTCCTGGACCAAATTTGGCCCAGGTTTGGGTCGTGGGCGGACAAAAAGGGATAGAAAAAACATCCGATGTGTCCATCGCGTGTCCTCCCCTGTCCGCGTGCTGCCCCACGTGGCAGCCAAAGAAATTGCCTCTCTCCTCCTTGTCCCAGCTACCCCTGATTCTCTCTCTGAAAATCCCCACCTCACCTCGCATGCTCGGCCGGAGCTGCCTCGTAGTGCCGCCGCCGTCCGCAGCCTCGTGCCGCCTCTTGCTGGGCGAGATGGCGTCGACCGCGCCGCCACCGCCAATGAGCGCAGTGCTGCAGGGGTGTTCGTCGGCGGCAAGCGGACCGCCTCCCCGTCTCGAATTTTTGACACAAGGGACCACCTGGGTGAGTGAAATGCTAGAAAGGACCACCTCTGAATCAAATTGGCAAAATACCGTGGCGGCCTCCTGGCCAAGCGACACGTGGGTACTTCTGCCATTTTGATTCGGAGGTGGTCCTTTTTTATATTTTGTTCGGCCAAGTGGTCTCATACGTCAAAGATTCCCCCGTCTCCGCTCTGGCCCAAAATCCTCGGTGGTGGCCGAGGCAGCGCGTGGCGTCGTAGAGGTCGACGGCGGCCTGGCGGCGCTGGCGAACGACGCCGAGGCGGAGGCGCTGACGATGAGCCACGCGCCGTGTGGCATCCACGCGCGGCGCCGCCCACCGCCTCCTCGCGACTGCTCGATGCGTGGGTACTCCGGCCGTGCCCTGCTGCAGGAGCACACCGAGCAGGATGTCGAGGTGCGCCCGATGAGCAGCTGCTTCTGTGCCCGACGACCATAGTGGCGCTGGACTGGAGCTAGCTGCCTGCTTCTGCGCTGCGCGGCGTGTTGCTGCTCATCTAGTACTAGTTAAACTAGTACGTGTGTGTGAAATTTAATTGGCTACGAATTAAACTAGTACTAGATGGTTTTTTGTGCCGCTGTTCATCCCTATTGATCCACGAAATATGTAGTAGGAAAATGTCAATTGATCCGGCCGAGCTGTGCAGTGTCGGTAGGAGGAAGAAGACCCGGACAAATTCTCAAATGGGTAGCAGCGCGTTGGGGGCACTGTCCGGATGCGTCGTGTCCGCCCCTGTCCGCCGGCCGGACGGCGACGCAAACGGATACAATCATGTGTCCGTTTGCGCCGTAGCGTTGGAGACATCCTTATTAAACGATAGGCTTCTAGAATGTATATTTGTAACAACCGTTCGGTATGATGTAAACTAAAACGTGTTGATCTTACTTGACTCGCACGATTACTTGAACCTCACGATAGGTCAAGATATCGTTGTAACCTCCTGTACAGTCTAGGGCTTTGTTCCCTCTATATAACACGTAACGCGAGCCGAGCCAAAGGTATCGCTTCCACCATCCTGTAGTGTTTTGATATGGTATCAGAGCTCGTCCTCCACAATCCATCCATGGCGAGTTCATCTTCCAACCCCAATCCACCCAGCTCCCTCTTCGGCACAACCGTGACCGAGAAGCTCATCAAAGGTACGCACATGCGCAGGTGATGTCGGCCATCAGAGGCGCCCAGATGGAAGGCTTCCTCGACACCGAGCGGGTGCTGCCCGCCAAGGAGCTGACGGTGACCAAGGGGACAGAAACGGTGAAAGAGCCGAACCCCGCCTACTCTGAGTGGCTGGCGCAGGACCAGCGTCTCCTGTGCTTCCTCCTGACGACGCTGTCAAGGGAGGTGCAGATCCAAGTCGTCTCCAACAACACCTCGGCGACGCTCTGGGCCGCGGTCGAGAACATGTTCTCGTCGCAGATCCGTGCCCGGACTGTGAACATCCTCATCGCCCTCGCCAGCATGCAGAAGGGCAACATGAGCATCGCGGAGTACTTCGGCAAGATCCGATCTCTGGCGGACGACATGGCCGCTGCCGGGAAGAAACTAGAAGAGAAACACATCGTCTCCTATGTCCTTGCAGGTCTGGACGCCGATTACAACTCGGTAGTCTCGACCATGTGTGGCCACGTGGAACCTGTGACCGTGGCTGAGCTGTATGCGCAGCTCACCAGCTTCGAGACTCGCCTTGATCTGCTCCAAGGCGGCTTGCAATCGTCTGTGAACGCCGCCATGCGCAGCAGACGTGGTGGCGGACCAGGCCGTGGCGCTCCCGGGCAAGGCCGCGGCAATGGAGGCCGTGGCAACTTGATACGTTTCAAACGTATCTATAATTTTTGATGTTCCATGCTTGTTTTATACCAATTGCTACATGTTTTGCATCTACTTTATATCACTTTTATACATTTTTGGGACTAACCTATTAACAAGATGCCGAAGTGCCAGTTCCTGTTTTCTGCTGTTTTTGTATTCCAGAAAAGCTAGTCTGGAAATATTCTCGGAATTGGACGAAACTACACGGGAGTCCCTATTTTACCAGAACACATCTGACGGACCAAAGAGGCGACGGAGAGGGCCACGTGGCCCCACACGTGGCCAGGGCGCGGGCCCCCCTCTGCCGCGCCCTGGGGTGGTGTGGGCCCCACGGGTCTCAGCCGCCGCCCTTTCGCCTACTTATTCCCCCCGACGCGAAAACCCTAAGTACCTGAGCAAATATCCACGAAAAGTTCCAGAGACGCCGCCGTCGTCAACCCTAGCTCGGGAGGGTTCAGAACCTCTTCCCGGCACCCTGCCGGAGAGGGGAATCGTCACCGGAGGCTTCTACATCGCCATGCCTGCCTCCGGAGTGATGCGTGAGTAGTTCATCCTTGGACTACGGGTCCATAGCAGTAGCTAGATGGTTGTCTCTCCACTTTGTGCCATCATGTTTAGATCTTGTGAGCTGCCCTACATGATCAAGATCATATTATTGTAATGCTACATGTTGTGTTTGCTGGGATCCGATGAATATTGAATATTATGTCAAGTTGATTATCAATCTATCTTATATGTTATTTAAGATCTTGCATGCTTTCCGTTACTCGTAGATGCTTTGGCCAAGTAGATGCTTGTAACTCCAAGAGAGAGTATTTATGCTAGATAGTGGGTTCATGTCTCCGTTTAACCTGGGACAGTGACAGAAAGTTCTAAGGTTGTGGATGTGCTGTTGCCACTAGGGATAACCTAACGATGCTATGTCCACGGACATATGTGTTTGTTTACATTACGCACTTTACTTAATGCAATTATCCGTTGCTTGCAACTTAATACCAACGGGGACTCGGATGACAACCCGGCGGTGGATTATTAGTCATAGATGCTGTTGGATAACGATCTATGTATTATGTCGTAATGCCCAATTAAATATCATAGTAGTCAACATGTCATGTATATGCATTGTCATGCGCTCACTATTCGTCAATTGCCCAGCTGTAATTTGTTCACCCAACATGTTAGTTATCTTTTATGGAGAGACACCACTAGTGAACTGTGGACCCCGGTCCATTCTTTTACACTGATTAAACAACCACAAACTGCAAACTGTTCCTTTTTCATTCTCTGCAATTTAATACTCATTTTCCACACCATACGTTTAATCCTTTGTTTTCAGCAAGCCAGTGAGATTGACAACCTCACTGTTTCGTTGGGGCAAAGTAGTTTGATTGTGTTGTGTGCAGATTCCACGTCAACAGTCCAGACTCCCTCACACTATTTTTCTGGCGCCGTTGACAACCTTCTGAAGAGTTGCTGCTCCTACTGGTTCGATAACCTTGGTTTCTTTCTGAGGGAAAACTTGCTGCTGACTACATCATACCTTCCTCTTGGGGTCTCCCAACGAACGTGTGTTTCACGTCATCAAGCTATTTTTCTGGCGCCGTTGCCGGGGAGACAGCAGTCTTCTGCAAGGGGAGTTTCACGCTTCCAATCTCTTTACTTTGTTTTTGTCTTGCTTAGTTTATTTTATTTTATCTTGTTTGCTTTCAATTATCAAAAACACAAAAAAATTAGTTACTTGCATTTAGTTTATTTTCAGTTTTGTTTTCTGTTAGTCATCATGTCTAGCCCTGTTCCAGTAGTAATGTCACCTGAAGAAGAGATCTTCACTTTCAAGCAAGGGAGTGAGGAGAGTTTTAAAGATGCTTGGTCTAGAATATCTGAGTCCTATGCTAAAACTGAACCTAAAATGACTTTAAGCCTGCTTCTTAGTAGCTTTTATTTTGGTCTTGTTCTTTGCTATAGATATGCTTTAGATGCTGTGGTAGGAGGAGATTTCCTTCGTTATGATGGGGATCAAGCTTTTAATGCTATAAAAAAATTGATTACAATTTCTAGCCCCCAATCACTAAAATTGATTTGGCTTTGACAAGCATAAGTGATAGACTTAACGCTCTTGAAACGAACATATCTGGTCTAAAAGAAGGGTATAATCAGATTCGTGAACATTATGATAATGTGCCAGTAAATTTTGAACCATCGGGATGGATTCCCTCAGTAAAAGTTGTTATAAATGGTGAAACTTTTCATTCTCGCTGTGATATTATGTCTGAATTCTGTTTAATGCCCAAGAATATTTATGATTCCTTAAATCTTTGGGAGCTTTCCAAATGCGAAGATTGTATAACTTTGGGTGATAATACTATTAAATTACCAAGGGGAGTAGCGAAGGAGTATTTACAAAACTCTTAGGGATAACAATATCTATTGATTATCTTGTCATTGAATGTGCAGGAGTAGGACAAATTACGCTTGGAAGTCCTGTTGAAACGCTTTGGAGCAATAATAGATGTGGGCCAAGGCACTATGAATTTCGCCTCTTCACCTATGTGTAACCAAGTATTTCCTAAAGATAAAGGTAAAGGTAAGAGAGCTAAGCGTAAGAATGTTGATGCTTCTTCACTTGGTAATACTTGATGCATGCTTTGTGCCTAGCTAAAAGGCGTTAAAGAAAAGCGCTTATGGGAGGCAACCCATTTTATTTTTCTGCAATTTTTCTTTTATTGAGTCAAGGAGTTTGTTTACTTCTGTAGCAACTCCTTTGTATCTTTATTTTCTCGCATTGTTGTGCCAAGAGTAGCCTCTAATGATAAGATGATGCTTAATTTTGATTGCTGCGCAGAAACAGATTTTTGCTGTTCACTGTACGAAATTCCTAAAATCACCAGATTGTTAAAAATCTGAAAATTTTTGTGCGTAATCTTTATGAATGTCTGAAACTTTCATTAGTTCAGAGTTTCTCGATCTGAGCGTCGTAAGTGCCTCGAAAAAATTCGTCTTTGCGGACTGTTCTGTTTTAGACAGATTATGCCTTTTTATTTTTCGCATTCTCTCTTTTACTAGTGTTGAGTGAAATTCTTTTTTGGGTGGAAGAGCTTCACATAACATCAGTGGCTGTAGCTAATGTTTAAAGTAACAAATCATATTGCGTCTTTACAGAACATGTGAATTTTTGATTATGCACTAACCCTCTAATGAGATCTACTTTGAGTTTGGTGTGACGGAAGTTTTCAAGGGTCAAGAGAGAAGGATGATATAATAGGATCAAGAAGAGTGAAGAGCTTAAGCTTGGGGAGGCTCCCATGGATCTCCCCAGCATATTTCAAGAAGACTCAAGCGTCTAAGCTTGGGGATGCCCAAGGCATCCCCTTCTTCATCGTCAAAATTATCAGGTCATCTCTAGTGAAACTATATTTTAATTCTTTCACATCATATGTGCTTTTCTTGGAGCGTCTGTGTGCTTTTATTTTCAGTATTGCATTTTATTTTCAATAAAGCTTGACTGGACCCTAGCATTCTTGATTGGGAGAGAGACACGCTCCGCTTTTTCATGAGAATACTCCTATTCTTCACTTATATTTGTTGAGTATTCATATCTAGCGCTGTTCAGCTTTTAGCTCTTGTTTTCATGTATCTCTTGTCAGAGCTATTAGCTTTCTTTTGTAGAAAGTACTCTCTTGCTTCACTTATATTTGTTTGGAGAGTTGATGAAATAAATTGATTGGTGTTTGGTTGGTTCAGAAAATGTTGCATGTGGTAATTGGTATAAGGAAAAACTTGCTTAATCTTGTAGATCACTAAAATGGATAACTTGATGCTTGTCAATTGTTTTGAGTTAACAAGTAGATCATGATTAAATTGTGCATCACATGAGTTAAGCCTATTAGTGAAGAACTACCGTAAAGCTTGTTGAAAATTTGGTTTGCATCGGTGGTATCTCTAAGGTCTAGATATTTTCTAATAACAGGGTTTGGTTAACAAGGAAGACGGTATGAAGTCTTATAACGTTTGCAATATGTTTGTCATATAAAACTTGGTGTACGGGTTGATATTCTTGTTTGCTTACATAACCTTGCTAGCCTAAACTCTGTACTGAGAGGGAATGCTTCTCGTGCATCCAAATCCTTGAGCCAAAATCCATGCCATTTGTGTCCACCATAACTACCTATATGTGGTATTTCCTTGCCACTCCAAGTAAATTTTTCATGTGCTACCTTTAAATTATTCAAAATGTTATTATTCCCTTTTTGTGTCAATGTTTACTAGCTCATGAGGAATTAGTGTGGTTATTCTTTATTCTATTTGTCGAGTGGACTTTTACACCTGGACTAGTGGCATATACATCCGCTTATCCAATAACTTGCAAAAAGAGCTGGCAACGGGGTGCCCAGTCCCAATTAATTACAACTTTAACCAATTAATTCTCTTCACACTTTTGCCCTGATTCATCAGTAAGCAATGACAAACAGTGAAATACCTGAATGTGTGTAAACCAAAGAGAAAGAGGGATGATCTGCCTTGCTGGTAGAAATAACGTCCTTCATGGGAGCCGCTCTTAAAAGTCCGTTCGACAGGTAGAATACTGTTCTCACCCGCTACCATTCGTTGACAATTAACAAACACCTCTCAAAAATAGATACTCCTCCATGGTATGTGATTGATGGAAGGCACCCGAGGATTCGGTTAGCCATGGCTTGTGTTAGCAAGGTTGGGAGGAGTATCAAATATTTTATGCAATCTCTATATGCTTTCAAAAACCTAAAAGCTCTAGCACATGATTTAATCCCTGCTTCCCTCTGCGAAGGGCCTTTCTTTTACTTTTATGTTGAGTCAGTTTTCCTATTCTTTCTGTCTTCCACAAGCAAACACTAGTGTCAACTTTGTTACAACATGCGTTATATGCAATGTATTGGACTTGTTATACTACTTTGTGTTGACAATATCCATGAGATAAATATGTTGAAAGTTGAAGCAAATGCTGAAACTAAATTCTTCCTTTGTGTTGATTAAATACCTTTTATTAGAAACTATTGCTTTATGAGTTAACACTTATGCAAAACTGTTTGATGCTTGTCTCGAAAGTACTATTCATGAAAACGTTTAGCTTGTGTGATTCATTGTTTACTCATTATCTATTTGGTAGCAAATTATAGACCATTGACTTGGATCACTTCATTCATTTACATGTGCCTTGCAATATTATATGATCAAGATTATGATAGTAGCATGTCACCTCAAAAATTATTTGTTTTTATCGTTTACCTACTCGAGGACGAGTAGGAACTAAGCTTGGGGATGCTGATACGTCTCAAACGTATCTATAATTTTTGATGTTCCATGCTTGTTTTATACCAATTGCTACATGTTTTGCATCTACTTTATATCACTTTTATACATTTTTTGGGACTAACCTATTAACAAGATGCCGAAGTGCCAGTTCCTGTTTTCTGCTGTTTTTGTATTCCAGAAAAGCTAGTCTGGAAATATTCTCGGAATTGGACGAAACTACACGGGGGTCCCTATTTTACCAGAACACACTGACGGACCAAAGAGCGAGGAGAGGGCCACGGGGCCCCACACGGCCAGGGCGCGGGCCCCCCTCTGCCGCGCCCTGGGGTGGTGTGGGCCCCTCGGGGTCTCCAGCCGCCGCCCTTTCGCCTACTTATTCCCCCCGACGCGAAAACCCTAAGTACCTGAGCAAATATCCACGAAAAGTTCCAGAGACGCCGCCGTCGTCAACCCTAGCTCGGGAGGGTTCAGAACCTCTTCCCGGCACCCTGCCGGAGAGGGGAATCGTCACCGGAGGCTTCTACATCGCCATGCCTGCCTCCGGAGTGATGCGTGAGTAGTTCATCCTTGGACTACGGGTCCATAGCAGTAGCTAGATGGTTGTCTCTCCACTTTGTGCCATCATGTTTAGATCTTGTGAGCTGCCCTACATGATCAAGATCATATTATTGTAATGCTACATGTTGTGTTTGCTGGGATCCGATGAATATTGAATATTATGTCAAGTTGATTATCAATCTATCTTATATGTTATTTAAGATCTTGCATGCTTTCCGTTACTCGTAGATGCTTTGGCCAAGTAGATGCTTGTAACTCCAAGAGAGAGTATTTATGCTAGATAGTGGGTTCATGTCTCCGTTTAACCTGGGACAGTGACAGAAAGTTCTAAGGTTGTGGATGTGCTGTTGCCACTAGGGATAACCTAACGATGCTATGTCCACGGACATATGTGTTTGTTTACATTACGCACTTTACTTAATGCAATTATCCGTTGCTTGCAACTTAATACCAACGGGGACTCGGATGACAACCCGGCGGTGGATTATTAGTCATAGATGCTGTTGGATAACGATCTATGTATTATGTCGTAATGCCCAATTAAATATCATAGTAGTCAACATGTCATGTATATGCATTGTCATGCGCTCACTATTCGTCAATTGCCCAGCTGTAATTTGTTCACCCAACATGTTAGTTATCTTTTATGGAGAGACACCACTAGTGAACTGTGGACCCCGGTCCATTCTTTTACACTGATTAAACAACCACAAACTGCAAACTGTTCCTTTTTCATTCTCTGCAATTTAATACTCATTTTCCACACCATACGTTTAATCCTTTGTTTTCAGCAAGCCAGTGAGATTGACAACCTCACTGTTTCGTTGGGGCAAAGTAGTTTGATTGTGTTGTGTGCAGATTCCACGTCAACAGTCCAGACTCCCATCAACAACACTATTTTTCTGGCGCCGTTGACAACCTTCTGAAGAGTTGCTGCTCCTACTGGTTCGATAACCTTGGTTTCTTTCTGAGGGAAAACTTGCTGCTGACTACATCATACCTTCCTCTTGGGGTCTCCCAACGAACGTGTGTTTCACGTCATCACAACTACGGGGGAAACCACGGCGGCGGAGGCAACTACAAAACTACCACGCAACGGCAACCACAACAACTACAACAACGGTGGCGGCTTCAACCGCAACACCGGCGGCAATGGGGGCAATGGCACCAAGCCGCGCTGCCAACTCTGCGGCAAGATCGGACATGTCTCCGGCAAGTGTTGGAGAGGTTCAACCCGGACTTCGTCGGAGTCCAGCAAGAGAAGAGCGCCGGATCTCCACAACCTCGTATGGCGTCGACAGCAACTGGCACATCGACTCCGCGCCACCGACCACATCACCGGGGATCTCCACAAGTTGACCATCCGCGACAAGTACAATGGCAACGAGCAGGTCTACAACGCCGGTCGGTCAGGTATGGACATTAAACATATTGGTCATTCTATTGTTAGTACTCCTGATCGCAATCTATACTTGAAAATATTCTTCATGTTCCTCAAGCAAGCAAAAGTTTACTTTCCGCACATCGTCTTGCTTTTGATAATAATTCCTTCGTGGAATCACCCACATTTTTTCTCTATTAAGGATCAGGCAACTGATGGCCCTTCACATAGTTACCCCACAACGGCAACAGAAAAGGTCTTGACGGCCCTTCGTGTGATTACCTGCGTGAAAAGTAAATGGGTTAGGTTGAGACTCCAAGTGCAGAGTGTATGTAGTAGTGGAAGACAGTTTTCCCCACGAGGGGTGACTCGAGGGTTTAATATCGAACTCTCGGGGAACCAGTATTTCAGGTGTTATCTCCTTTCCTTCTCTTGAGAACCTGCAACAAAATAAATTGTTTTGTGCCTCAACCTCACCAAGTGGTTGTCAAGCACAAGGTGTGAGAATGATAATAAAATAAATATGCAAACAGTAGTAAATATGCAATGATGGTAAAATAAATATGCAAGGATGATGGTAGTAATGATAAATGATATTTTTGGGTTTTTTATGATGAATGCAAGATGTAAAAGTGTTTTTGTATTTTCGGATTTAATAATGGCAGCAAACAAAAGTGGTGATAAAAGTGTTGGAAAGGTGTTTCTTATGATTAAAAATGGACCGGGGTTCATGGTTTCACAAATGCACTCTCTCTTGATAACGTGGTAGACAATGGAACACTAAAATTAACATGTAAGATGGCAAGACATGGTTTGACAAGTTATTAATAATATGGGCATCACGTCCTAACATAGAGATCTCAAGTATAAGTTGTTCTCTCTCTTATGCTCCACCAAGATGCGAACTAAATCATAACACCTTAGTAATTAAGATAAATCAGAGCATAGCAATAAGTTCAATGACATGAAGTTAAAATAAGAACATGCTAGATCTAGTCATGGAGATAGTGGCCAAGGTCACATCCACTCTCCGGTAGCATGGTATTTTTGTTTATCCCTAGTGAGGCAACAAAGTAAGGTAGAAAACCCAAGTGGATCGCAGAACTTCTGTCACGTTCACTGCACTAGCCACCCCCCGTTACTCCAACTAATGCACACGTTCCCCCTCACATGCTCTCATAAACATGCTTGATCATGACAAGTAAATAAGAACGGGGTACATAATATGCATCTACTTTCATAACTGAAACAAAACCATTGCAATCTCAAACATGTATTAACTCATAATAAAGATCCACCACAAAGGAATTACATAGATGACCGTAATCATGTTCAGCAGCTCATACGGTACTAATTAGTGAAGCTCATAGAGAGGAGAGATACATAAGTTACTTCCACAAACCCATAGTCCAGGGGTGGACTACTCCCTCTTCATCATGGTGTCGGTGGAGATGTTGTTGGAGGAAGGAGACCACCCGGCAGCGCCCCGCCGGAGTTTTCCCCCTCCAATCTTCAGCTCCAGGTCTCTGTTTCGTGGTTTCTGTGTTTCGGCGGCGCTCCCTTTCGCGAAAGCCCTGGGGGGTCTATATATAGTCGTTTTTAGGTCAAGACGAAGCTTCGGGAAGAAGATCGACGGCAGCGGAGGCCCGAGGGCCATGGTGGGTCCCACGCGGTCAGGGAATCTGGCCGTGGGCCCACCCCTTTCGGCCTTCTGGTCTCCGTTTCTTCGATTCCTTTGCGCCTACGTTTCGTTCCTTCCAAAAAAGTGATCCCCGTAAAGTTTCAGGTCATTTGGACGTCGTTTGGTCCCTGAAACAAAAATATAGAAAAAGGGGTTTTCTGACAGCGCAGGGTTAATTCCAGAAAAATGGGGAAGTTGTTAATTATCCCCAAAACTCAATATAAATCATGAATATAACCCTTATATGATGCAAATAACATGGAATAACATGTAAAGTTCATGTATGCATTTTACATGCATCAACATCCCCAAGCTTAACCCATGCTCGTCCCGAGTATGAAGGTGATAAAACTAACATGGACTTTGCATTTTAATACTATCAATGGATATCAAAGGTGATTACTATTGCTACATAAGTCAAATGATTCATTCTTCAAAGGAATAACAATATGCAAGATAAATTATGAAGTGATATCAAATACTCAATGTAAAGATGTTCAATGATAAATTCACAAAGTGTAAATAGAAGAAAGTACTATGGACCAAATGTATGCATAATGAAAAGTAAAAACATCCTATGGTGGTCATAGAGTACTTCTTATGAAAACTGAATATAAAAGGTGGACACTTTGGATAGATAAATAAGTAGAGGTAAAGCATGAATAAGTTTCATCTAACTTCCAAACACTTCTACTTAAGTTAATGCTTGCAATGTGGTAGTCATTGGTGTGGAGCTCTCATTACCCCTATCATAGCATCTTGAATGATTAATGTTTAAAGTGAAAGCAAATATGAGTGGTGTGCTTGACAATGTATTGGTTGAATGTCTCATGTCCCTTGAATACAAGTACCTACACCATGTGTTACTCACTTTGGTCCACAAAGTAAATTCAAATAAAGGTCATTGCAAGTAATAATAGTATCATCAAGAACTGCACTGGGGTACCTCTTGCCCTTGACATGAACAAGCCCATGTCAAAACAACAAGACAAACAGACAATGAACAATCTCAGCACTCTTTTATTTACTATGGGTATAGCTTTTTATTATGAGGTGCATCACTGAATGAACATTATGGTTATGCTGTAAATTTCCACCATGAATGATGCATGGCTTAGATTAGCGGCCCAGGCATTTCTCTAACCATTTATACAAACTCTTTGAACTTACTAAGTATCCACATTCATTTCACCCATGATAGGCATCCATAAACAAAAGTACATGACATCAACTAAATATAAATAAGTGCAATGTTGAAAGCTTGCCATGTGACAGCACATATGGGCTAACTCCCAACCAAAACTATTGTCAAGCCCACAACTTCATAATTTTAATCACAATGGTTCATGCTTATTAAATGCAATAAAAGTAAATTGTGCATCAAGTTCGTGAGAGCTTTTAACCAATTTTTCCCATGACAATCAATAACATAAGCATTTAAATTCAGAAATGTAGATAACACAATATAACATGATAAACATACTTGGAATAGCATAAAGCTAATAGGTAGATATGGTGGACTCACTGGAAAAACTTTGGTTGAAGGTGTTGGGAAACAAGCTTTTTACTTGTTGTAATTTTTGGGCTAGCAATAGGGAGAAAGTTGACCATCTAAATGCATGCATAAGTGTCCATAGAACTAATCAATCCATGTTAAACCAAGTAAAGTTAAAATTCAACATCTAAACATGGTAAAAGATAGCTCTTGACAACACACTTGCAAATTAACATTCATTCAAAGCACATGAATTATGCAACTATATGTATCTTTTAAAATCAACTCAAACATCCCTATCCCAATATATTTAATAGCATCCAACATAATTCAACCCAAACTTCCAGTAGCTCTCTCATATATAAATGATAGTGGTGGTCTAATAAAAATCAAACCGAAATAACAAAAGCAAAAAAAAACAGACGCTCCAAGTTTATACGATAAAGTGCTTTGATCGAAAAACAGAAGTTAGACGTGTGCAAACCGAGAGTGTGTTGGTCTAGTGGGGTTGTCTTGACATCCCCAAGCTTATGGTCTTCACCATCCTTGGATAGCTCTTGGTGCAGCTCCTCTAATCCCTGTGAAAAAACTTCAAAACACCGTTTCTCCCATTTCTTTTCTGTGGGGTGATATTAGTAGTGATAAACAAATAGGTTCCTTGCTGCATAAAATCCTTAGGCAAAAATTCATATGAATGTCCAGAGAGTATATAATGTTGTATGCCTACTCATAAACTCAATTGAATCAAAAAGATTCAAGCAAAAAGCTCAAAGAATGCATCAAACAATATCAAGACAGAATCTGTCCAGAAAAACAGCAGCAGCAAAACGCATTTTTCTACCCTACTTAAACTCGTCAGAAAAATCTGAAAAAATCACGTATACAGAGGATGAAAAGTTGAAGCTACAGTTCAAATTACAGCTCAATCGGAGTTACAGATAAAAATGAAAAATCAAACCGTGCACAGACTTCGTGCAGGCAGAAAACTCTCCGAAAATGAATAGCAACTTTTCAAACCCAAAATAGGTAAAACTTGGTTCTTTATTAAAAATCCCAGAAACAAAACTAACAAACTACTCTCTTGTTACAGCAAGAGGACTCAAAGAAAATCTCAAACAAAAACAACCGGGTTGCCTCCCGTAAAGCGCTTTCTTTATAGCCATATAGCTAGGCTTACTTACTTGATAATCAAAGGGGACGTAGCTCATGAGGGAGCTTGAACCTTGGTGTGTCCCTCTTCCTTGGGAAGTGTTCCATGCTCTTCTTGTGTGGAAACTGAAACTTCACATTCCCTTCCTTTGAATCAATAATGGCACCTGTAGTACGAAGAAAAGGTCTTCCCAAAATAATAGGACTAGAGGTTTTATTCCCCATGTCCATGATTAGAAAATCAACAGGCACAAAAGTCATGTGTAACTCTACCATAACATCACTTACTTTTCCTAGAGCATGTCTAATGGAATCATCAGCAAGTGCAAGTTCAATAGAGCATTTCTCAATATTTTTAAGTTCAAGGACTTCATATAGTTCTTTAGATAATATAGAGACACTAGATCCTAGATCAATATGGCATGGTTGTCTCTTTTCCAATGGTTACTAGTACTTTGGGATCCAGATATCCCCAAGCTTAGGTGGTATCATAGCTTCTTGATTGTACCTAGCAATCTTTTCTTTTAAGACATGATTAGCAATATAGGAACCAAAACCAGCCTGGTTAATTAAGAAGGATCACTTGCAAATTTTTGTAAGATAGAAATTATTCATGCAAGCTACACTTCTCTAAATCAACAAATGGTTCCTAACTTCACTAAGCATTTTAACTTCCTCATACTCAAATAACAGAAGAGATTCATCATCATTTTCAATGTAATTCTTAATGTCCCTGTCTAGAGGCTCTAACATAGAAGATATCTTTTCATTCAAATTCTTAGTTATCCTTTTTTCAGACTTGGCATGGGTCAATACAGTTTGCAATTTCGAAGAAATGTCTAAAAGAGTGTTCTTTGTCTTCTTCATCCTAGATTCTGTGTGAGGATAAATGAATGCATCTCATTTTTAGTAGGATACTCTTCCACATAGGTTTGTAGGTTTAATATTGACCTATCCATAGAAACTTGTAATTGTCTAATCCTGGTTTCCTCTTTTGTTTCTATAGAATTCCCAAATAAATTTTCCATTAAATTATTAGCATGTGAGGGATTTCCTGAAGCAAAATTTCCATTAGTCAAGGAATCTAGAAAACATTTTGACCAGCCATTTAAACCATTATAAAAGTTTCTTATCAAGGCAGCAGGGGTATGTTTACCATTTTTACTAATGCCCTTAATTCTATACCAAGCTTCCATTAATGACTCTCCATAATATTGACTAAAATTGTTCATTTCAACACTAGAATTCATTTTGATAAAGTTTTTATGTGTTTTTAATTTTTTATGCAAAACTGAAAGTAAAATGACAGTAATGCAACTCGAAATAACAAATGCAACACAAAAATGCAAAACTAAATATAAAAATGCAAACGAAATATAAAGATGATATGCAAGACAAGAACAAAACAAAATAAATTATTGAAGGTAAAGATGGATAAGATGATGCTCAGTAGGTGCAACCTTGATGCATGTAAAATGCATACATGAACTTTGCACTTTAATTGCTTATATTCCAATCATATTTGCATCATATAAGGGTTATATCAATGTTTTATCATGATTTTGGGAATACTTGTAGTTTTCCATTTATTTGGAATTAACCCTGCACAGGCAGAAAACCCTAGTTTTGTATTTTAATGTTTTGGGACCCAAACGTCAACGAAATCACCTGGAAATTTACGGGCGTCAATATTTGGAAGGAAGAAGGACTACGGAAAAGGAAGCAAGCAAACGGAGCCCGAGGGCCAAACGGGCTGGCCCACGCGGCCAGGTACTGTGGCCGCGTGGGACCCACCCGTTGGGGCCTCGTGGCTCCGTTGCCGTCGATCTTCGCTCCACCGCCTTCGTCTTGACCTAAAAACGCCTATAAAAAAGGTCCCCGTCGTTCTCTGGAAGGAGGCCGCAAACACAGAAACACCGAAACGGAGATCAGGAGCTGCAGATTGGAGGGGGAAAACTCCGGCGGGGCGCTGCCGGCGTGGTCTCCATCTTCTCCATCGACTTCTCCACCGTCTCCATGATGAAGAGGGAGTAGTCCACCTCTGGACTATGGGTTTGTGGAAGTAACTTATGTATCTCTCCTCTCTTGAGCTTCACTAATTAGCACCGTATGAGCTGCTGAACATGATTACGGTCACCGTTGTAATACCTTTGTGGTGGATCTTTATGAGTTAATATATGTTTGAGATTGCAATGTTTGTTTCAGTTATGAGTATAGATGCATATTATGTACCCCGTTCTTGTCTACTTGTTTTGATCAAGCATGTTTATGAGAGCGTGTGGGGGAACGTGTGCATTAGTTGGAGTAACGGGGGGTGGCTAGTGCAGTGAACGTGAGAGAAAGTTCTGCGATCCACTTTGGTATCTTTACCTTACTTTGTTACCTCACTAGGGATAAACTAAAATACCATGCTACCGGGGATGTGGGCGTGACCATTGCCACTACTCCATGACTAGATCTAGCATGTTCTTATTTTCACTTCATGTCATGATACTTAATGCTATACTCTGAGTTATCTTAATTACTGAGGTGTTATGATTTAGTTCGCATCTTGGTGGAGTATAAGAGAGGTTAATAACCAAAAGATCTCTATGTTAGGACGTGATGCCCATATATCTAAGTAACTTGTTATCAAACCCTGTGTTGCAATCTCATATGTTAACTTTGTGTGTTCCATTGTCTACCACTTTATAAAGAGAGAGTGCATTTGTGAAACCATGAACCCCAGTCCATTTTTAATCATAAGAAACACCTTTCCAACACCATATACCACTTTTCTATTTTCAGCCATCATTAAATCCGAAAATACAAAAATACTTTTCATCTTGCATACATCATTAAAAACCCAAAAATATCATTTTCATTGCATCCACCATCATTGCATATTTATTTCTTGTTTGCATTGCATAACTATCCTGATATCATTCTTACACCTTGTGCTTGACAACCACAGGTGAGGTTGAGGACCAAAACATCTAACCTTGTTTTGTAGGTAACCAAAAGAAGGATAAGAAGATAAATCTACCACTTCAGATTCCCCGAGAGTTCGATATTAAACCCTCGAGTCACCCCTCGTGGGGAAAACTGTCTTCCACTTACTATACACTCTGCACTTGGAGTCTCAACCTAATCCCGTTTATTTGTGCAGGCATCAAGACTTGCTCTTCGGGATCATCAAGACGTTTTCTTTTCTGGCGCCGTTGCCGGGGAATCGTAGCTGAGAGATTTATCCAAGGGTGTGCATCATCGCATTCATCTCACAACAAAGTCAACGTCACCAACTTGTGCTAACACCTAAGCTTGGGGAGGTTGCACCTACGTGAGCACCATCTTATCCATCTTTACTTACAAAGCAATTTATTTGTTTTGTTAGTGTCATTGCATATCATATCATATTTATTTCAGTTTTGCATAAAAAATTAAAAATACCAAAAAAAACTTGCTAAAATGGGAGAAAGAACTAAGCTGTGTGACTACACAAACACTCCTAATGATCAATTTATCACGAGAGCTATTGCCACACCTAAGATAAATGCTGAGAGTTATGAAGTAAGTCCTAGTTTGTTGAACTTGATAACTAGGGAACAATTTGGTGGTAGTGCTATGGAGGATGCCTCTATGCATCTTCATGACTTTGTTGAAATATGTGACATGCAAAAGTTTAAAAATGTGGAAAGTGATATCCTAAAACTGAAGTTATTTCCTTTTTCACTTAGAGGAAAAGCTAAAGAGTGGTTGCATTCCTTGCCATCTGGTAGTATTAATTCTTGGGATGATCTAAAAGAAGCTTTCATTAAGAAATATTATCCCCCTGTTAAAATTTTGCAAAATAGAAACAACATCCTTTCTTTTAGGCAAAATGAAAATGAACATGTTGCTATGGCTTGGGATAGGATAAAACTTATGCTTAGAACTTGTCCCTCACATGGAGTTAATGAATGGACCATATTACACTCTTTCTACAATGGTTTAAACTACATGTCTAGAAACATACTTGATTCTGCTGCTGGAGGTGCTTTTATGAGTAAGACTATAGTAGAAGCTAAAAATATATTGGAAAGCATTTTACAAAACTATAGTCAATGGCATACTGATAGGGCACCTAATCCTTCTAAGAAAGTGAACTCTATTGAAGAAACTAATGATTTGTCATCTAAAATGGATACTATTCTTGCTTTGCTTAATAAACCTAGTGTTGAAAATGTTCCTTTGCAAGAACTAGTTGGAAACAATTCTGAAAATATTGATGTCAACTTCATTAGGAACTATGGTAATAATGGGTATGGTAACAACAATTATAACTCTTATAATAAACCCCCATATGTGCCAAATAAATATGCTTCTAGTGGTAATGTTTCTAGTGACTTGGAAAACACCATTAGATCTTTTATATCTACCCAAAAAGAGCTTAATAAGGAATTTATCTCTAAGTTTGAAAAACAAGATGCTTTGTTTGAAAGGGTAGATCAGCTTACTAAGGAAGTCTCATCATTAAAGAGCATCATTACAGCCCAAAAACATGAGGAAACAATAAAATATTGCCAAGAGGTTATCAATAAGTCTTGGGAACACATTCATGAGCAAGAGAGAGTTGCTAAAGAATCTATTGGGGTAATGAAAGAGGTTGAAGTTGAGGAAGTTAAAATGCTTAATGAAGTCAAGGATCCTTTGCTTGACTTAGAAAATTGTAGCTTGCATGAATTAATATCTATCTTATTTGCAAGTGATCCTTCCATCAACACTAACCAAGCAGGTTTTGGTTCTTATATTGCTAATCATGTCTTGAAAGAAAAGATTGCTAGGTACAACCAAGAGGCTATGATACCACCTAAGCTTGGGGATATGTGGATACCTAAGGTACTAGTAACTATTGGAAAAGAGACACACCATGCCATACTTGATCTAGGATCTAGTGTCTCTGTTTTATCTAAAGAACTATATGAAGTGCTTGAATTGAAAAATCTTGAAAAATGCTCTATTGAACTAGCACTTGCTGATGACTCTATTAAACATGCTTTGGGAAAAGTAAGTGATGTTATGGTAGAGTTACATATGACTTTTGTGCCTGTGGATTTTCTAATCATGGATATGGGGAATAAAACCTCTAGTCCTATTATTCTTGGAAGACCTTTTCTTCGTACCACAGGTGCTATCATTGATTCAAAGAAGGGAATGTAAAGTTTCAGTTTCCACACAAGAAGTGCATGGAACACTTTCCAAGGAAGAGGGAACCACCAAAGTTCAAGCTCCCTCAGCTTCGTCACAATAAAACAACAAGTAAGAAGCCTAGCTATATGGCTATAAAGAAAGCGCTTTGCGGGAGGCAACCCGGTTATTTTTATGTGTGATTTTTCTTTGTGTCCTCTTGCTGTAACAAGAGATTTTGTGTCTAGTTAGGTTCTGGAGTTTTTAATAAAGTGCCAAGTTTTACCCTTTTTGGTTTGAAAAGTTGCTTATAGTTCGGAGATTTTATTCCTGCACGAGTCAGTGCACGGTATGATTTTTAATTCTTATTCTGTAACTCCGAATGAGCTCATATTTGAACTGTAGTTGCAACTTTTCATCCTCTGTATGCATGAATTTTTCGGAATTTTTCGAGAAAGTTTGGTAGGGTAGAAAAATACGTTTTGCTGCTGTTTTTCTGGACAGATTCTGTCCCATTTTGTTTGATGCATGCTTTGAGCTTTTAAGTTGAATCTTTTTGATCCAATTGAGTTTATGAGTAGGCATACAACATTATACTTTCTGGACATTCATATGAATTTTTGTTCAAGGATTATATGCAGCAAGGAACCTATTTGTTTATCACTATTAATGCACCCCACAGAAAAGAGATGGGAGAAACGGTGTTTTGAAGTTTTTTCACAGGGATTGGAGGAGATGCACCAAGAGCTATCCAAGGATGGTGAAGACCATAAGCTTGGGGATGTGAAGACAACCCCGCTGGACCTACACACTCTCGGTTTGCACACGTCCAACTTCTGTTTTTCGATCGAAACACTTTATCGCATAAACTTGGAGCGTCGTTTTTGTTTTTGTTTGAGTCTTGAGAGACCACCACACTATCAATTATATATGAGAGAGCTACTGGAAATATGGGTTGAAATATGTTGGATGCTTTTATAAGATTGGGAAAAGGGATGTTTGACTTGATTTTTAATGATACATATAGTTGCATGATTCATGAGCTTGTTTATGAGTAATAGTTTGCAAATTCTTTTTGTAGAGCTATCACTTATTCATGTTTTGGTGCTGATTGTTATTTACTTGGTTTAACATGGATTAGTTAGTTCTATGGACACTCATGCATGCATCTAGATGGTCAACTTTCTCCCTTTTGCTAGCCCAAAAACTCCAACAAGCAAAAACTTGTTTCCAACACCTTCAACCAAAGTTATTCCAGTGAGTCCACCATATCTACCTATTGGCTTTATGCTATTCCGAGTATGTTCACATGATTTGTGTTTGTTTATCTGAATGAAAATGTTTATGTTATTGATTGCAATGGAAAAATTGGTTATATAGCTCTCACGAACTTGATGCACATTTTACTATCATTGCAATAATAAAACATGACCCATTGTGATTAAGATTATGATGCTAGTGGCTTGATAAATGTTCGAGGTTGGGAGTTAGCCCATATGTGCTGTCACATGCAAAGCTTTCAACATGCTCTTCATCTCATTTAGTTGATATCATGCTTTTGTTATGGATGCTTATCATGTGAAATGATGTGGAAATGAGTAGTTTAAATGAGTTTGTATAAATGGTTAGAGAGACGCCTGGGCCGCTAATCTAAGCCATGCATCATTCATGGTGGAAATTTACTTACATACTATGGTGAACCTTCTGTGATACACCTTGCAATAAAAAACTATTCCAAATGGTAAATAAAAAGGGTGTTGAGATTGTTCATTTTGTTTGTTTGTCTTGTCATTTTGATATGGGCTTGTTCCATATCTTGGGACAAGAGGTACCCCAGTTGACGCTCTTGATGATACTATTATTACTTACAATGATTAATTGAACTTGCTTTGTTTCCAAGTTGAGTAACATGGTGTAGTACTTGTATTCAAGGGGCATGAGACATTCAACCATTCTTTATCAAGCACACTACTCATATTTGCTTTCACTTTAACCTTAATCATTCAAGATGCTATGATAGGGGCAATGAGAGCTTGACACCAATGAATACCTTATTGCAATCATTAACTTAAGTAGAAGAGTTTGGAAGTTGGATGAAACTTATGCATGCTTTACCTTACTACTCACATATACATCTTTCCAAAGTGTACACCTATCATATTCAGATTTTCATCTACACTCTATGACCATTGTAGGATGTTCTACTTATCATTATGCATACATGTGTTCCATATTACTTGCTACTATGTTACACTTTGTGAACTATCAATGAACATCCTTGTCTTGAATACTTGATATCACTTCATAAACTATTTGCATATTGCTACTCCTTTGAAGAATGAATCATTTGACTATATGTAGCAATAGTAATCATCTTTGATATCATTGTTAAGTATTAAATTGCAAAGTCCATGTTAGTTTTATCATCTTCATACTCGAGGACGAGCATGGATTAAGCTTGGGGATGTTGATGCATGTAAAATGCATACATGAACTTTGCACTTTAATTGCTTATATTCCAATCATATTTGCATCATATAAGGGTTATATCAATGTTTTATCATGATTTTGGGAATATTCATATTTCCATTTATGGAATTAACCCTGCACAGGCAGAAAACCCGTTTTTATTTTAATGTTTCAGGGACCCAAACGTCAACGAAATCACCTGGAAATTTACGGGCGTCAATATTTGGAAGGAAGAAGGACTACGGAAGGAAGCAAGCAAACGGAGGCCGAGGGCCAAACGGGTGGCCCACGCGGCCAGGTACTGTGGCCGCGTGGGACCCACCCGTTTGGGCCTCGTGGCTCCGTTGCCGTCGATCTTCGCTCCACCGACTTCGTCTTGACCTAAAAACGCCTATAAAAAAGGTCCCCCGACGTTCTCTGGAAGGAGCGCCGCACAAACACAGAAACACCGAAACGGAGATCAGGAGCTGCAGATTGGAGGGGGAAAACTCCGGCGGGGCGCTGCCGGCGTGGTCTCCATCTTCTCCATCGACTTCTCCACCGTCTCCATGATGAAGAGGGAGTAGTCCACCTCTGGACTATGGGTTTGTGGAAGTAACTTATGTATCTCTCCTCTCTTGAGCTTCACTAATTAGCACCGTATGAGCTGCTGAACATGATTACGGTCACCGTTGTAATACCTTTGTGGTGGATCTTTATGAGTTAATATATGTTTGAGATTGCAATGTTTGTTTCAGTTATGAGTATAGATGCATATTATGTACCCCGTTCTTGTCTACTTGTTTTGATCAAGCATGTTTATGAGAGCGTGTGTGGGGGAACGTGTGCATTAGTTGGAGTAACGGGGGGTGGCTAGTGCAGTGAACGTGAGAGAAAGTTCTGCGATCCACTTTGGTATCTTTACCTTACTTTGTTACCTCACTAGGGATAAACTAAAATACCATGCTACCGGGGATGTGGGCGTGACCATTGCCACTACTCCATGACTAGATCTAGCATGTTCTTATTTTCACTTCATGTCATGATACTTAATGCTATACTCTGAGTTATCTTAATTACTGAGGTGTTATGATTTAGTTCGCATCTTGGTGGAGTATAAGAGAGGTTAATAACCAAAAGATCTCTATGTTAGGACGTGATGCCCATATATCTAAGTAACTTGTTATCAAACCCTGTGTTGCAATCTCATATGTTAATTGTGTGTTCCATTGTCTACCACTTTATAAAGAGAGAGTGCATTTGTGAAACCATGAACCCCAGTCCATTTTTAATCATAAGAAACACCTTTCCAACACCATATACCACTTTTTATTTTCAGCCATCATTAAATCCGAAAATACAAAAATACTTTTCATCTTGCATACATCATTCAAAAACCCAAAAATATCATTTATCATTGCATCCACCATCATTGCATATTTATTTCTTGTTTGCATTGCATAACTATCCTGATATCATTCTTACACCTTGTGCTTGACAACCACAGGTGAGGTTGAGGACCAAAACATCTAACCTTGTTTTGTAGGTAACCAAAAGAAGGATAAGAAGATAAATCTACCACTTCAGATTCCCGAGAGTTCGATATTAAACCCTCGAGTCACCCCTCGTGGGGAAAACTGTCTTCCACTATACTATACACTCTGCACTTGGAGTCTCAACCTAAATCCCGTTTATTTGTGCAGGCATCAAG